>JANKOE010000006.1:20769666-20782093 GCA_026284465.1 Erythroxylum citrifolium
CAAACTCCAAAATCACCAAAGAGGAAAAGAACATACGAAGATGGGGAGAAAAATCATGAAGAAAAGTTGCTTTTGGCATTCTACTATGGAGGTGTCGTGAATGAATGGAGCAAAGACAAGGGTATTAAATGAGTTCAAGAGTGTCATGACACATGTCATGACACTTGGCATTTAATGAAAAAAAAGAGCAAAATGAATTAATAAGACCTTTTAATAAAAGAACCCTAATAAAATGAAATCTTTGGTTCATCCAATTTCAATGGCTCTAATTACAATCCCAAAATCATTTACCTTAATTTCCAGTGCCATTGGACATAAATTTTTAGTACCGAAAACCAATCAGTCCGTCACTTGACGATGTTTTCGGTCCGGAAATTTTTCTTGAAAAATTCCAGAAAATTCCTTAAATTCTCCAAAAATATAAAACACATAACAATCCACTCCAATTAAATTTCCAAGTACAAATACCACATTTTCCACCGTAAAATCACATTTAGGCACATATACCGAAAAATGTCATAAATGTATGTACAGTTATTTTCATGTGCAAGTTTCACTATTCACGTATAATGGTATGCACGAACATTTCAAAACCATTATAAACACTCTTAGCCCTTTCTAAATTACTATTCTACCCTTCCCATCGGGGGTGGGATGTTACAGAAAATTCTTTTCTTCATTTCATATCGATGGTAATAGGAAAGTGTTCAGAGTTTCCTACCATGATAAAATGATAGGCATCTTCTCTTTCATCTTCGTAAAAATCTGGTCTAGCAGAAAGAATTTTCAACATCAAAGTATCTTTTGAGTTATTGTTGGGTTGCTTAAATAGCAATCCCTGACTGCTTCTTGAGGCAATGAAGAAATCTCAGGAAACTCTGGATTGGTTAAATAAATTGTATTTATGGCACCAAAATCATACCAATCACGGATTGCTTGAGGATGAACTCCCTACAAAAAATTCAACCTAGGATATATCCCAGAAAAGTCAATATAACAAAAATCATTATTTTGTAGAGAGTATAAATCTCTCATTATCTCATAATGCGCTTAAACAATAGGATGATTTTTGGGAGATCTATCTATGAAAATATTTCTTAATATCTAAGATTTTCGAGAAGTATCTGGTCGTAACAAGATATTATCTGAAGTAAAAGCCAATGGCTGAGATATCTGTTGAGATATAGGAGAAGATCCAGTAGACTCAGATTCCTTAGTTATCTGAACTTTGTTGAGCAGTTTATAAAGTTTTTGCTCTGCATAATTAAAATGATTTATGTTGGCTTGCCATATATGGCAAAAAGAGAGAAGTAGTTCAACTATCTCGTGAGATATTGAATGAAAATTAGCAATATCTAGCAATTCTTTTATCTGTGCATGGTGCATATCTATATCTTCAGACATTTGATCTAATAGACCAAATATCTCTTCTTTAAGGCTAACCATCCCTAGTTAGAAAAATTGTAAGAACAGTATTGTTAGATTTAATTATTTCAATATAAAAAACATATTCAACTAATAGTGTTTACCATCTTATATATCTTTTACATTCAGGCTTTCGAAGGTAGATTATTATGAATAAATGCTTTCACATGAGTATTATCAGTTCATAATAAAAATCATTTTGATAATAAGAAATAATAAAATTTTTTACAGCTCTTTACTACTACCAATAATTCTTTTTCATTAATATGATATCGTTGCTGGGTGTTTATAAAAGTTCCAGAAGTATGCCTACATAAAGACTCATTAGTTTTAACGTGTACATCATTATAATCTATCTTTTTTAACACTAAACTCCATTCATAATCAAAAGGATCAGTTTCAAAAATTAATTCATCGTTATCAGAAGGTAGAGAAAGCTTGGGTAAAGTAGAGCACATAATTTTAAATTTCTTTACCTATTTAATCAAAAGGTGAAAATTCAATTCTTTGATCTTTCTTTAACAATTTTTGAAAAGGTTTTCTTATCTCAGCTAGATTTTGAATAAAATCAAATGCATAAATTAATACACTTAAAAAGCTTTGGAATTGCTTTTTATCTTGTAATTTATCTGGAAATTGAGAGATTTTCTCAAGTATATGACGTTGAAGTTTAACTCCTTTATCATTTATTTCTGTTCCAAGAAATTCTATCTCAGATTGACATATCTTAGCCTTTTTCTCAGAGAGAGCAAGACCATGTTTTTCACATAAATCTGCAAATGTATGAAGATGTATAATATGTTGTGAAATATTTTTGCTAGCTATTAAGATATCATCTACATAATAATGTATAAAGTTATGATACTTGAAGATATTATCCATTTTTCTTTGAAATATCTGAGGGACATTTTTTAAACCAAAAGGCATTACTAGCAATTCATAACGACCTTAAGGGATATAAAATGTAGTATAAGGAATGTTATCCTTATTCATTTTTATTTGCCAAAATATGCTTTTACAATCAAATTTAGAGAAAATTTGTTTTCCTCTAGTTAGATTTATTAAGGTAGAAACATTTAATCGTAGTTTACTACCATCCTTGCTTTGTTTCTAAGTATCTCTTCATGGTTTCTAACTATAAAAGTAGGAGAATAAAGTGGCAATTTACTCGACCTAATGATATTTAGACTTTCTAATTCCAAAAGTTGTTTTCGAAATTCTTCTTGATCTTCGATATTGTATCTCATAGTAGTAACTTTAATCACTTTTTGTTTATTTATCATTTCTAAGTTTGCTTCCTCTCTATTTTTATCCCAAAATTGTAAAGGATTATCAGAATAATTTTTCCTTATCTTTTGTTTGACTATTTTTAGTCCATCAAAGGTTGGGTTAGGCAGGAAAGTTTCAAATTGCATTCATTGTACTTATTAATAATTGGATTAAATTTTGTAATTAAGAAAAATTAAATCATTAAATTTAAAATATTTTTATATTTAAATATTTTTAAACATAAAAATGTTTCTACAAATAGTTATTATGTCTAAAAAATTATTTTAATGGATAAAATTATTTAAAATATTTTTTAGTTGTAATTATAAGATAAGATTAATTTTATTAAGAGATTACATTTTCATATAATTAAAAATAAGTTTTATGCTCATTAACTGCTGCATTTTTTTAGTTTAGTTTATAACATTAATTTAAATAATTATTTTTTATTTTGAACATAGAAAAATATGTTTTAATTTTGACTAATTGACTGAAGCAAGTTGAAACGTAAGCAGAAATTCTTATGAGAATATTCAAAGAAATATTAATATATGATACTCATGTCTTTATAAATCTTTTTTTAAGTCATGTCTTTATATGTCATTTTACATATAAAGAGTTGAGTATTAAATAGTTAATTTCATCAAATATCTTTAAATAAACAGTTGATGATATCCACTGATCAAATCAGCTATATTAATTCGTTATTATTTAATCGTTGATAAAATCAGCTAACAACAGAATGAAATATGCTGATTTTCAAACACAACCTTAATTAGGTTTGAGTTAGGTTGTTGCAGAATTTCTTACTCTTAAAAAAAAGCAATAATCATATTCGTTTATCAAGAGCAATAACTGTTAGAGTTGCCTACGACCATTATACTTAATATTATCTGCCAAAACTTTGTTGCACTATCTTTTTCGATGTATATTAGGTAATTACTATATAAATTAATAGGTAATATAAAAATAAGGGCCCTGTTTGACAATCAGCGGATTGTATTAGCCGTCAGCTGATTCTATCAGCGATTAGCTAATAATATATTAATATAGTTGATTTGACCAGCAGATAACTTCAGTTGTTTATTTAAAGATGTTTGATAAAATTAAATATTTAGTATAAGTTGTTTATGTGTAAAATGACTTACGATGGTATGAATTAAAAAAAATATTTATAAGGACATGAGAATTAGCTATTTATATCTTAGTATTTTTTTGAATATTTTCATAAGAATTTAAATAGAGTAAAAGAAGTCAACATCATCATTTTCTCCAATATCTTTCATCGAGTTTTAAAAACACTGAAAGCCCTCTCAATATAACTTTTCAATGACGAATGAGCTCGATTTAAAACTTCTCGAGATTCTCTTGGATTTGCACCACGAAGAGCCAACTGAAGAATATAAGAGATCACTAAAATGCCACTAAAAATAAGTTTAAGAATGGGTTCGTCGAATCACACGAGTTTTTCCTTAAATGCATCACCAACTTGCTTAATATGAAATTAGGTTTATAAAAACGATATCGATTTAATTTCTAATTTAAAATTTTTAAAATTGAAACTATATTTTTAATATATTAAATTAAAATAAAATTATTTTTAAAAACTATTTATATTAATATATTAAATTTTAAACTTAGATAAAAATAATTAATTTTAATTTTACTTATTAATTTTAGATTAAATTGAATTGAATTAAACATAGTATACAAGTGATAATAATAATATATACTAAATATTGATATAAAAAGGGATCTAAACATCGAGTCTATACAAAATAATTAATGAAATGTAATTAGAGATAACAAATTAAAAAGTATTAAATTTTTAGAAAAATTTAATTTAATTACTAACTTTTTAAATTTCTATAAATTCAGTCAAATTTATTCTCTATCTATTTTTATATCTTTGAGTAATTTGTAATAATTTTTTGATATAATAGCCTTTTAGTCCCTTAATTTCTTAGCCGAAATTAATAAGTTGAGCTCAATCCGTCAACTCAATCAGCTGATTATCAAACATAATTATTAGCAATTTGACATGATCAAGCGGCTAAAACCTTCTAATTTGTCAAAAAATAGCTAATAAGTCATTCACCAAACAAAGCCAAGATGATTATTAAGCAGGAACTAATTTCTTTCAACTTACATTATGCAAGTGAGAAACACCATTTTTACTTGCAAAATCTTTTATATGGAAACCCACATCACATATCTATTTCCCTTTGAATGGATCCATTTCATTAATTTTGATTTCATTAGTAAAATAAATTACAAGAAACTTGACCAGCATAGTTTAATTTTGGGGTGGAAGAAGGAATGAGAAATTATGGTCAAAAAGGAATCATATTTAGAGTTGAAAGGGGCCACTCAATGGCGAGATCTCTATTTCAAAATCAACAAGAATAAACCAACCAAAAGGGGCTATAACACAAATCCTACTCCTACTTCTACCCCTACTCCATACAGTCCAGTTACAACACAAATTACACCCCACCGACCAATTAACCAATAAACAAATACTTCTTTCTTTTCCTATAAAAAATTTCCTACATATCTACTCAGGACTCATTAGCTATAACCAGAGCTGAAAGTAAAGCAATACCTCTAACTAACTTAACCACCACAAAAATTTCCTCCTCTCTACCTTCAGCTTCTGCCAACCCATTTGCACAATACCCCATCTCAATTCACTAGTTACCTCTCTTGCAAAGTTCCTGTTTTTCTTTTCCAACATCTGCTCATCTCACAATTTAAGATGAACGGTATCTGACCCCATTCAACGTTGTAAAAACCAGTCATCAACTTGCCCTTACGAAGATGGATGGAGAATTATGGTGGGAATTAAATGCACTTTAACGTCCGGAATAGTCAAGTCTGACTTGTTCGTGGGCCTTTATTACTTCGGAGGTGAAGTTCCCCAAAGCCTCAAAAATAGGGACCAAACCTGCTTGTAAACTACTTGAAGCTGCATTATGAACCAGCTTTGCAGCTTCTTTATGTCTGCCTCTCTCTTCTTCTAGTTTCTTTCGCAGTGAATCCAAATCCACCTTCAGATCATCAAGAGGTGACACTGCCCTCTCAGACGGAATTTGTGGCATAGTTTTATCTGGCAATGCATCCCGTTCCTTCTCAATCTTTCCTCTCTCCATGCGTAAGGCTCTAAGCTGTTTGTCAATATCCTTCTTGAGGTACTCTGCTTTGATTCTCCGTCTATACTCCTCGTCATGTCGCTCCCACAATTGATGCAAGTTTGATGCAAATTCAAGCATCGCATTTTCAACCCCTTTTTCAGATATTCTAACCATGGCTTGATACCAATCGTTGCAAACTACAAAAATAGGCGGAGCTTCAATTCTGCTAGGAGAAAAGGGAGCAATTCCATCAGGGGTTTCTTCCGATTCACGAAGAATGCACCTTAAGAGCCACTCATTCAATGACTCCGCATACAATTTTTGGGCATTGATCCAATTGTTAAACCGAGTGCTCCAATTGATAAGCTCCATTTCAAGTTCCAAAGTAGCTTTCAGGCCAGAATCTCCTTGCAATCCAGTATTTGCCCTAAGATGTCGGAGTTTGCTATCCCTGATTGCCTGGAACTGTTTCTGATGACATCTTAGCATGGACTTCCACATTCTTATCAATCTGAAAGACAGAAAAATGGTGTTTGTTAGATTAGAAAGTTATTCCAAGGGCTTGAAATAAACCATTCTCATAACCACTTAATATGCAACATCTAGGCATTAGTGTCCCATCTGCTTAATGAATGCCGAAAAAGCCTCTGCATAAAATGCAGCTCTGTAGCCTCAGTTCGACCATGCACTACAACTATATAGAACCGACATTGAGAGCAACACCAGAAAAAGTTTCTGATTTTCATCCAATGCAGAATATAGGTAATGATTGTATGCGAGATTCTAGATGACTTCTCTAACCTCTATGAACACTTAAAGGCAACCTAGTCGCCTTGCAGCTACCACTCAGTACAGGGTCGTCAACCACCAGCAGTTCCAATCAGGAGGAACAACCATTTAGAAAAAGCTCCCCCCAAAATTCATGAACATATAACATAAACACAGCAGCAGGGAAGGGCACACCAAATGACTTGAACGTGAGAAGATTCATACCCATAAATTAATTCACTGATTTGAGGCTGCAATTCTTCATCCCGCAATTTGTGTATCTTAATCGATATGGATTCAACAGCTCTTATGCAAACACTGATTTTTGTCAGCAACGTTCTTATTGAAGCTTGAGCAGCATCTATTTTACTAGACTCTGCTCCACGGTCATCCAGTATTTTCAATCTCTTGCGCTCTTTTTCATAGGTAATCCGTAGCCTCTCTTCATCCTAAAATTCACAAAAACAGCAGTAGCTGGTAAGATACTAAGACGATCAAATAAAAGTTGTCGCCTTTTATAGCATTATTTCTCTGTCTTTTCTTGCCCTTGGCTATCGGTTATGCCTATGCCAAGTATTGAGTTTCCCTCTTCACTATACAGCGACTCCTATCTATTTTTATATATAACTATCACTTGCCCAAGAAAAAGACGCTATTGCACTTAAATTGGCACTAATACAACTATAGAAACCTTTATTATCTTCTGGAAAACAATTAAGTATCATGTGTACGTTTGATGTTTCTGGTTTCTTCTCATTCCTCAACGGTTGTGCAAAAATACCACTGAATATACTCCATTCTAGACCAAATTCAAATCAAGAAACAAAAATGTTCCAATTCAAAACAGCCAATCTTGTAGATATCTCCATTTCTTTCAAAAGAATACCTTTAAACTCCAGTATCTGTTAGTAGAGGTGGCTGTCTTAGAAATGCAAGCACAGTACAGAAATATGAAGAACAGATTTTTGCAGTTTTCATGCAACCATACCTTGACTTCCTTGTATAGTTTCTTTTCCCAGGCATAGAGTTTCTCTAGAGTGGATGAAAGGTTTTTAGGTCTCATCTCGATGTTGTTTTGTGGATCCCCAGAATAAGTTCTAGCCATTTTCAATATCCTAGAAGAAACTTGCTGCGATGACCTGACTGGAGGATGTGAAGACACCAGACATAGGATCCTGGAAAAAATCACTGCATAAAGGCACAAAACTTGACTAAGGTAAATGTACTAAATAGAATGACAACTAAGTTCAAGAAAAGAAAAAAAGTCAATTTCTAAACTGACGACCACGATGGGGCATCACTTCTGAGACAAGTAGCTCTCAAGTTAATGTCATTCTCAACCTTAAAAATCTGATTCATGGTTTGAAGCTTAGAGAATCCACTTCAAGTAACCAAACGGTAGTTACTTTCAAAGAAATCATGAAGCAAAAGAAAATCTCAAAGGAATCCTGTCAACCAGAAAAATCACATTCTCGAACTCTTATTTTCTTCCCCTACACTTAATATCCTTACGAAATATCAATTATGCTGGTGCGTTTCCACAGTTGAATCCATTTTGAATTTGATAAATGTATTGCTTGTGAAGTATGTTTTCGCTAGATCTACCTATAGTTGACTGGAAATTAAAATGTAGCTGGGTAAGAGCATAAAATGGAATTTAGGAAGGAAATTCAGCTACAACTAGATAAAAGAACATAACAATTTCAAATGCACTCCAATACAATAAAATGCTATAAAGGACCAACCTTTAAATGCATTGCGTCTTCGCTGGTAAGGCAATTTGCCCACTTCAAGCAACAAAGCTACCTCCTTACCATAACTAGAGGCAACTTGAAACTCATCCTTGATTTCCATCACCACCTCTTGAAGATCTCTACTACCATGAGCTGACAATGTGGTTAAGCTACTGGGTTTCGAAGAATCAACATCCAATGCCGTCGGAGATGGCTCCTCAATCTCAAAACTTACACCTTTTTTCTTCACATACTCAACGTCACTACTTTTTGAAACAACACTATCAGGACTCTGATAGGTATCAGGACTAGTACTGCTCTTAATCCCTTTACCCTTAACAGACTCCACACTTTCACTGCTAGTTTCAACAGGCACTGACTTTGATGTACCCTCTCCAAACTCCCGCTTAACATCCACATTCCCTTTGAATTCACCTTTCATATGCTTCTCTTTTCCTAAAACTTTCTTCTCTTTGCGAACTTTTTGGACCACTTCCTGCTCCGTTTCATCTTCCAAATCAGGTATTCCTTCCCTTTCCCTCACCTCCTTGGAATCCGGACTACTCGTGGTTGATCCATACCCGTACCTTCCCATTGGATAATAACTGGAGTTTCCACCATCAAACGTGTCAAACACATTCAGATAATCCCACGTTGAAGATTTAGGCGGCGACGGTTGAGCTGGTATCGGAGGCGGGGGACTAGCCTCCCTCCTTGCAGACTCCATCACTGGATACCCAAAGAACCCGTCATTTCCATAGTAACCCGAGTACTCATTCACTGATGGGTCCTCATAAACGACTGTCTTTGCCGGAGGTGCGGACCTCTTCATGTAGTACATATTCGGATACGGGTTCGAATACGGATATTGATTCTGTCCATTATAACTATAATTCCAATTAACTTCAGGAGGGTAATTGCTGAAACTATATGGATTTGAAGGTGATCCTCTTCCCACTTGTACTTCTTCATCCATTTCGTTGAAGGTATTATGAATATGGACGTGACTCGTATCAAGGTCCGATTCAGACGAGAGGTGCAAATGTGAATCCTCAATATCTTCCTCTTCTCCTTTATCTTTATGATGGTTACTACCATCGTCCAACGAATGCGAAATCGAAGACGGAGAAGTCGAGGAGCTCTTAGATTTGTGCTTGGTTTTTCCTTCTTCCGACGGTAAGGTTAGTACCGGAGAACCAGGAGATGAGGAGGATCCGATTACGAGCTCCTCGTCGACGAATCTCCGTATGGCTTCGCCGACGTCCTTGAGGGAGTGGAAGTAGGAGACGTGAGCGGCAGCGAGAGCGTAGCGGTGTTCTGCGGCGGTTTTAACGAGGTCTTTCCGTTCACGGCAAAGAATCACTAACGGCGAGTGGTCGATCTTTGAACCTCCACAGCCCATAGCAAAAAGACGGAGAAGGTAAGAACACGGTCAATTGAATGATAGTGCGTTGTCTTTGTCATGGTGGTGATGTCAATTCCTGTACAGAACAAAATGTTGCAATGTGAGTCACTGTGGATCGATCGGATCCCACATATCCAGCAAAGGAAGAAATGAACTTTATGAACACAAACACATCAAGTTCAATACGTAAATTCGAAACCAATTCCGTTTCACCCAGAAAAAGCAGACCCTTAACACAGACATGAACATCAAGCCAAAGCACACCGAACGAGAACAGTAAAACACTAGGTAGATGGGGAACGAGAGAAATCGGACCGTTGAAATTGGTGAGATCAGGAGGTGACAGTCCATGCACAGAGAGAGAGAGAGAGGGTTATGCGAGAAGCAGAGGCAGATACAGATTGATCGGAGGTTTTATAGTTTAGATAGAATTGAAGCAGAGGCTTAAATGTAAGAATGAGAAATAGTCAGGGGGAGCAGTGCACAGAGATTTGTGATATTTTGGATTTGTCAGTTAATGAAAAGAAGAGACGAGAAGAAAAGGGCAAATGGGTCCGCGTCATCTTCTTCCGGGTTTGATATTTCTTCTTTCTACTTGGTTGCAAAGAAAATGTACAGATTGTTGTTTTTGATGTTGTTGCAGAGAAGGAAGACGACATGAAGATGAAGCCGAAGAAGAAGAAGAAGGCTCGTGGTCGTGGAACCTGCCATAGGAAACGGAGGTTTTTCACATTATGTTGAATACTTATTATGCTCCACTTTTCAAACCTCAAGTCTTTTGCTCGCTCCTTCTGTTCAGTATGAACTCTACATATTCGTTTACAAAGTCAAAATTTTGAAGTGCAACTACCAGAATTTAGCAATAATAACGGATTTTGTTTATGTTAAAACAGCTGTGTTAATTAATATATTGGAAAAGAAAGAAGAACATTTTTATCCGCTTTTACTCAAATCATATAAAGGGTAGGCTAACAATCCACTAAAGCAATGAAATTGCTGATTGTTGATGTACATAACATTTCGTTAGCTACAAAAAGCGAGAGAGAGAAGAAGAGGAAGGATAAAATTTGCAAGGAAGCATGCGGATATTTTTGGCCAGAAAGCTCTTACCTTCTTTGAGATTTCCTTCCTCTTTTTTGTCCCATTAAGTTCATTTCAGTTTTTGGGGATTCTGATTGAGAATTAAATCAATTAGGGTTAACAACTGCCAGATTAAAAATTTTCAAAATTGGATGCCGAACAAAGATTTGTGAAATATTAAATCACTTACTGTTAACTCAGAGTAGTCACTTAGAAGTTAGTGTAGTGACTGAAAATGGGTTCTACGGATTTGTACAATTTTCCTTTTCTGGGCGAACATAAAGCAAGAAGAAAAGAAACCCAGTAAAAAGTGATGGCTTAAGCTACATATTTCTTTTTAACTGTCGAGAGTGAGGCAGGCACACCTTTGTTTTCACCCAACGTCTCCCCTTTGACCCCTTGATTCGCATGCAATAATAGATAACTCACAGGGAATGGTAAAATCAAGTGATGTCCACTCTTTCACCTGTTCGGAACGAGTCTCCTCCTTACAGGTTTATTGAATTCTCTCACTTGCAACAATGTGGATGCTAAAAAATAAAAAGCTGCATATGTTTGAGAATGGCGAACCTTAAGGGACTTCATTCATATTTCATCTTAAGCAACAAGGACTGTACTAAATTAGCTCCTAATTACACGCAACTAAAGCCTTGTACACGATTAGGTAACCAATGAATCTCATTGTCGGTCAAGTTGAGATGTTTTAGTCTTCGGAGGCGAAGGTGATTTCACCATCCTTTTTAGTTTGGCTACTCCCGGGATTACAGAATTACGTATTTAGTGATTATTACGTTGGGTAAGACGCAATGATGAAAGCAAACAAAAAGGACAATATGGAAGGAACGCGTTGGATCCACTAGACTCAGAAAGCAATACAAAACAACAAACAGTAAATACGTTGCGATGAAAGACTGTCAGAGGTTCTGATTCCGTGTTTGCGAGAGCTTACGAATAAAGTTGTCCGGATGGATAAAAGTTTGACTTTTGCCTATCGCGCGGAAGTTGAAGACGGGCGTGCGTTCGTACCTATCTGCCACGTGTGTCGTCCACCGCCTGCAATTGTTTATTGGCACTTGTTCTTAACTTTTCACCCAAAATGTTTCACTACTTAGACTTTCTCGGATTAACTTGATAATATAACTCGCAAGTCTTGCGTAATCCAAGTAGCATTGCCGCTGTCAGGAAAATTCCAAGCTCTTGAGCAAGTTGTATACATTTGTACAAAAACATCATAACAAAGTTGATTTCTTATGTTTGTTCCCGCTTTTTGCATGTCTACTCTTCATTTCGTGTCAAAGAGATCAAAACAAAAACATGAGAATCATGTTGTGACTTTCCCATATATGTTTGAAAGTCTCCATTTTCATGTTCCTACTTGCCAATACAAAAGCATCGACCTTGTGGATTGCTTCTTAATAGGAAAATTGACGAGGGGTTGGAAAGAATTGCCCATGACCACGAAACATGACATTTTAGCAAGTCTAACGCAGCGTTTGGTTAGCGTCTTCAGCAGACAGGGATGGGACATGACTAGGCAGGACGGGACGGAACAGAACAAGAATTGAAGACAGTGAGATGTTTGGTTGTGGTGGACAGAACAGAGATAATTGTCT
>JANKOE010000006.1:20856406-20866722 GCA_026284465.1 Erythroxylum citrifolium
TATAATTTTGTCACACATTCCATAAGTTTTAGTGTCGGTACTTTTGTCACAATAAAATGAAGTATTGTTACGACTTAATTCGTCACTACTTTATATTATTTGTGATGATAAACTTGTCACAAACATGTAAAGTTATTGTGACCATATAGTTTTGTCACAAATTTCACAAGTTTTAGTGTCAATATTTGTGTCACAAAAGTGTTTCATAATTGTGACCATATCTTAAATTAGCCACTATTTCATTAGTGACGGAGGTATTTGTGACGGTAGGTGACGACTTCAGAAATTGGACATTATTAATAATGGTGACTAATATTACCGCTTTTAGTGACAACTTTTACTTTCACTAAAAATATAATTTCTTGTAGTGGTTCCATGACATTGGATTTCTCTTATGAAGTTTGTAGTAAGATTTTGGGATTGGAGTAATTAAAATTGCAATGTTACAAATTAAAAAATAAGCTTAAAAAGTATAAGAAAAAGGAAAATAAATAGAATAGTAGAGAGAAGCTTGCGACAGAAGAGAGCTTGGAGGAGCAGTGAAGGGGTCTTTGGTAGGGTTATTAATGGGGGTTGAAGCATTTTTCTAAGAGAGATCCATGGAAGGCTAGACATCCCGACACCGGTTCGGAGGTGACTTTGATGCCAACGATTTAGGTTAAGTGTACTTCATATTTTTATTATTTCTTTCTCTCCAATTGATTGTGTTATCCTAGGCATATGGATTTGGGTTGTGTATGGATAATCGAATTTTCGTTATTGTTTGGTTATTTGTGTATAAATCCATTGGGTATTGTGAAAAGATGATTTTAATGTGTTCATTAAATCGTTCATTTGCAAACTCATTGCAAGAATTTCGATGTGATCTGTAATTGTTATGTTGAAATTCATATGTAGCGACTAATGATTTGTAATCATTAGGGATAACATGACCTAGGTTATATGATGCATCATATGTAGTTGTTGCCTTGATTAAATGGTTTTTCTAATTCGTAATGCTACTACCTAATTAAATCTAGAGATCGTTTCCTAGGTTATTTGGTGGTTTAGGTTTAATTAATGATCGTATCTTGATTAAACAAAACCTAAGGAAAAACTTAGGTTAATTATTAACCCACAATTAATAGTTGCTAGGAGATGTTTGAGAACAACAAATCAATTAAATATGCTTAATTAGCGTGTAGACCGAGATTGAACCAAAGAATCGGGTCCCTACCAAATTCCCCACTTTTATCATTTTTCGTATGTTTTCTTTGATTTGTTTTTATTAGTCTAGTTTTATTTTATTTTCTTATTTGAAAAATCCTAAACCCCCTAAACCTAAACGTCGATTAATTTCATTTTATAAACTTTGCACAGTCTCTGTGGGATCGACCTAGACTCACCATTGCTATAGTAGTAGTCTAGTTATTTTATTTTGACTAGCGTTATGATGTGCTGCCAATTTTTGGCGTCGTTGCTAGGGAGTGTGGTGTTTTAGTTTTAGTTTATGATTTAATTGATTTTTTGTATATATTTTTTGTAATTGATTTCTTTTCAGTTATTTCGTGATCTTTTCATTTTTTTGTTTTCTGTTTGTAAAAAAAATTGGTATGGATAGAAGTAATTTTTTGATAACTTATATTCTCAATCCTATAACAATGTTTGAACTGATTAACCTAACTTTTGTTACAGATGGGATAACCATTAGAATTACTTCTATGATAGTTTGCAGGACACACAACAATTTCCCTGTGGACCAGAAGCTTCTTGTCACAACTCAAGTACATCTTTGGAAGAATTGATGAATCTTGTGATTGTTAACAATCTCCAATTTCAACAAAGCCTACAACACCAGTTACAATAGTTCCAGCAGTAAAAAAGGCATAATGTCTAGAAACCAAAACATGGCAAGCCAAATGAGTAAGATGGCAGCGAGGATCGACTACCTAGAATCACAAATTGAAGAGGAACAGCTATATCAACCCGAGGTATACCTAGTGGACATTAGTGAGGAAACCTTGCAAACTGATGAGGAGCTTGAGTTTTGAGGTTAATCCTCAACGGATTGCTTGTGTCGAAGAAGTTGAGGAAGAGCTTGAGGCAAAAAAAGCTATATCTTTTAGCTCGGAGGTAAATACTGAGTTCCATTTTATTGTTGAGAATGACTCTTTATTTTTACCTAACAGGTTAGAGGAATTAAACAAGGAGGAAAAAGGTGACGAGACATTCGAGATCTTTTCAAGAAAGCATGGACTCAGTAGAGATCGAAAGTCTAAGGATAGGGAGGATGATAAATGGGGATGATAATCAACTAAGGTACTATCCGGAAATACCTCACTTGGAAGTGGCGCTAACTGTAATACCTGAAGATCACAATTTTGTCACATGAGGAGAAGACGGAATTGAGCCGGCGACTCTAAATAAAGGCGCTTCTTAGGAGGCAACCCAAGGGAAGTAAATTTCTTTTCTTTACATTCCCACATTACTTTTTATTTGCATGTGTGTTTCTATATTAGTTTGTTTCTTTCTTGTTTTAAGTTTTCAATCAAAATGAGAGAAAGAATAAAACAACAAAACAAACATTTTCTCTTTTTTGTTAATTCTAGGATTATATAGTCATGATTAGAGTGTGAATTGACTAGAGAATTTTATAGCAACTTTAGCATGTATTTTTACTCTTATGATTGGTCGATATACATTATCTTTAGAAGAGTAGTGACTAGTGGTAGACAAATTTGGTGAGATTTTGAGCTTTATTTGACTAACACCTTCATTTTAGTCTCATTGTCTTTTGATAATATGTGACCTTCATAACATGTAAATCCTGATTTTGCTTTGAATTTCTATTTGAGACCACATTTTTATCATATGCATTAACTGAAGTAAATCACTTGTTAATATAGTAATCACGTATAATATGTAAAATACACAAGAAGGGGGGTTGAATTGTATCAAATCGTTTAAGATATCAATCTTTAAAATCTTGTTGATTTTCTTGAAAAATTCAGATGATTACAAAAACAATTCACTTAATTTGGTGAGTAATACAATAGCGAAAATCAGTATTTATTCTTCTAACAACAAGAGAATTAAAGAGATAAGAATTAGAGAATATGACGCTGTGATTTATCGTGGTTCACCCTTAACCTTGGGCTACGTCCAGTCCTCAGAGTCCGTCTGAGATTTCACTATAACCTTCAACGTTACAAGTATTATTTCTACACTTCTAGAGCCTCTTCAGGCCTCTTTCACAAAGTATTCTTTATCTACTTCCTTAGCCTCTTTAGGCTTTATTCTTTCATTTTACTCGAAAAGATATTGTTTGAGCTTCACGTTACAGATGTATTTGCTATCTTTTACGTGAGCACTTAAGCACAGAATTTCTCTAAGTATACTTTTACAATCATAATTCTTTGTATTTTATCATTTTTTTTGTATTTTTTACTTACGACTATAACTAATATCTATAACCTAAATCTTTAACGATCTTCATGAGAATTCTGCTTGTCGAATCTTCTAAAAACGGTTATTAGTCGAATCCTGTTACTAACTCCAACTAACTGAAGTTCTAGTGTATTCTTTAATTTCATCATCTTGCATAGATTCATATGCTTCGTCTGGTGTCTCATATGCTTCGTTTGGTGTCTTATATTAAGCACTTCGTCTAATCAGTCTTATTCAGCTTTACTAACATATTGTCTTGATTTGATGATTTGTGCTACTTACATTCATCTGCGCACTTACTAAATTCATCAAAACAGTTCACACACTTCTATGATTATTATTATTTGACTTTCATCAGAATTAATAGAAGTGAAGTCTTATTGACTTAACATTAACATGGAAATGATTATGCATTCTTTTTTTCTCCAAACTACATTACCCAAATAACCTACCCTATTGGCATGTTTTTTCCTTATTAACCCCCTTTGAGCTATATACCTTTCTTTTTGTATAAACCATATTTTATGCTTTTAAACTTAACCAAATGTCCTACCCAAGCCATAAAGCTAGTGGAACATTTGTGATTATTAAGTTTGTGGATGTATGAAATTCTAAGTGTGGGGTGTACATATGTGAGGGTTGGTTATAATGTTGGGATGTTATTTTATATATTATCATTGAAATTCCCATGTTAATGTAGTTGCTTTTAATGTTAAAAAAAGGAAAAGAGAAAATAAAAGAGAAAAGCACAAGAAAAGAAAATGAAAAAGAAAGAAAGAAAGAAAGAAAGAAAAAGAATGAAAAAAAATTTATCAAGAAGGAAGTGCATATGAGTTTGCAAAGTTATTCATAATTAACGCATCTTCATAGAGTTGTAATGAATGCGTTATTTGAGTATGTTGAATATGAAGTAGATGTTGGGTTGGAAGGTTCACTCTTATGATTTCATTGTATTGTTAGCATAAATTGTATAAGTGATTCCTTCAGATTGGTATATGCTTTATATAGTTTGTGTGTGAGAGCTTAAATGAGTTGTGAAATATAAGTGTTGCGTTAGTCATAGCTAACGGTACCTAGTTTTGTATGAGTGTGAGCTTATGCACTTGATGTCATATTGAGTGTTGCATTTGTTTCACTAGCTTTAATGACTTTCATGCTACATAACCCAAATACATCTCACCTTACCTTTGCCCACATTACGACCTTGAAAAGTCCTTTGATCCATGATTTTACATGTGAATTATAGAGGTGGAGAAATGAAATGATATTTAAAGTTATAAATTGTCATAATCATGAATGGTGTTGACTGTACCCGTGGATATATTTTAGTTAAACACATATATGATGAATGTTAATTGATCATGAGTAAAAGCTTGGAATGTTGACTTCTTGCTGTGATTTTTGAAAGTCATTCATCTTTGTTATGATTATATATTCTTGGAGAATATGGGAAATGAGTAAATGTTCTTTTTGGGTCTATGAGCTTAATTTTAATGTTTTGCTTGAGGACGACCAAAAGCTAAGTGAGAGGGAAATTGATAGGTGCTTAATTGGTTATGAAATTATTCCATAACACTCAGCAATTATTGACATGAAATTGCTTAAAGTACTCACTTTGACTCATATGTGATTTTCGGTACAATTCGGAAGCAAAGAAGCTAAAGTGAGTTGAAAGCTTTTCATTTTGGTCATTTTTCGAAGATTAAATTTTACTTATCTTAATAGAGCAAGAAGAAGAAAATTAAAAGGCAAGAAGAAGACAAGAAAAATGAAAAGATAAAGAAGATAAATTAAAGATTGCATCTCACACCTATGCAACTGCGTGAATATTATGGTTCAATAATAAAACAATTACAGAAGAAGAAAGTAACGTGATTTTGTAGCAACATTGGACTTAAAACGTTAAAGTAACACTATAGTAAATGGTGAGCAAATCAACCAAAACGTAAATGGACAAAAGTAAAGCACTGCAGTAGGTTGATAGCCAACAGCCCAAAACGACATAAGCACATGAAGAAAACGGCTGCAGCGGGTGCTCAGAGGAAGCAGCAGCAGAAACGGCAACGTGTGTAGCAGCGTTTCATGCAAACATTGTTCATGTAAATAGCAATTAACGCATACTCACCACAACATAAAACTCAAGCAACACATAGGCTGAAACACTGTCGTAGGAGCGTTAGGTTTTAAAGGATTGGCTTTAATAGAAATAAAAGGAGAAGAGTGTGGTCTTCGTTTTAGGGAGGGGCGTGAACAGTAATATGGACCACAAATTAAATTGTCAAATCGATGAATAGTAGAGAGAGTAGCGTGAAATAGAATAGTAGAGAGAAGCTTGCGACATAAGAGAGTTTGGAGGCACAGTGAAGGGGCCTTTGGTAGGGTTATTAATGAGGACTAAAGCGTTTTTTCGGGAGAGATCCATGGAGGGCTAGACATCTCAACACCGGGTCGGAGGTGACTTTGATGCCAATGATCCTGGTTAAGTGTATTTCATAATTTTGTTTTTTCTTTCTCTCCTATTAAATTGAATGTGTTATCCTAGGCATATGGATTTGGGTTGTGTATGGATAATCAGATTTTCATTATCGTTTAGTTATTTGTGTATAAACCTATTAGGTATTGTGAAAAGATGATTTTAATGCATTCATTGAATCGTTTATTTGCTAGGAGATGTTTGAGAGCAACAAATCAATGAAATATGCTTAATTAGGGTATAGGCTGAGATTAAACCAAAGAACCAGGTCCCTACCGAATTTCCCACTTTTATCATTTTTCGCATGTTTTCTTTGATTTGTTTTTATTAGTATAGTTTCATTTTATTTTCTTGTTTGAAAAATCCAAAAACCCTAAACCTAAACATCAATTAATTTTATTTTATAAACTTTACACACACTCTCTGTGAGATCGACCTAGACTTACCTCTGCTATAGTAGTGATCTAGTTATTTTATTTTGACTAGCACTACGATGCGATGTTAATTACAAGCTACATTAGCCAAATAACCTACCCAACTATGTGAATTTTCCTTTGCTAACCCCCTTGAGCTTTATTATCCTTGTCTTTTGTATAAATCACATTACATGCACCTAACCAAATGCCCTACCCAAGTCTTAAAGCTAGTGGAGCATTTGTTAATTCTTGATGAATTTGGTTGTACAAAAGCCTAAGTGTGGGGGTATGTATACATGTGGGTTGGTTATATTTGTTAAAATTCCATGTTATGAATCTTATGTTGATGTAACTTCTATCACTTCTACTTTTGAAAAAAAAGAAAACAAAATGTGAGTTTGAATAAAAAGTATCAAGAGGAAATAAAATTGATGTGAAAAGTTGTTAATTAATAGTTTATCCTCCTTAAGTTGTATTGATTGGGTATTTGAATATATTGCATATGAGGTGGATGTTGTTTTAGATGGAGCACTTTTTGTGTATGCTAATGTCGCTAATGGTGTGAGAGTTAAATTGACTTGTGAAACATAGTTGTTGCGTTCTTCATCACTGACGGTTCCCAGTTTTGAATGAATGTTAACTTGCACGTTTGATATCTCGTTAAGTGTTACTTTTGCTTCACTAGCTTGATGGATTTTATGCTACATTACCCAAAATACATCCCACCTTATCCTTACCCACATTACAACCCTAGAAAAGTCCTTTGATTCATGATTATGCATGTGACTTTTAGTGGTGGAGAAATGAAATGATATGCAAAGTTATGGATTGTTGTGATCTTGAATGGTGTTTGAGTGTTCCCATAGAAATATCTTGTTTAAGCACTTTTTGTCCAAGTCTACCTCTAGATTACTCAATTTCTAAAGGTGGTGAATATTGATTGATCATGAGTAGAAGCTTTGAATGTTAAGTTTTTTATATAGGTTTTGAAAGTCATTCATCTTTACTTATGGTTATCTATTGTTAAGAAATGTGGAAAATTAGTAAAAATTTTGGTTTGTGATTTAGATTTTAAATATTTGCGCGAGGATGGTCAAAAGCTAAGTATGGGGGAACTTGATATTTACTTAAATGTTGATTCATTTAATATACTACACGTAGTGATTAATGCCTTAGAAATGCTTAGGATACTCACGTTAGCTTATATTTGATTTTAGGTACATTTTAGAAGTAAAGGAGCTACAATGACCTGAAAGCATGTTCATTGAAGTCATCTTTTCCATTTCCATATTCACTTATCTTTGTGGAACAAAAAAATTATAAATATTAGAGTAAGTAAAGACAAAAAAAATCAAGATGATGAAACCACATGGAAATTGAATATGACAGCCCCATGCAACGTGTTTTATGGGAATTAAATGAAGACAAGAGGCATCTGGAAGAGAACCAAAAATGGCAGCACAACATGAAGGAAACGCTACAGCAAATACACACATATATTAAAACGACATAGTAGATAAAAGCAAGAAGGAGTGCGTGAATGTTTGCGGAAACACAAACAACGTTTGCGTTTCACCCCAACACAAACAACGTTTATGTTAAACACAAGTGTTATACAAGTTTTTAAAAGAAGACATGCACAATAACAATAGGGGGTAAACAGTAGAGGTGGGCCAAAAATTAAATCAAGAAATAGAGATTGGAGTGGAGAACAGAGGTGGAGGCACTAGGTTCTTTCTTCATTTTTCACCACCGACGCAGCTATGGAGATGAGGATTGACTCTTAGAGCATAAAAATAAAGATGGAAGGCTAGCTTCCTGACACCGATTCAATAGGAATATTGACGCCAAGTCATGGTTAAGCTATTTTTATCATTTTAAGGTTGTAATTTCTTTTTAGATTGTTGTGTTGTTGGTGTTGATTTGATTGGGTTTTGGGATGAATGATCTTAATACATTATTTTGATTGTTCTATTTCGAACCTATTGCTAAAACATTGAATGTAATTTGTAATCATTACTTTTGATGTTTGTGAGTAGCATTTAATGATCTCGTATTATTATGAACAACAAAACTTAGGTTAGATAACCTGAACGTGTGAGGTTACTGCTTTTATTAATCATTTCCCACATCATATTATGGCTGCCAAATTAAATCTAGAGATTGTATCCTATGTTATTTGGTAGTCATGTTTAATTAATAATCGTATCTTGATTAAATAAAACCTAAGGAAAAACTGAGATTAGGAGAGCGTTCTATTAGTCTCAAATTGATATTCTAAAGAGAGTTGTAAAAACGTCTGGATGATGAAATACACTTGATCGTGTCTAGGCCGAGATTGAACCTAGAACTGGACCTTACGTATATTCGACAGTTTAATCATTTTCAATCACTTGTTTTAATTTGTTTTCGTTAGTTTGCTTTTATTTTATTTTCTAAATTAATAAAAATCCAAAACCCCCTTTTAATATTTTCCTTGCATCAATTAATTTCGTTATAGAAATTAATCGAACATTCCATGTGGATTCGATCCCAACTCACCATAACTTCAAATTTTACTGTGCAGAGTCAGGTAAATTTTACAGTGCACTCGACATGCACTGTTAGTGATCCTGGCATATTAACCAAGGTTCTATTCTTTCTCTCTACAGTTCCATTTTGTAGAGGCGTCCTTGGACAAAAGAAGTTGTGAGTTATATATCATTACTATTATAGAATTCTTAAAACTTTCTGTTATTAAATTCTCTTCCATGATAGCTTCGAATTGAAGTGATGTAGTGCCCTTTTTCTAACTTAATTTTTATACAAAACCTCTCAAACGCTTCAAAAGCATCATCCTTATTTGATAAAAAAAAATACCCATGTAAATATGGAGTAATGATCTACTAGAACAAAACCATAATGTTTACCACCAAAACTTTGAGTCCTAGTGGGACCGAATAAATCCATATGCACAAGTTCAAGTGTCTGGCTAGTAGACACATATTTTAGGAGGAAAGCTACTTCTGATTTGTTTACCTTTTAAACAAGCTTCACAAACCTGATTGCTTTCAAACTTTAAGGTTGGTAGTCCTCTTACTAACTCATTTTTGGACAATTTTGATAGAATACTCACGTTGACATGTCCAAATCTTTTGTGCCAGATAAACGAATCCTTTTCTAGAGAGACAAAATTCTTAACAGTTTGTAAGGACATGTCTTATAGTTAAGGACAATATATATTCCGGTTTTTAGGACCAACAAACACAATATTATCATTATGAATATCGACAATTTCATAATGAGATGCATAGAAAATGACTTTGTAACTTTTGTCACATAGCTGACTCACACTTAAAAGATTACATTTCAAACCATCAACAAAGAGAACATTATTAATGGAGGTAGAGTCAAAATTACCAATTTTACCAATTCTGGTGACCTTTGCTTTATTTTTATTTGCAAAGACAACATTACCTCCATCTTTTCTTTCAATGTAGTTGAAGTGTTATATTTCACCTGTCATGTGTCTCGAACATCCACTATCAATTATCCATTGATTCTCCCTTGTCTCTATCTTGAAACATATATGCAAAAAGCATTATCTCATTTTAGGTACACAAATTTTTATGGGTCCTTCGAGGTTAGTATTTAGACCTTGATTCCTGATGGATTTGTTGTACACTCTGATTAAGTTGCAACATACTCTGTTGAAGTTGCTACATATCTTGCCGAAACTAAAGACTGTTAGCAGTAGAAACCTTGATAAATTCATCTAGAGCATTACCTGAACTGGAAGAAGGGGCTCCTTGTGCCCTTGGTTGAAATTGTTGTGCTCCTTATGACCGATTCTGGAAGTAATTTTGTTGTCGGTTCTCTCTATAACTCAAGTTGGTGTGATCCCTCTAACCTGGGTTATGCATCTGTGATTACGTGTTGTATTGGTTCGACAAGTTCCCTTTTGCAGCATTCACATACTCCATACTCCCCTCCTGCAATATTGGAAACTCATCAGTTGGAAG
>JANKOE010000006.1:20937818-20954215 GCA_026284465.1 Erythroxylum citrifolium
AGCTGTAGGCAAAGGAATTCTACTTAGGATTCTTCCACGAACATCATCCAAGTTTTTATTGAGACCAGCCAAAAATTCAAAGACTCTCTCCTTTTCAATCTTCTGGTTGTACATCACTGCATCTTCCTTGCACCTCCATTCTTCATCGGACAGCAGGTCAAGTTCCTGCCACAAAGCTATCATTTCCACCCAATATTCTGTAACTTCTCTATCACCTTGCTTCATTTGCCACAATCTTGTTTTTATCTCATAAATCCGTGCTGCATCCTCTTCATCGGAGTAGGACTGTCGCACTCCATCCCAGATTTCTAGGGCTGTTGGCAGAAACATGAATGTCCTTTTGATAGGTGGTATCATGGCATTGATAAGCCATGATGAAACCATGGAGTTATCTATCTCCCATTGTCGTATAGCTTGTATGTTTGTTGAGTCTGGAACATTCCCATTTCCGATGATGAAGCTCAGTTTTCCTCTTCCTCCAATGGCGAGTTTCATAGCTTGAGCCCACTCTCGGTAGTTTGTTCCATTGAGTTTATCGGACACAATGTTAACTGAGATTCCCTCACTAGAGGTCATTGATGACTGACCTCCAGTTGGGATTGTCATGGAGGATCCCTCAATATTGGAAGTCATTTCTTGACTTTCTGGAGTTGTCTCCTCGGTTTCACTATCACGTGGCTCTGATACCATGTGAATCAGAGCTTATTTGCTCTATATTTCTTTCATTATAGACTGCAGTATATATATACATGCATAGGGTTACAGTAAAGGATAGAAATCTGTACAGATATGGAAATATAATCTTACAGATATGGAAATATAATCCTAGGATCCTACATATCTACAAGATACTGCTATCTAATTTAAATAAGATGATTATGATCAGATCATAATATTATGAGATATGCATATCTTTGACCACATTTAGTAATCCTTTTCACAGATAACAGATTACAGTCCAAGCCAGGCACATAAAGAACACCACTTAAGATTAATTTATCAGCAATTATAATAGTCTCAATCCCCTGAACTTTTAGAATCTGTCCATTAGCTACCTTAACAATGCTATGAACAGGACAAGGCTGTACATCAACAAGCAATGACTTATCACAAGTCATATGATCATTAGCCCTTGAATCAACAATCCAAAGACCACAATTTGGGGTTTGAACCCCTAAAGCAGTGCCAGTATTACCTGATTGGACCATGTTACTTTTGTATACAACCATTTCAGCCTTCAAATCATACTTGCTAAGATTTTTCCTTAGCAATTCAACTTCTTCTTTGCTCACTGGTATGTTATTTCTCTCGGTCTTGGCACCACCAGTAGCTATGTAGCTTTTGTTCTCAGCCTTTGATCTGTTTTTCTGATTTGGAGGTTTCCTGTGAATCTTCCAGTATGTGTCCTTGGTATGTCCACCTTTTTGACAATGGTCACACCAAGACTTCCTGTTTTCTCTTAGATTTTGGCCCATTTGTTCCTTTGATAGCCATGACTGAAAATTCAGAGGAATTTTTATTGCTTGGAGTGTCTTGCATCAGCAACTTTCTACTCTTTTCACATTTCACCAAATTGACTGCCTCCATAATGGTTGGTAGTGGTCAGGTTGCCATGATTCTTCCACGAACCTCCTCATAATTAGAGTTTAGTCCCAAAAGAAATTCATACACTCGTTCTCTTTCTACAATTTTGTTGTAACACGCCATATCTTCCCTGCAAGCCCATTGGTGTGGGTCATATAGGTCTAATTGTTGCCACAATTTTTCCAACGTGGTGTAATAACAAGTGACTGATTTCTCACTTTGCTTAGTTCCCCTCAGAATTCCTTTGATCTGAAATAGAGCAGCAGTATTTTCTTTAGTGGCATACGTCATTTTGGCATTCTCCCATATCTCTTTTGTAGAGGTTGCAAGGACAAACTGCTCACCAACTTCGAGACTCATGGAATTAACCAACCAGCTCATTACCTGGTTGTTTTTGGTCATCCATGCCTCATACGGTTGTCAGATATTTCTCCTTCCCTCTCCCTCTTATGAACATAAGCATGCTGCGGGACCATCGTAAATAGTTGTTCCCATTCAGTCGATGGTTGGTTACCACCGAATGTTGCGTGTCAATGTTGTTCTGAGAAGAGGACAAGTTTCTTTTGCCGATAATGGTGTTTGGCGTTTCTGGGATCGATCCTAGTGGAGCGTTGCCTAACGAGCTAGTAGCAGAATTTTCCCCTGACTCGACATGCCACACTCTTATCGTCCCAATTGAAACCATCCTCCTCTGCGTTTGGTCCACATGATTAATTTCCTGGTTGTTCGTCTGGATGTTCAGTCCCAACAACTCGATCCGGTTACCGTTGCATTTATTTCAAGTGATAACTAGATGTCCAGTCCCAGTTGCACTTGCTAGTTGTCACTTGAGGGGGAGTGTTAGAGTATCTTATATTGACTAAACATGAAACGTTAAAGGGGACTAGTTCTAGTAATTTTGGTCAACCAATTTTTGTTAATGGACTCTACACTCTACCCGTATTAAAAATTCTAATTTTAAGCTTTGCTTGGAAGTTAAGTGATCATGAGAAGAACATATTGTTTTAGATGAACTGCTTTTAATGGTGTTGTTCTCTGTGATTTGTTTTGAGCTCACAGGCTTCCGTTATGTTTCTATCTTTTATCCAATATCCATCTTGCATACGTATCTCTTGAGTTGCTTTTGTTTGAGAATATATTTAAGGCCTTAAGTTGTGAAATAATTTGTGTTTGGACATTCCTTTGTATCTGAAGGAACTTTTTTGTTTTTTGTGGGAGGCTAATTACACTAGGTTCTTATTGTAGGTTACAACAGTGGGTTAGAAGAAAAAGCATTGACGCTCCAAGTGAAGCTGACGCTGGACCAACAGCTTCAATTAGGTGTCCTCATGGGCAGCTGCTGCCTGAGCAAGCACCTGGTGCAAAGCGAGTGCTTGTTCCTGAAAACCTCTGGCTCTTCTTTTATGAGGATGCCATTGCTGTGAAGCCTGATGAACCTTTGGGTTGTACAACTTTTCGTTCAGATTTTGAGCAGTGTCCCCAATGCAGCGATGAACTTTCTGAAGTTGCATCATTAGAGGATTCTTTAAGGTCATTTGCATTTTTGTTAGAAGTTGCAGAACCTATTAAGATATTGAATTTTTACTTATCTAGAGGAAAAAAGTTTTTTATTCCTTTCTCCACATTGCAGAGCAGTAAAGCTAAAACATCGGCAGAATCATGAAAAATTGGCTACAGGGAAAAACATTCCCTTATCTTTGGACTGCAAGTATTACTTGGTTCCTTCTTCATGGCTCACGATATGGAGAAATTACGTAAATGCCAGTGGCAAGAATGTTTCTTCATCATTGCAACCTGAAACACTAGACATGATAATTGACTCACTGAAATGTGAAAAGGTGAATTGCAACTTCTGGAACGTTCTTCCACCACAATCGTAATAATTCTGAAAACTCTTTTTTATTTATTTTTTGACCGAAAGGCAGCAAGTTGTTTGAGTGTAGAATAGGTGGGTTTGATATTCATTCTCAAAGTTTCATGTGATATTTGTCGATAATCTCTTTTGAAAGTAGGCTTTTTGTGAAGGTTTGATGAAATTTGTAACAAGTACAAGGCAAAGGACTCATGCCTCTAGATTTATCCTAGAATCATCCTAATCAGGATATAATACTTTTTCTGGGTGTTTATTCTGTTTTTTAATTATTGTTTTCACCATTTCTTGATCCTAGTAATAGACTTTAAATTTTCTGTTCTTTTGTTGCTTATTTTGTTTCTTGGATCAGCATCTACAGCTCCTAGAGAGGCCTCCAGATCTGGTTTACAAGCGTGGCATGCTTTTCCAGAAGAATTCTCTGGTGAGTATTATTACTGAGTTAATACATTTGGTGATGGAGAATGAGATTAGTTTACGTATTTATGGGTAGTAGTTATGTGTCTTTGTTAATTTCCATAGTGATTTTGGGGTTGTTTCATTTAATAGTCAGTTGTATTCTATTTTATGTGTTTGTCGGTCTCCTTAATAGGAGCTGGATTAGTATTGGTGTAGGACAAATAGAAGTATTATTAAATAGTAGCTAAAAATAACAAAATTAGGAAATATGACTGATATTAGGTTGTTGGAATATCAAGTTTCAAGGTTGGATTTTCCTTGGAATGCTGAAATTTTAGATTTTGTGTAGAGAATCCTATAATAATAGATAGAATCCCATAATAATAGATAGTCCCTTAATTAAGGGACTATCTATTATTAAGGGACTATATATTATTATGGGATTCTATCTATTATTATAGGATTCTCTACATTTTGTATAGCTGGAATTTTAAGATTTGATTACTGGAAATTTTGGCTATATACTGGAAGTTGGGATTTTGGTTGCTGGAATTTTGTGGTGAACACAAAGAATGAAAGGTAGGAAACTAGGAATCACTCCTAAGATTTAAGAATCACTCTTGGAAGAAAGCATCACACCTTCTAGTTGAAAACTCAAGTTTGTAAAAAAATTCCAGATTGCTTATTCTTGATGAAGAGTTTAATACACATATTGGAAAAGGATCTTAATTTAAATCCTATTACGACAGAAATTTTGTAAGTCCTATACAACTAGGATGACATATCTAAAATAGAATAACATATACTACTTCAAATCTAATAAGGAATCCTAACACAACCTAAATTTCAGCCTACTTTGATGTCAATTATTACTTTTATATATTTCTGGTTTATGGAGGGAAATAAGACAGTTTTGCGCAAGTTCAGCTTTGGAAAATGTGATGCTTTCTTTTAGGATTGATTTGTAAAGCCGATGAGTGGTTTCTAGGAACTTATTGGTATGATACTAGTACTTTCCTTGGAGTGATTCCTAGTTCTTGTTACAAACCCTAGGAGTAATTCCTAAACTTATCTTCTTTTTTTTTCATTTCTCAACCCTGAATTCTAGCAACCATCTATTTAAAGTGCAGCAGATCAAATTTACAGCTTATACATGTTTTCATCAAAGTGTTGGCCGTTCTACATCACATGGATATATTGCATGTGTCTGCATGCAATTTTTGTTTCTCCTGAATGAGCCTCAGTAGAACTGAGGCTCCTAGAAGTAGGATGGAATAGTTCTCCAGAGATTTCCTTTCAATCAATATGCCCAAACTTGCTTATAGGAGATACCTTCTTTTAATTCCTATTTAATACTTCGTAACGCATATGACTGTAAAGAGTCCTGAAGGGCCATTTGTTCATGTGACTGGTATTTGTGGCAAAAAAGTTGCTTCATTAAAGTGCCTTTAAGCCTCCTCTTACTTCAAGGAAATTAGTTTGTGTTTGATGCTGTTGCAGTATCTGTTCTAAGTTGTCTAATACAACACTTTTCTTTTCTTTGTACCGTCCTCCTTTGTATTGTAGACAGATAGGTTAGCAATCATCACAGAGAATGACTGGAACAGCTTCTGTGACGAGTGGGGTGGTAACAAGGAGAAAGGCATATCTGCAATAATTGAGACAGGTAATGTTTTGGAAAATAATTTGGCCGGATCCTATGAAGGTAATCCAGTGTCTGATGAGAATGTTAGTCCTCAAGATGAAGTAAATAATGGGCACGAGACAAAAAGCCCTGTCATTAAGACTTTTCCGGAGGTAATGGAAATTTACCTTATTCAAGCTTTCAATGCTGATATATGTTTAATTAGGATAGCAGTAATTGAGATATATCTTTTTTATTTTAAATTTATACTATTCTTACATGATGTGAATCATTCTGCTAGATCTGTGCTGACTGCATTGGTGAAAGAGAAAGTTGTGAGTTGATGCAAAAGCTTAACTACTACAATGAGGATATTCATGTCTCTCTGGTTCGTGGTAAAGAAGCTCCAAGATCGATTCTGGAAGCATCTGAAACAACTTGTGAACCAGATCGAAGGGCCTCTAAGCGCCCTCGAAGGACCAATTATGGGAATGCAGTAAATTTAAAAGTTTCTGGTTCCACATCAATATACCAATTGAAAATGATGATATGGGAGTCACTTGGGGTAAGTTGCAAAGAGCGGATTCAAGAATGGAAAAACTACTCATTTATTGTTCACTTACAGTGTTTTTTTTTAATTTAATTTTTTACTTGAAAATAAATTTGAGGGTTTATTTAATCTTATATCTTGATAGGCTAATAATGGAAAAGATTACATTCTTTATATGCAATTTCTATTTTGGCACAATTTACAGTTCGCGCTACAATTAAAATTCTGCTAATTTAACCCTCTTGATGACAGGTTTTAAGCTTAGAGATAGGTTATTTTTTCTCCAAATTTTGTGGGACTCTAAAGGTGGAATAAAACCTAGTGAATCAACCCATGAACTAAAGGGAATCTGACAGGCTTGGTAGAATTTGTATGCTTCCATGTTTTCTTACTAGGTAGTTAGGTTTTGATGTCTACCTATGAATTTCCATCGTAACGCTCCAATTCTTGTCTTTTATTGTTGATTTGTTTGACTAGTCAGATATCGTGGTTTCTTCTAGATTTGATATTGAAGATAGAAATACGTTCCAGGAGAATTGACGTATTGGGTTTTAGGATAGATCAATTTCTTTGATACTGAATCTAAAGAAGGATGCAACATGGTTTACGTATTAAAAGATGAAAACATAACTTGTAAAATATTTACATTGGTAACTGCTCCATATGGATGCAAAATTCTGTCTAGTTTCCATTCTTTTGTATTTGTTTGAACTAAATGTCACACTGTTAAAATTTTCGAATTTGATCAAATTTTTTTGATATTGCAATACTTAAATTCATGCAGGTAGTCAAAGAGAACCAGATACTCCGCAAAGGTTCTAGAATAATTGATCAGGAATGTGCTACTCTTGCTGACTTGAATATATTTCCTGGAGATAAACTCTGGGTGCAAGACTCGGAGATCCATGAGCATCGAGATATTGCTGGTAAGCTACTGAAACTATTGCTAATCATCATATGCAATGGGTGTTTACAAAAGAGCTGCTGTGGATGTACAATTTAAGTTAAAAAATATTACTGAGATTTGCTTCAAACAATGGCATAATAATTATTGTAGAAGGGATTGGGGTAAATCGATGGTGAAACTTTGAATAAAGTAAAGCAATGTTCCTACTTTTCTTTTCTTTAGTTACGAAGTCATTGACTTGTTGGGATAAGTTTTGGTTGTTCAGAATTGTAGATGGGACATATATATTTGTATAAGCTATATATTTGTATGGACTAAATGTATGAGTAATTGACAGGGATCCAATATGGAAACTGCAAGAGTTTTGATCCTGAATTCTCTTCATCTGACTCTTCACACAGTTTCTGTGTGCATGTCTTTCCAATTGTGCAGTTGATAGGCATTTAGAACATTCAGCTTCACCATGTACTATATGTCTTAGTTTATTGTACTGGGCAAGTTATTTTGGGTATTCTTAACTTGGGAATTTCTCACTACAGAAGCAGCAATTACGTTCACTAATTACCTCCATGTTAATATTTCATCAGATGAGCTTGCAGACCAGAAGATGGATGAACAGCATGCTGAGGAAGGGTTTAGGGGAACACTTTTGACTTCAAATATCTCGTCTTAAGTTGTCTAGTTTGTATATTTTTGTCCATACTGGCTTAAGATCTTGTAGATATCGAATTTGGAAAATTCCTTAATCTTCAACCTGCATAGTAGAGGTATGACCTATATTCTTGTTCCAAGGCTTTTCTTTTTTATTCTTGTAAACAACCATCTACTATAAGTAGGCTTTTGTGTGTATTGTATGTGGAGATATCTTCCTCATTTATGGTACTGGTATAGTGCTGTTACTATTGTACTTAAGAATCTTTAGATCTCTAGCTGCAAGTTCACACCCATAAATACCAACCTGTCTAGTTGTTTCTGCAATATAGTAGTTTCCTTGTGAGTAATTCTTTCCTTACTGAAATCTTGTTGTGCAGAACCATTGGCTCAAACTGGTGGATTTTGGCTTGCATTTGTAAATGCTGGTTGATTCGATTGTACAATGTCAGAGACAGTTGTAACATTTTGTACTGGGAACACAATTTTCCCCTCTTGGAAATTTTTGCCAGCAATTGGGACTGAAAAGATCCCTTTAGTTACGCCAAAAGCTGTATCTTGAGTAGATGGGAGTTGGGAGTGTCCATGGGGTAATTGTATCGCCCTGCCTTTTTATTATGCCTGATCCTCAAGTGTTCTTTCTTTTGGATAATTGATGAAAACAACAATGCAAGGAAGTGTAAATTATTTGAGTTGGATACTTAATTCTTGGAACAATGAGACAGCTGGAAAGTAAAAGTTGTTGATATCTTAAGTTAAACCGCAATTAACAGTTTCCATTAGCAGCTCAGCTTATGGACAGCGTTGTAAATGTAATGGTTGATTTAGTTGGAATTGCAAAATGTTACACTTAAAACAAACAATCGAGATTTCAGATTCTGCCCTGCAGATGATGTTGTCTGGTTCTGGAGATGTTGGAGGATTGTATTGTACTTTTGTGTATTGCCAAGAATATTCAAATCCAGCGTCTCCGCGAGTTGTTTGTTCCTCTGAACCACCTGTCCCAACTGTCGTCAACTGGGCCTTTGGTCCTGCATTTTAGTTAACGGATGATCAGGCAAAATCTAACCTAATTAGGGAGGAATACAAACCAACTCAATCTTACAATGGAAGCAGCGGATCCGCAGCAGAGTCAACACTGGATAAGAGTCTGCGATGCAAATCATGCGATTATTTGGATGGTTATACCTAGGATAAAGGCATGGGAATGTAACTTACTCTTTGCAGGCAACTGAGGATTGGCCTAAGGTCTCAAGCTGATCCAGTTCCTCCTAGCATAGCATACAAAGCATTATATATCAGAAGGGATCATATGATAAATAAATAATAACAGACCTACCTGAAAGAGATTGATTTGGGTTTGAAGTTGGGAGAGGGCAGCAGCAAGCCGGTGCTTGCCGAAGGAGGCGCTAGGCCCTATTTTCCTAACAAGCGATGAGGGAGAAGACGGCAGTGACTTCGACGTCAGCGATTGTTGCTGCTCCTCCATTGATCCACGCGGGGAACGAAGAAGGGAGAAAGCACGAAAGAGAGAAAAAGGAGGATTAAAGGGAGTTGTTGAAGTTGAATTGATGAGTAGAGAATCTGGTCAAAAGTGATTTTTATATATTTGACACAGTTGACCAATAGAAGTGCCCCAGCGCAGCATCGCTAATAACTTTCTTAGACATAGTTAGTAGGTTGGTAAACAATAATTGAAATTTATTTTGTAAAATAAAAATATTAAAGACTTGAGCTAAGATAAGATTTAGTCATTTCTTAGACACATCTGGGCCCTTTCCCCTTTTCAAATGCCTAGGCTGCGTTTATTCCGCGAGACGCGAGTACTAGCCTGGCTATGGCCAACCAAATTATGTCGCCCTTCTCCCCCCTTCGCCGTCGTCATGTCATTTTAAACCCATCGTTCTGCGTCAGATGCATTGCTACTGCTCGGAGCCACCAGAAGGGCAAGCCTAAGACGGCGTTGGTGAAGAGAGACAAAGAGAAGAGGAGAACTCGTTCAGTCAAGACTTATGACCTGGTCGACACTTTTAACCACTTCGATTTTCTTTCCAATCAAACTCATGTTCCCGTTATGATCCGCGAAGTTGTCGACGTCTTCTCTTCTTTATCGCTTCTCTCCTTCGTCGATTGCACTCTTGGCGCTGCCGGCCATTCCTCCGCCGTCTGTACTCTCTAGCTCTTCCCTCTTCTAAACCTTGTTTGGATATTCCACAATTTGAGTTTAAAGTGTAGATTTTTGGGATGACAGATAATCAAGTCCCATCCTGAATTGGAGTACTATATTGGAATGGACGTTGACCCAGTTGCGCATTCAAAAGCTAGAGCTCAAATTAATGGTTGTTTGGATTTTCCCGCTCATTCAAAGTTGAAAACGCATACCTTCCTCAACAACTTTAGGTATATCAAGTCTGTGCTCCGTGAAGTGGATGCCAATCTCTTGAGCTCTGGAGTTGATGCCATCTTGATGGACCTTGGCATGTCATCGATGCAGGTTTGGTGTCACTCTCTCTATATATTAATCTTTTCCTTACCTTTTCAATGTGTACTCCAACATTTTCTCCTGCCTTTTCCTTTTCCTCAGGTGAATGATCCTGAAAGAGGATTCAGTGTGCTTGCTGATGGACCACTTGATATGCGGATGGATCCTCGGGTATATCTCTCATGTCCCTCATGTACCATTTTGAGGATCAAGAATTCATCTTCGTCTTCATCTGTATTATTTATCCTTTTAACCATTCCATGTCACTTAGAATTGGTTACTTTTTCAAACTCAATTTCCAAAGTAGATTTGCAACGGCTCATAAGCTGAAATTACTGTCATTGAAATTGAATCTGGTTGGAAGAGGACAATGTTTTCAAGAAAATTTTTGATCCTTTCTCATTCTTTCTTAGCATTTTGTTCTTGCCTCCTGAGTGTATAGCTGCCCATTTTTATTTATTTGTGGGAAATCTATGCAATGAGGTGTTAATCTTCAACTCGTACATGCCATGGACATAACATCTCGTATTTTGTCCTTAATTAGTCATATTGGTGATGTCGTTGGGTTTTCAAGGCTGCTTATTTCATATCTTGTGTATTTTGGCTGATGTTTATGGCATATCCTACTATCAGTTTCTTTGATTTGAGGGATCAACATCTCACCAATATTTGTCTGGGCCCTCCATTTTCTCTTTTCTTGTTAATGGAAGAACTCTTAGGATGTATGTCCTGTCGTTTGTATCGGAGAAGTCTTCATAAACTGACTGGAACAGTGATATTACAGGCAAGTTTGAAAGCTGAAGACATACTGAATTCCTGGCCAGATTCTCAAATTGGTAAGATTTTGCGGGAGTACGGAGAAGAAAGCAACTGGCGCTTACTACAGAGACAGATTGTTCAGGCTCGCCTTCGTGGTGGGTTGCATACCACTGGTGAACTAGCAGACCTTATTCGGAGTTCAAGTGGTGGAACAAGAGGTCAGCTTATTATCTGTTCATTCATTTCATATTAATTGTTATGTTGTTTTCTTATATTATGTTATGGTCTAATTGCAAAATATGGGACTTGAGTCTCATATTGGTCAAATAAGGGGCTGATGTGGAGTTTATATAGGCTTATGGGCTCTTCCACCCTTTGAGCTAGCTTTTGAGATTGGCTCTCCCATAAGACCTGTATCATATTACTTCTTAAATTGAGGTTTGCCAAAATGTAACAAATTGCTCTGTTGGAAGAAGCCAAGGATTCGTTGAAAATGTATGCATGGAATACGCTGAATTAATAAACCAAATTTGTTTAATCTCTACAGGAGGAAGGCAAGGTTGGATAAAGACAGCTACAAGGGTGTTTCAAGCTCTAAGGATCGCTGTTAATGATGAACTTGGTGTATTGGAGAAGTCCCTTCGTACTTGTTTTCAGTGCCTTGCTCCTGGAGGAAGGCTTGCTGTCATTTCCTTCCACAGTTTGGAGGACAGGATTGTGAAAAAGACATTCCTCGACATTGTTGAGAGTGATGACAGAGATGAAAATGAGGGTGAAGAAGATGGCAGAGAACGAAGAAAACTTAGTAATGAAACTGAGGCTAACGAAGCCTGGATCAGACAGACAATACGTGGCTCCAATGGAGCAATCCTCACTAAGAGGCCAATAACACCATCTGAAGAGGAAGAAAGGTTGAACCGTCGGTGTAGGAGTGCGAAGCTCAGAGTGATCGAGAAAGCCGGATGTTCGACTAACTTAATCCCGTAGGCCTTATTGTTGGGCTGTCTTGGATCTTTACCCTACACGCTTAACCTATATGAATTGTTTGCACATGTAGTTGCTTGTAGGCACCTGTAGTTTCTTCCATTTGTTGGGAAAGCAACTAAGGTAGATTATTTCTTGCCCATCTTTTTCTAGAATGTGACTCTTAGGGTAGTTTGTTGGAAATAGTGTGAATTAATTCAAGAGTCTTTCTTTAACCACAAAACTCTTTTAGAATTAAGTGAATTATTTATATTTGTATTTAAATAGATGATAAACACCTCTATAAAAACCATAATTCATAGTCAAAATGAAATAGAGAAAAGTTTCTTTTCATTCTTTATTCTTTATTATCTCATTTATCAACAAAGTGTTATCATAGCCATGTTTCTTAAAGTGTAGAGATTGAAGAGTATTGCGAAAAAAGTAAGAAATGGCTAATAATGGATTCACTTCCTTCCAATTTTCTCATCTCACAGAGGAAAATCATAAGAAATGGTGTCTACACATGAAAGCTTTGCTTGACTTTAAAGATGAGTGAGAAGTTATAGAAAAAGGTTATGAGAAGTCTCAAAATGAAGAAAACTTATCTCAAAATGATAAAGAAGCTTTGTCCAAGATAAAAAAGAAGAATCAACAAGCTTTTACTCTTATCTATCAATGTTTTGATGATTCAATATTTGAGAAGGTAGCCAATGCTACTAGTTCAAAGGAAGTATGTAATATTTTAGAAAAGTCTTTTCAAGGTGTTGATAAAGAAGAAGGTGAGACTTTAAACATTAAGAAGTGATTTTGAAGTTTTGAAAATGAAAGAATCTGAGCCAATTTTGGATTTATGTATAAGAGTGAAAATAACTGTAAATAAATTAAACAGATATAGAGATAAGATAGAAGATGTTCATGTAACGGAAAAAATTTCGTTCTTTAACTCCCAAATTTGATTAAGTGATGTGTCTCACTGAAGAGTCTCAATAATCATCAAAGATTTAGAAGTCTCTTTATAAGCCTATGAAGAAAGATTAAGAGAAGACAAAAAGAGTTATTAGAGCAAGTTCTCAAAGGCTGCAATCATCACTCCTGGTTTGGCAGCACCAAAATGAGCATTCAACAATCAACATATTGGACCAATCATTGTTGTTTAAAGTTTAAGAGTCGTCTGGCGAGAGCTTGAGCGTGGATCTGGCGTTCCTACTTTGTTTACTGCATCGCTGTATCAAGATTCTGAAACCTTCTGGCGAGAGCTTGTGCGTGGATTTGGAGTTTCCTGCTTTGTTTTCTGCATCTCTGAACGTCTTTCAGGGGGGTTTCCAGTTTGGGAGGCGGATACGACCTTGAGGTTCTCTTCCACGGCTGATTCGTCGCAAGGGATCGCCAACGGACCGTTATTCCTGAAACCGTCCTCTTCAGCGGCTTGTAGGAGGAGGTTCTTGAAGATTGGGTGGTTCAGGTACGTCTAGTGCTGAACAGATCTACTTTTTGATGATAGTTAGATCTGTTAACGTCTATTCCGATATGTCTAGTGCTCTGAGTTCCCTATCGCAGGAGGCCTGAATAGCAAAAAAGTCCAGACTACGGGAGGATGATCCACCGGACGGTGGTGGATCTCCTACCCCAACTCCGCCCCAATCCAAGATATCGTTTAAAGATGCGGTAATGGGAGATACAGGGGACTCGAGTTCTTCCTTGTTTGACACTTCCTTTTGTATCGAGGACGGTGACATCAGCCGTGAGTTGAAGGAGGGCATTCCATCCATCGATTTCTCTGATCGGCTTCTCTTATCTGCGAATAAGAATAAGGGGTTGACTGTGGTCATTAAGCTTTTAGGGCGGCGGGTCAATGTGATTGCGTTGCAAAATCGGTTGTTTGCTCTGTGGAAACCAAAGGGTCCGATGAAATGTGTTGACATTGCAAACGACTATTTCGAAGTGAGTTTTGAGAACCCGACCGATTTCTCTCGTGTTTTAGCGGAGGGACCGTGGATTGTTTTTGGACACAACCTCACCGTCCAGCCGTGGTCCCTTACCTTCGATTCATCTAACCCCTTTCCGACTACCATTGTGTCGTGGATACGTATACCGAATTTACCCAGTTCCCTATATCACAAATCTATTCTGGAAGAAGTGGGAACTTTGGTCGGAAAAGTTATCCGATTTGATGAACGAACCTTGAATGCCACAAGGGGAAAGTTTGCTAGAATGGCCGTCACGGTCGATCTCACTAAGCCGTTGATTTCCAGAATTCGCGTCAATGGGATTCTCAAGGTGGTGGAATATGAATCGCTCCCAATCGTTTGTTTTCATTGCGGTGTGTATGGCCATACCAAAGATAACTGTCCCCGGCTTGAAGTTAATCCTGAGGAAACCGACGGTGCTTCGACCTCAACCAGTAAGGCGACGACGGTTAAATCTAAGGAGGAACTGGCGGCTGCTGAACCGTTTGGTCCGTGGATCCTGGTTGAGCCTCGTCGGAAACAACTTGCTCAGAATGGAAAGAGCGGGTCCAACGGCGGGAATCGTGGGGATGGGACTTAAGGATCCCGATTTTCCGTTATTGCCAAAAATACCGAGGAATCTTCTCGACCTATGGAAGGAAAGAAAAATGAAAGGAAAAAAGAAGGGAAGCAGGCCAAAATTAACGGCAAAATTGCTGGGGAGGTGGCTATGGAAAAGTCGAATAATGGAAAAAATAAAGGAAAGGAAATTGTTGAAGAAATTGTTAATCCCTTTTCAGGGATAGACCTTAACTCTATTCCCACGTGCAATGGGCCATTTGGTGGTGCGGCTCATTTTGATGGCCCACCGGGTTTTGAGAAAAATGGGAAGCCAGGCCAAAAAGTTAGTGCTAAGGTTGCTAAGAGTTCAAGAGGAAAAGCGGGAAATGGGTCTCAATCTAAGGCTTCAGCGAATGGGCCGAATATTCGCTCTAATATTGACCAAGCTAAATTGCAAGGAACTGGTGTGGGCCACGTGCTTGGCAAAGTGGGCCGTTCTGGAAAGGGAAGATCAAGACCCAAACAAATCAATCTTGATCCTTCAAAACACTCCATTGTGATAATTAATCCTAGTCAAAGTCAGAATAATGACGTCTCAAACCAACAAGCAGTGCCTACCACGTCTGGCACCTCTATTCAGAATCATACTCAGCGCACTGGCAACTCATCCTTTAATGGTAATGTTCAGTCAGATATTTTAATCCCTGTTACGGATGCCGTGGATGTTATCATGCAGGGACTAAATGAAGCAATGGACGCTGAAGGTGGTGAGGGTGGTACGATAGTGCCGAATCAAGGACTGGATAAGGTCCTGGATTTTTGCACGAATGCTGCGATATAGCAACAGGGAGTTGTCCGCTTCTTTATTTATTTTCTTTATAATGAATTTAAATATTTTTGTGTGGAATGCTCAAGGTTGTGGCCATCCACGATTTGATAAATTTGTTAAGGAGTACTCTTCTGAGTATAATCTTGATATTATTGCTCTTGTTGAAACCCGTATTAGTAATAATAATGCTAACCTTGTGATTTCTAAGTTGAATTTTGCTAGATCTCACAGGGTTGAAGCTCGTGGCTTCTCTGGAGGTATCTGGATCTGTTGGAATGACGATGTGCAGGTGGAGGTGCTACAAAATCATTTCCAACTTGTCCTTTGCCGCGTGAAAAAGGGAATATCGACTGATTGGGCTTATGTATCCTTTGTTTACGGAAGTCCCCAAAGAAGTAATAGGAAAATTTTATGGGATGAACTTGGTAAAATTGCTGTTACTATGTCTGGCCCTTGGCTTCTTGCAGGTGATTTCAACGCTATCTTGTGCAGGGACGAAAAGAAAGGTAGCACCTCCTCCAACTTCGGGGGTGATGCGGATTTTCAAAATTTTATTTTCAATGCAGGGTTGAGAGACATGGGTTTCAATGGTCCAAGGTTTACTTGGTCGAAAGGGAACCTTTTCGTGCGCCTTGATCGGGCCCTCTGTAATCAGGCTTGGGATGAATTGTATACCTCCTGTTCTGTGTTCCATCTGCACCGCCTTAAATCTGATCATAGGCCGCTTTTGATCACTGTTGGGGATAACAAGAGACGCTCCGGTGCCCGTCCTTTTCATTTTTTTCCGGGTTGGTTATCTCACGATGGTTTTGGGAAGCTGGTGCGTAACAATTGGCCTTTGTCTCACAATGCTCCTGAAGCCCTGGATGCCTTAAAGGAGAAGGCGAGGGTGTGGAATAAGACTACTTTTGGCATTCTTGGTCAGCGAAAGAAGAGAATCATTGCTCGTCTTAAAGGTGTTCAGAAAGCCATGGAGACCCACAGAACTCTTAACTTAATTACCCTCGATATTGATCTTCGGGTCGAGCTTGAGGAAATTTTAGATTATGAAGAGTTACTCTGGAAAGTGAAATCTAGGGATGACTGGGTGGCTCATGGGGATCGCAACACTAGATATTACCATCGGAAAACTCTTATCAGAAGAAAGTTCAATAAGATTGAAGGTTTAAAGCTTGATGGTACAAATTGGTGTTTTGATGATGAGGAGCTCCGCAAGGCTACTTCTTTGTATTTTTCTAATTTATACACTGCGGAGGATGTCCACCTGGA
>JANKOE010000006.1:21111371-21124306 GCA_026284465.1 Erythroxylum citrifolium
ACATAATAAATCAATTAAACAAATTCAAACACAAATAACCAAATAATCAATTTAACCAATTAGGACAAGGCCTAACAGTATCTCCTTCAGTGTTTTTTTAAGTCGACTAGCCAACAACATGGCAGTCACTTTGTAGATGGTGTTGCAACTTTATATGGGTTTATAATCTGTCAAAGAGGATGGATTTGGGTTTTTGGGAATGAGACAGATGAATGTGTGGTTTATTTCTCTCAGCATTTTGCATGATGACAGTGTTTTTTGAATGGCTTGGGTGAAAAGAACTTCCATAATACTCCATGTGTACTGAAAGAAATAGGCATTGAAGCCATTTGGCCCAGGAGTCTTCGAGGGGTTTAGAGAGAAAAGGATTTCTTTAATTTCGGAGTCACAGATCGGTGCTATTAGGAGGTCCTTAATGGTAAAGTTTATAAGGTTGCTGATAAATCTATGTATGGAAATTGTCTGGCTAGTTTGGTATGGTTTACCCATCAACTGATCAAAATAGGCTCTTGTAATGTCCAAGAGTGCTGATTGGCTAGAGTGATAATTTCCAGAGGAATCAAGGAGTTGCATAATTCGGTTGGTGTTTCTCCTAGCTAATATGGAAGCATGAAAGAAGGCAGTGTTCTAGGTTCCATCTTTCAACTAGGTGGTTCTAACTTTCTAGTGTAGGATAGATTATTGCAAGGAAAGAGATTGTTGATATTCATTTATTCTCTAAATTTATATATCTCGAATTTGGGAATTGTGTGGGAACTGATAACAGTCAGTCTGAGCTGTTTGTAATTGTGTTTTGCATTCTTGAACCCTTCTAGAGTCGTGAGAAGAAAATTGTTTGAGAGTTGATTTGACCTTTTTAAGCTTCTGCATTAACTAATATGATTTATACCCCTCTATATGTTGTTGCCAGCATTCTCTAACTAAGTCCAAAAACCTATCTTGGTTGGTTAGCCCCGTGAAGAACCTAAAAGGATCTCCTCGAAAAACAGGGTTGTATAAGTTATATATTAGGATATAGGAATGATTTGAAAGTAGATTGTCCCTAAAATATGCATAGGAGTTAGAAAAGTTATGTAACCAGTCCGAGTTTACCATTGCTATATCCAGTTTCCTTCTAATTAAGTACTTCCCTTGCTACTTGTTATCCCAAGTAAGGAATCTTCCACTGTAGCTCAAATCAGTTACTGGTACTTGCTGCAGAAATTCTTTAAGCTCCCTGTTGGAGACAAGTTGGAGTCCCCTTCCTCCTTCTGATTTTGTTTTCTTACGAATATAATTAAAATCGCCAATGATTAACCAAAGATTTATGATAGTATTTTATAGAAGTTGCAGAGAGTTCCATAGCATCGCTGGCTGAAATTGGAAGTTTGAAGCATAAAAATGGGAGATTTCAAACCTTGTATTAGCACCAGATAGTTGACAAGATAGATGGAGATGTTGGTCACTTTCACCTTGCAATTGAACTAAAATTTTTTTGGTGTGATAGAAGCATAATATGTGGCCATTGTAGTTTGAAGATAGGTTGGTATAGACAGCCCAGTCTTTTTCCAAAAATTGAGAACTTTAGAAAGGTGTGAAGCTCTGATTTTTGTTTTAAGAAGCCCTACTATACACAACTTATATTCCAGGATTAAGTCTCTTACTGAAAAATTGAAAGGGGTTAATTATTTCGCAAACTTTTTGCAATCTTATTTGGCACTAACAAAATAAAAACAATCAAAACCAAAATAATAAAAACACCAAAAATTTGGTAACATAGTTTGGCACACCTTGCTTATGTCTGTGGGGCCCTCACCTAGCTTAATAACTTTCATCGAAATACAATAGATTTATCTAAGGCTTTATTGAGCTGACACTACTCAACCCTTGACACTATCTCTTAACCTCACTTCCCGTGAAAGAATTTCATACCCAATAGTACGACCGCCTCGTACTAACCTCAACAGAGGATTTTCTCAATCAACCCAATAGTACGACCACCTCGTACTAACCTTAACAGAGGATTTTCTCGCCAATATTTGATAATAAAGATAAGAAATAAACAACTCAAGTGATCAGTCAACTAATAACAAAATAATAATACACTTGAGAAAAAGAAGACAACATCCCGAAAGGTTAAGCTCCACTGAAATAGATCTGGAAGTCATCATAACACTAATAGGCTGACTCACATAAACATCAACACGAAGCCACAAAATCCTAGAAGACCAAGTCCACGTATTTTCAATCCACAAAATCAACTCACAGCGAATTCGTCTCCTTCCTCTTGCCACTGAAACCTTATATATAAACCCCACTAAATCACTACATCGTGACTATCAATTCATCATAGCTTATATGACACACTCATGTTGTTCAAATACAACACATTCTCATCCTATGCCACCATACACTCACGTTTCCCAATAAGCAATTAATACACACCAATGAACAATTAAAGCATACCCAATCCAACGTTTTTATCCCTCACACATAATATATACTTCAGCTATGTTTTTCCTATAACTCTATTTAACACAGAAGCCCCACTACTCCATAAGTCACATACGTGATGTGTTATTCAGCTCTGAACAACATATGCACAGCCAATAACCTTTTTGTGCATAGATACGTGACCCTCACTTCATCAGTAACGCACACATACACGGGGTTCTTCCAAGTGACCTCTTTTTGATAGGCTTCAATTAAAACCCAATCTCTAGTTGAATAGACTTCAATTAAAATACAATCTCCACATCTACTGCATATCCATGTGTATGATTTGAACTTCTATTAAAGCACAATCTCCATCCATCTTATATAATAATTTTAATTTTCTCATATGTCCAATTCAAAATGCCAAAATTAAACAACCAATATATAAAATATATTCTAACAATCTCCCCCTTTTTGGCATTATTGTCACAACTCTAGCACTCCACATAAATGATCATAATTGGACATATAAAGATGAAATTTACAATGCTCCCCCTTAATCAAACAACAAGTTCCAAAGAACATCAAGTTTATTCAATCATCCAAATTTCTCCCCCTTGGGACAAAAAGATGCCAAAAAGCAAGACGAATAGTCAAAAATATACCTTGAAATCTCCCCTTGAATAGAACATTTACCATAAACAATCTGATGCCTCCCCCTTGGGACAAAACAGTATCAAAATAATCACCAATAGATGCAGTGGAAGAATCATATTCATGCCAAGAAGAAAAATTACCACCATTCAAAACACTGAGAGATATGCCTGAAAGATAGAGAGATACCTGTGAGAGATCCATACCGATGAGAGAGCTGAGGGGTCTTCGGTGGAGCCAAATAGAAGTCACTAAGCAAACTACTAAAAGATAAGACGTCAGTAGCAACATAAAACTAAAGAACAAAAAAAATCTTTCTTTTTTTGTTTTGTCTTTCTTTGTTTTTTTACAACATAAAAAAATACTTCAAAAATGTAAAGCACACTGTTCCTATACCCCTCGAAGAATCTCAAACCTGGACTTACTCTTTGGCTTGAATGAAGATGTATAACATGAGTAGCCTGCAAGTTCTCGATAATCAACCCTTTTTCTTTCTCTTGTTTTTCTTCTTTCACTCACATCTCCAATAACATTTTTTGCTGGATGATTTTTTCGAATTCGAGATGAAGAACCTTGGTTCAAATCAACTTCCATTGTTTTGGTTGGATCATCATCCAAAGTAACTGAAAGTTCTTCAGTTCGTGCAGTTACTTCCTCAGCAGTAACTAACTGCAAATCAGTTTCTGCAGTTACTTCCTCAGCAATAACTAACTGCAAATCTGGGTATTTTCTTATTTTTCCTTTACTACAATTTTGTGCTTGTACTTGACCTTTTCTAATCTAAGCTTGCTTCGATATCATGGGATGCTGCTGGAAATTTAATGGAGAGTGTCTAAATTTTCGATTTTGACCCATTTGAAACATCATTTATGGTAACTGATAACATCTTGGCCTTATATGTCCAATGACTCCAAAAAAATGACATGTGGCTATAAATCTTCGACTCTTTCTCGATGTTTCTTCTTCTTGGACAGATCTGGACATATTATTTTTCTCCTCATTCACTTTAGAGCACGCAACCTTATAGCCAATGCCTTGAAGATCCCCTTTAACTTTACCAATTTCCAACAACTTTTCTAGCTTTTTGGTACCTCCATTTAACATTCTCAATCCCTTTTCAGTACTTACTAATTTCATTCTAGCTTCTCCAAGCTCATTTGATGTCAAAATCAAATTCTTTTCTAACTCTTGGATGGTGTTCTTCATGGAGAGATTCTCTTCCTTCAATCTTTCATTCTTTCTACACGTTTTCACCCATTTTTCATATATAGCCTTGTAATCCTTTTAACTATTCCCTTTTTTATCATCTAGGCCACTTCCATCACTGTCATAATCTGATAATAGGTCTTGAGATGAGTTTTTTTCGAAACTTTTCGATTTTCCCTCTTTTCCAACTTCAGTTACTTCCTTCTCAATTACTATTAAGCAAGTAACTGGACTTTTGCTATGTAAGGCAACCAACGCAACACGATTCGTTATTTCTTCTTCGCTACCATATTCACTCTTGGAATCATTCTCAATCCAGGTGCTTGTAAAAGACTTTCCTTTTCTCTTCTTCAAAGTATTAGCACATTCGGGTTCATGGTGTCCGAAACCTTGACATTTATGACATGGGATTCTCCTTGCCTTCCGTTCACCCTTTTGTGTTTTGACTTGTTGTCTTGAATTGTTACTCAATGAATTTCCGCCAAATTGTCTAAAGTCGGATCTGTCCTTCATCATTCTTTTCAGCCATTTACCAAAATTTCATGTGAGTAGTACCAAGTCTTCGTTTTCATCTTCCACATCATTCACACTTTTTTCAGTTTCCACCTGTAGTGCCTCTCTTAAGCCATGTTCGCAAAACTAGGATCTGCACCAACTTGCTACCAAGTTCTGAATCAGTGACCTTACTCTAATGCCAACTGAAAAATCGAAGGGGGTTAATTATTTTACAAACTTTACGCAAACTTATTTGGCACCAACAAAATAAAAACAATCAAAACCGGAATAATAAAAACACTAAAAATTTGGTAACACAGTTCGACACACCTTGCCTACGTCTGTGGGGCCCTTACCCAGCTTAATAACTTTCACCGAAGTACAATAAATTTTCCTAAGGCTTTACTAAGCCGACTCCACTCAACCCTTGACACTATCTCTCAACCTCACTTTCCGTGAAAGAATTTCACACCCAATAGTACGACCGCCTCGTACTAACCTCTACAAAGAATTTTCTCTATCAACCCAATAGTACGACCGCCTTATACTAACCTCAACAGAGGATTTTCTCAATAATATTTGATTAAAAAGATAAGAAATAAACAACTTAAGTGACCAGTCAACTAATATCAAAATAATAATACACTTGAGAAAAAGAAGATAACTTCCCGAAAGGTTAAGCTCCACTGAAATAGATTTGGAAGTCGTCGTAACACCAATAGGCTGACTTACGTAAACACCAACACGAAGACAAAAAATCCTAGAAGACCAAATCCACGGTATTTTCAATGCACAAAATCAACTGACAGCCAATTCGTCTCCTTCCTCTTGCCATTGAAACCTTATATATAAAACCCACTAAATCACTACATCATGACTATTAATTCATTATAACTTATATGACATACTAACGTTGTTCAAGTACAACACACTCTCATCCTATGCCACCATACACTCGCGTTTCCCAATAAGCAATTAATGCACACCAATGAACAATTAAAGCATACCCACTTCAACATTTTTATCCCTCACACACAATATATACTTCAGCTATGTTTTTGCCATAACTCTATTTAATGCACAAGCCCCACAACTTCGTAAGTCACATGCATGATGCGCTATTCAACTCTGAACAACATATGTGCAGCCAGCAGCCTTTTTGTGCATAGATACGTGACCCTCACTTCATCAATAACGTACACACATGGGGTTTTTCCAAGTGACCTCTTTTTGATAGACTGAATTAAAATCCAATCTCTAGTTGGATAGACTTCAATTAAAATACAATCTCCACATCTGCTGCATATCCATGTGTATGATTTGAACTTCTATTAAAACACAATCTCCATCTATCTTATATAATAATTTTAATTTTCTCATATGTCCAATTCAAAATGCCAAAACTAAACAACGAATATATAAAATATATTTTAACACTTACCATAGCTTATTTTTGGGGGGCATTTAGCCCTCAGACATTCCAAACAAGAATCCTCAGGGGGAGGGATCCCCTTTGGGATTTTTATTTAGCCTTCGAGTTGTTCTCCTTCTGGATTTACTGTTTGTCTGCATCATAGTAGCCTTTGATTTTACTTGATCCTCGTGGCATGTGGAAATTTTTGTTGTATCAAAAGAGTTAATACCTCCTTATTATGACTAGAAATTGTATCTGTTGAACTTTCTGTTATAACTATAAGTTCACCATCTGTTGGACTGGACTGCTCTACCACAATCTCTAATAGGGGGCTCCTTAGCTATGCCGTTTCCTACATGTTCAACATCACCCTCTACATCTCCTAGCTGTTTATCAATCTATTCAAACTTTTTACTATCTACAAAGTAATGTGTATTCATATCAACTAATAGGGGGCTCTCCTTTTCTTTTAGCGCTCCAGGGGTTGAAGTGGCATGATCCTATGGTGAATAGTTACTATCAAGTGATTCCTCTGACCATCCTGTTTTAAAAAGCCTACCAGTTGCTCTCCACTATTTGGCATTAGCAGAGGGTCTCCATGGGTAGGATAGGGAAATTCCTGCTTGTTCATATTCACTCGCTTCATTCTACTTATAAATAGGTAGTTTATCTGGCAGTTCATCTTAGCATTTTACCTCAATACATATCTTGGCGTAACATATTCTCTCCATATGGGTAGTTTGAGGGTCCATACAAATAGGTTTCCCCAAGGAGCTAGCTTTGTAGCTTAGACCTTCAATTGTCCATAATTCTAAGGGAATGATATTAAATTTAGCACAGATAGGAAGAGCCTCTGTACGCTCTTTGTTACAATCTAGCCCTGGTTTCCATTTTTGTAAAAAACATCTGTAGCCCTCCCACATGCCATGGACCAGATTCCATAATATCCATTAGTTGATGTTCTGCTGAAAACCTAAAAAGGATGTCACCATCTTCCATGAGTAATGTTTGTTCTAATCCTTTTTTCCCTCCATCGAGCTTCCTTCCATGCTTTCACCAGCAGAAAAGCTGGTCTCTTGGTCCAGAAAAATCCCATCAATGATGCCACCTATACTGCTTCTTTAGCTTTCAGCAATTCTTTGGGAGGAGAGAGGATTCCATCCTTAAGCACATTTGATAAATGTTTTAGCTTACCTTTATTGTGCTGAGTGTTTAGCTTCTGTTTCCTAGCTCCTTTAATAATCGAGGGAGAGTTTGGTCCATCTTCTCTCTTGTGTTTCTACTGTATCAATCTGAACCAATATCTTGTTGTTCCTAGATTTGGATAAGTCTAGAAATGCCTCTGAGTCTGTGAGGCATAGGGCTTCTCCATTGTTGGTCATTTGTCAGGCCCTTTCAGGTCTTAAAAAAAAGGACTCGTGCAAAATCTAGAAAATGAACAATAGTAAAGAGGTTCGGCGGGAGCTTTAGTTCAAAATTCAGTAAGAAGAATGGGATAGAAGGGTAAAAGGGTAAAAGTCTTAAAGAGAAGTTAGAGAGCTTTAGTCTCACATACAATCGTGTGCTATTTTATTTGTATTCTCTAAAACTTTAGGATTAAATTTGTCAATGAATATAAAATTTTGGGTCAAATTTCCCTTTTGCCTAATAGTTGCAGTGTAGTCTTTATATCAAGGACAAGCATATTAATATAGCTGACAAAAGTGAAGATGTGCAAGAACAACTTGATTGAGGTAATCTTACTATATGTCTGCATCTAAAAGTCATGTCCTTCGATTTCATTATGAAAATTGAGCAAACCTCGTACTATAATAAGAATTTTTTGTAAAAATGCACGCAATATCTTAAGTATAGATGTGCGAGAGTAAAAGGGTATCGATTCAGATGATGTTATTTATGCTGATTCAACTGTTTCAAAGTGTGTCATTTGAGGAACTTGTTTAACTACATTATAATGATCAATTACTTCATATGGAGGTGGAAGTGACTTCCTAATTTGAGCATTATCTTTTCTGTATGAACAAAAGGGGTTTACATTGAAGTATTAAACTCCTCAAGTTCACTTATTTGACTATAAAATCTGATTGTTCGCTTACTTGGCTTAATGAAGAGTTGGAGTAGCTTTATACTAAAATGGGATTTTTATCAAAGCAACAAGTACAAAGGATGCCTCTTTCTTAAATGTTTCATTCTTGTCAGACATGATTTTTGTAAAATTGACAAACTACAAATAGGAAAAGTCACAAGTAATTATTGACTTAATGTTAGGTTCGTATGCAATAATAGAAACCAACAAACTTCCAAATGTTGGAACACCCACGAGCTTTCTGAAAAGTTTGACATATGTTCTTACAGTAAGTCCACAAATATTTTTGAGTATAAAACTAAAATTAAATATGCCAAATACACAAAGGCATGATCAAATCATAATAAATTGATATTATGATATATGATTTGGTGGCTTGAAAAACTAATAAGGAAGTAAGGCCTTAATCTATTTTAGCATGTTACATTTCTTGTTTACCATTTATACTAACATAATATGTCGGCCTTACCTAGCAAGTATCGAAAGTACTTTTAGGAATATTGTCATCAAATTTTTACATAATATCTGTAGAATTTTTATAAGGACTGACCTTAATGCAGAAGCGGTTGATCGATTCTTTGTTTGCTAGTCCACGTTTCACGGTTGGTTACTAGAGTTATCGTTAATTCACGCCCTAAAATTTAAGCCTTGATGTTGTTATTCAAGTGAGGAAGTATGAAGGGAGTTATACTCTTAGATTGTAAATGAATGTATTTTATTTTCACTCCCTTAATCCATATTAATTGACGGAAGTTACATCTTGTGTAACTACCAATAACTCCCCCTTGGCCACATAAGTGACGAATTACACCTTCTCTCTAAAATTTCACGTGTCATACTGAGAATGGGGGATGCGACCATTAAAGAACCTTTAGTGTTATATTAAGTCACCATCAAACTAATATAACACTTTCACATAGTCATGATACCCCAAATCATCCAAAATATCACCAAACGCATACACTGTTCCTTTATGCTCATAGATATATCATATGATTATACACCAAGTATAATTTCCCGGGATAATATGGTGATGAAGGAAAAGATTCTTCCTTAGACACTCCTAATAATCCATCTTAACTTAACTGCTTTCCTACTGTGCTCCGCTGGACTGTATACAACAAATCCCTTGGAAAAGCATACCAAAGTAGCAACACCAAGCCTTGACTTCATATCATAGTTTTAAATCGAAAGGTTTCATTCGATTAGACATTAAAGTCTATGGGATCATATAGTGACAGAGAAAGGGATTTAACTATCACTCCACATGAAGTTTGTTATATAGCACACACAGTATGAAACATGTGTCAACCATAGCTCCCACTAAGTTGGGCATGTCACTCTGTTATGCTATGCAAATCATGAATGTAGCTTTACTTAAAAACTAATCTGAGCCACTAGATTAACATACATAATGTTAATCTTGACACTCGAGATTTGGCTTTAAGGCTTTAATGTGAAATCTGAATCTTTCACATCTGACTCATCAGAGTCTCATCTTAAACTTACTAAGGCAACTATTCAAATATAGAAAGTTATCATGCATACTACACAAGTCGAAGATAACACAATATTACATACACTCAATATTAATATTGTGAAGTCTCATCCTACCCGCTACTCAAGCGTTAGGGTGATTACCTATATGACAAGGTCAATCAGAAGCCTAGTGTGTGGTGACATTATAACGTGCCTTATCATGTAATTTCGTACTAATGAACATTTGAGAAATACCCTTTTATTAAACAAAAACTCGTTACAATTAAAAACATGTCCATTATACAATAAGATATAACTTAATGAAAAGAAAACTAAACCCTACGCAAACCTAAACTCATCACATAAACCTTAAACAAATCTCAATGAATAGGTTTAATTAAGGGATCAGTTACCATCTTGTTAGTAGGTATATACTTTATGGCAACCTCTTTATCTTTTATGATGTCTCTTACAAAATGATAACACCTTTTGATATGCTTAGACTTTCTATGAAACTTTGGATCTTTAGCAAACTGTATGGCTGCAGTGTTGTCATATAACAATTCAACAGGATCATTAACTCTGGGAGTAAGATTAAGATCCTAAAGAAAACTTCTCAACCATATTGCCGCCTGAGCGGTAAGACAACAAGCAACGTATTGTGCTTCTAATGTTGATAATGCTATACAGTCTTGCTTCTTGCTGCACCAAGATATGTCTCCCCCTCCTAAGGTGAAGACATATCTTGAGGTTAACCTAGACTCATCCGGGTCACCACCCCAATCGGCATCCGAATATCACCTTAACCTTAAATCCCCGCCTTGATAGCAAAGGACCAGGCCTGAAGTACCACAAAGGTATCAAAAAATCCTTTTGTCTGCTTGCTAATGAGCAGGTCCTGGGTTGCTTTGGTAACAACTTACCAAACTAACCGCAAAGCAAATGTTAAGCCGTGTACACAACATAGCATACATTAAGCTTCCTACGACACTAGCATAGGGAACATTACTCATTTTTTTCTTTTTCCTTCTTATTTTTAGGGCATTGATCAAGACTCAAGGTAAGACCCTTTTCAACTGGAGTGTCAACAGATTTGGAATAATGCATTCGAAAATGTTCCAAGATTTTATTAATATACGCTTCCTAACTTAAATTAAGAAGCTTCTTGGGACAATTTCTAGTTATTTCCACACCTAAGACATACCTAGCTTCACCCATGTCCTTCATATCAAAGACAAAGGACAACCAATCTTTAATGGTCTTGAGCATCTCCATATTATTGCCGTCATCAACATACAAAGTGAGAAACAAAATTTCATTTGTTGTTCTCTTGACATACACACAATGGTCTTCTAAAACCATGACTAAGCCAAAAGAAGTAACGGCTTCATGGAATCTGAAATACCACGATCTGGAAGACTATTTGAAACCATATATGGATCTTTGAAGATGACACACTTTGTCTTCTTGACCTTTTGATGTGAAACCAATAGGTTGATTCATATAAATCTCTTCCTCAAGGTTACAATTGAGGAAAGCAACCTTTACATCTATTTGAAATAACTCCAGGTCCAAATGGGCAACCAGAGCCAGCAGTAAGCGAATAAAGGCAAATCTCACCACAGGAGAAAATATCTCTTCATAGTCTATACCCTCTATTTGGGTATAGCCTTTCACTACCAAACGGGCCTTGAACTTATCGATCGTTCCATCCACCTTACATTTTATCTTGAAAACCCACTTATTTCCAATTGACTTTCGTTGGAGCAGAAGATCAACTAGTTCCCAAACTTGATTTCGTGTCATTGAATCCATTTCATCCCTCATGGCATCCATCCACTCTATGTGGTTAGGTGAATCAACAGCCTCTGGAAAAGAGGTTGCTTCTTTTATTTCCAAAGGAGTACAAAGGAATATTTCTTCTTCGATTTGAAAATATCGTTGAGGAATTCTTCCACACCCACTTCTTCAAAATTTAGGACCTACATTTGTCTGCCTTGATTCAGAATCTCTCCCCCTAGCTCTTGGAGATGTGGGGTCCTGATCATGTTAAGAACCACTCCCACTATCCCCTTGAGATGTGAGATTTTGAACATGTAGACTATCCACAGATTCTTGGTTTAAAGATTGAAGACAAACCTTATTCTTGATTTGGTTCTCTTGGGCAGGAAAAGCCTCGGTGACTTGGCGAGTAACTAAATTCTCCCCCTCACCGAGAGTACCTTGTTGTAACTCATACAAATCTAGGTCCTTTTTTTATTTCACCTATTCTTGGGAACTCATCCTCAAGAAACTCCACATTGAGGGAAGCTACTTCCTTCATGCCACCATTCGGGTGCTCACCAAACATAACATACCCTTTAGAATGTTCGAGGTATCGTATAAACACCATTTTAGTGGCTCTTGGATCAAGTTTTCTATGTTTATGAGTAGGGTTGTGTACATAACCAGCTGAACCCCATGGGCGCAAATGATCTAAAGAGGGCTTTCTTCCAGTTCATAACTTATATGGGGTGGTGGGTACACTTTTACTTGGCACACGGTTAAGAATATAAGTTGCCGTGAGCAATGCATCTCTCCAAAAACTAATTGGAAGATGAGTGTGTGCCATCATTGACCTGACCATGTCAAGCAATGTTCGATTCCTACGCTCCGCAACACTGTTTTGTTGTGGAATTCGAGGAATCGTTAGTTGTCTTATTATACCCTTTTTCTAACAAAATTCTTTGAACATATCAGATAAATATTGTCGACCACGATCGGTTTGAAGAGTTTTAACTCTTCTTTCCAATTGTGTCTCAACTTCAGTCACAAAACGTTTGAACACATCAAGCATTTCATAACAATGAGCTAAAAGATACACATACCCATAGTGAGAGTAGTCATATATTAAAGTGAGAAAATAGATAGCCCCATGATGTGCCTTACCAAAAGGATTCAACCCTTAAAGCATTACCAAAAGGTTTTGCGTTTGCCTTACCAGCTAAACATGACTCACATCTAGGTAACTTAACCTTAGTGAGTTGGTCTAAAAGACCTTCTTTAGCTAGCCTACTCAATCTATCTTGGCTAATGTGACCAAGTCTAGCATACAATTTAACATATTCAAAATTAGGATCAAAATATGAAACATAAACAGAAGACGAAATATCATAACATGCATCCAAATCAAGAATTAGAAAATCA
>JANKOE010000006.1:21267889-21285525 GCA_026284465.1 Erythroxylum citrifolium
TATATATCTCCTTATTTGAGACCCTATTCTATTCACCTCTTTGGGCTTCTATTGAATCGAGAAATGGGTTTGATTGTTCATTTTTTGATATAATAATATCTAAGGTATCTTCCGGATAATTCAAATCAAAGCAATTGGATGTCCGACTCGGGCTTAGATGACATGACTGATCAATAGTCCTCCAAAAAGGTGAATACAAAACAGATGTATCCTTTATGAAATTCTATCACATGGTAAGCATCCTCTAATCTCGTAACTGGGGCATATGTTTGCTCCGTTGCTGTTATTATACTTTGATTCATAAATATTTGAACATTAATATTAAAATATTAACATTCATTAATATGCAGTTCCAGTATAAAATTGAATTTTATCCAATATTATAGAAAGTCTAGCCTGAGCAGAACTAGAGGAGAACAAATTTTAAATGTTATACACAAACATAGAATATGGTGACTCATATTCATTTTAAGTAGCTTGAAGCTGCAAATATAACTTGTGAGTTTCCGTATACAAGATTTCATACTATTTTACAATCCAATATGCGAGTCCAGACAACGGAAAGACAAAAAATGTGATAACGTGTTTATATTCTCAAATAAACAAATGGAGTGATTAGTAAATTGCCGGAGATAGTAGCAGAAGCATACATGAAAATTACTATATAAATCCAGCTGCAAGTTTCCTAGAAGAAGAAAACGAGTTCCAGACATCGTTTCTTCAGTCATGAACCAAAAACCAACTTAGGAAGAAATTACTCAAAATATACCAGATAATGTATTTCAATAAAGTAGATAATATATAACATGCTCAAAAATGTTAAATTACTATATTCAATCATCAATGAAATTTTGAAAGCCAATTCATTATCACCTTGTTTAAAAATTATCAATTTAAAAGAACAAGGAGTAATTACCGTTTATCCCCTGCATAACACCGCTGACAACATGCTGGGCAGCAACGTCATAAACATGGCGAGTTGTTGTCGCCGGACCAAACACTCTATCTGCCAGTTAAGAATAATACAGAAAATCAACTTCATTTATTAATCAGACAAAGGACAAAGAACGGTTTCGTTTCAACTGCCTAAGTCCAAAAACTTGAGAATGGAGAAAAATAACATGAAAATGTGTATACAGTAAATAAAAATAAGCACTAACCAAAACCGTAAGCAATTGAAGAATTGTACTCGTTCCTTACTGTATAATCCCCATCTGCATACCATGCTATCTCGTCTCCTCTGTTGATCTCCCTAGAGCTACACGGGCAACAAAAGTACAAAACGGTCACCAAAACATAGAATGACAGACAGATCAGTAACTGCAAGACAGCTCAATAAAAGTCAAAGCAATAAACTACCTGAGAGGACGGAACCTAACGGTTACAGTGACATTTTCCTTAGCCTTACTAGTCCCCGACCGGTCAAAAGTGGGACCAGTATTCGGACTTGGACCGGAGCTAACCGGAGAGCTTGAATGCCTCGACGAAGTCGCCGAGGGAGGCGTTAAAGGTCTTACAGCGGACTTAGCGGGCAACGGCGGTGGCGGTTGCGCTGGGGACTTTCGTGATCGGAAGGGAGAAATGGAGGGGCGGTGGGACCTAGCAGAAGCAGAAGACATAGAGAAGAGTGACGGTTGAAGGTAGAGAGAGAAAGACAAAGAGTGAAAGAAGTGCGAGGTGTTGATGAAAAAGCGCCGGCAGCCGCTGCTTAGTACTAGTAGTACTATTGCTTGATGCGGACATTTGTTTGGCTTTGGCGCCCTCCGTCCGTTTCCCTTTGTGCTTCCAAATATTGTTTATTTTGAAATTTTGAACTTTTCTTTTAATTTTATATTAATTTAATGACATTCTATTTCTTAGTTAAAATCACTTCTTGGTCTTAACGAAATCATCCTATTAAAGTAATATATGTTGCCTATTTTAAATTCATTGAGTATGATTATTATATATCATATTATATAATATATCATAATAAATACATATAATAAATTTGTATTATAATAAATAAATTAAAAATGCACTAATTCAAGGGGTGTGGTTGAGTGGAAGAGACTCTTCCATCCTTAACCAAAGGTCAGGGGTTCGATCCTTGACTTTGGGTATGGAGCAGCCTTAAATCTTTGAGCCAGCTATCCTATCCTGTGAGGTATCTACAAATCAGTAAAAGGATTAATCACTGGATCCGCCGGTGGATACCCTAGTCTAAGATTAAAAACGCACTTTTTTTCAATCTAATTAATTAAATTAAAGCTCGGAGGTTAATCAAATTAATTAAACCAGGTCCAAAGCTGTCAGGGTGGACCGAACCGTATCCATGATCCGGCACCCAACCCGCCTCAAAATGTCTGGTTGGCGCCATATTGCTCAAAGATGAATAAACCCCCCACCATTTCAGACGTACAGAAACCATTACTATATCGGAGGCAGAGCGATCGATCGAATCGAGCCCATAGGTGAAAGCAGAAAACATGAATGACGTGCCATCTCCAATGCTTATCGATGGAGACGAGAACCAGAAGAAAGACAGCTTCTTGAAAGCCAACAACAAGGGCAAAAGCATCGTCGCAGCCTTCGACTCTAAACCCACTCCCTGGGTCGAGAAGTATCGCCCTCAGTCTCTCTCCGATGTCGCCGCTCACCGCGACATTGTCGACACCAGTTATGAGCCTTCTCTGTCTCTCACTATCTAGGGTTTAGCTTTTGTGCATATTCAGAAGTTCGTATAGTGTAGGAATGCCAATCTTTTGTAGGATTTTTATTAATGCAATTTCGGACAGTTTTATACATAGAAATTGCAGGAAGTGTTTCAAATTAGGGGATATTCAAATAACTAATCTTTGTTGTGTAATAAAATTTTCATCTTGTGTATATCGTGCTTGACGTCTGTCTCTGTCTTTTGTAAATTTTTTATCTTTTTTTTTTGGGAATAGTTGATAGGCTCACCAGTGAGAACAGATTGCCCCATCTCTTACTCTATGGCCCTCCTGGGACCGGTAAAACGTCCACCATTCTTGCTGTGGCACGCAAACTATACGGAGCACAGTACCACAACATGATTTTGGAGCTTAATGCATCCGATGACAGGGGAATTGACGTTGTGCGCCAACAGATACAAGACTTTGCTAGTACGCAGAGCTTCTCATTTGGGTACTTCCCTTTAGTTTGATTTTAATGTTTGTATAATGTAAATCGGTAGTTCCATACTCTAAACTGACTACAGTTGGATCTGATTGATCACTGACCTTTTCACTTACACACAGACTCACAGTGCATTTTTGTTTTCTGTTATTGCTACACTTTCGTGGCAGCATATTATGTTACAGTTTTACTTTTTTTTTCCAAGAAGATCCTGTGCAGCCCTTTTGGTTTGAAAATGTTTGCTCTAGGCAATATCTTTTAACTGATTGCTAAATGGGTTGATGCTTTCAGCTCTAAGTCATCTGTAAAGCTGGTCCTACTAGATGAGACAGATGCCATGACAAAGGATGCACAATTTGCCTTGCGTAGAGGTAAAAAGTGTGAATGGTCAATTCTCGTCTGTCCCAAAATCAGTTCACTATTTGTCATAAACAATATTTATATGTTTCTTCACCCTGCAGTAATTGAGAAATACACTAAGAGTACTCGCTTTGCACTTATTTGTAATCAAGTGAACAAGATTATTCCAGCCCTACAGTCTAGATGCACTCGATTTCGGTTTGCTCCTCTTGATCCTGTGCATGTTGTTGAGCGACTTAGATATGTTATAAAGGTTGAAGGGTAAGTAATATTTTCCTCTGAAGTCATTGCTCCTTTGAAGTCTCATCTATTGGGGGCTGTAAAGACTGCTTATGTTTCTACAAGGTTGATAAACCCCAGTGCTTGCCATATAAGTTTCTTCTAATAACTGATCATCTTTCTGGGTTTCAGAAATTTGAGATCATAAATGGTTTGTCTTGGACCATCTATCTGCCTTATTTCATTCCTTAACATTTTTACCTTGAATCAGGCTTGATGTAACTGAGAGTGGTTTAGAGGCACTTGTACGGCTTAGCAATGGTGACATGAGAAAGGCTTTAAACATACTACAGGTTCTGAGATTTGTTTAATTTCATGTTTTCAACAAAAGGAATCATTTTGGTGTTGTAATTGCGTTTTAGGCTTTTCGCATATTGGGTATATGCATTTGTATTTTGGTGTGACTCAAAGCCAATAACTCATAATTCAAAAATGTAAAATATCTTTTGTTCAGATTATGTTCCTCTGTTAAATGTGGAATGTACCGTGTCATCATTTTGTTGCTGTAAACTGGTATTCTTTTTCCACATATGTTTTAGTGGTCCTGTCTTAGTATTGTTCTCGTCATGACTTTCAGTCCATCTAGCATAACAAAAGCCTTAAATGCTAATACGAGCTTAAGTTTCTCATTCTGTTGATGGAAAGGAAAGCCATTTGCCTTGAGACTTCAAAATGTATGGTTTATGTGATCATTGTCCAGTATTCTATATCATGAGATCTATAAGCATCTGTTTGCCGTGTGTGGTCCCTTCCACCACCTAATTCTTCTGGACTGCCAGTTTGAATGCTGATAGTCTTGCAACTTGGTCAGTATGCATGGAACTTGTCCTGGCCCTTCACTCTATTCTTCATATTCTCTTTATATGGATGCATCTTTAATGCAAAGAGAGCTTTTTATTATGCTTTTCATTTTGTTTTTGGTCGTTAATAGAAATTATTCAGTGTCTTCTGAATAGATTAACTGCATTTAAAGAATATCTATATCTCTTAAATTGATGTCACGCGCATTCTATCTTCTGTTGGTCAATTTTCTTTGTAACAACAAATTTGCATTGTGAAATCTTATTTCGTGATAAATGCAGTCAACATACATGGCTTCTCAACAAATTACAGAAGAAGCTGTTTACCTATGTACTGGAAATCCATTGCCCAAAGACATCGAGCAAATATGTTACTGGCTTCTGAATGAAACCTTTGCAGAAAGTTACAAAAGTATTCACTGATCTGTTTGCCCATACACTGCCATTTGTTTTCATATATGTTATGTTGTGCAAACAATGATTGTGATTGCTACTAATAATTTCTCATACTTCCTAGGAATTTCTAAGATGAAGACAGCAAAAGGATTGGCCTTGGTGGATATTGTTAGAGAAGTGACAATGTAAATGAAATGCTTTAGCTATTAACTTCCTTAAACTTCAATCAGTTGATCCCATTTCATTCCATTCTATCAGGTTTGTTTTCAAGATTCAGATGCCATCAGATGTTCGAGTTCAGTTGATTAATGATTTGGCTGACATAGAGTATGTATTTGCACGTCATTTAATCTTTGTCTTTATTGATTGGTTTTGCAAATGCCTGCTCACAATGTGTCTTCTTTCTAATTGACATTTGTGATATTGTATGTGTCATCACATGCTTGGAAAACATATAAACAAGGACAAAATGATGATGTTTTTTTTTTTGGAATTTTACAAAATGATGATGTTTAACAACATTCAAAATGTTGAATTCATCATGACCCTAAAATATTGCACAGATTGAATTATGACATTTTAAAAAATTTTCAGGTACCGATTAAGCTTTGGGTGTAATGATAAGCTACAACTTGGATCACTTGTTTCTTCTTTTACCCGGGCTCGATCTGCGCTTCTTGCTGCTGCAAAGTAGTAAATGTATGGTTTTATCTTTCCTGCGTTTTCTGGTTTAAACCATATACATTAGCTTTGGGTCTTGAATATTTGGAGTATGTAAAATCTCGACTCTGTAATTCAAAGTGTTTAAGGGTATCAGTCAAGTCTCTTAAACTGTTATTTTGTAGGACTAGGAGCTCTTGATCTTGTTAGTCAAGGTGTATTTTGTTATTATTTTGTTCATGCCGCCGAGCCCCTGCTTCATTTGGCTTTAAAGATTGCATATGGAAAATTAGTAGTTTAATCATTGCCAGATTTAAATGTGCAAATCAAGCTAACTATAATGGCATTCAATTTGCCCATAATCACTCTGTACTAGGCATGCAAATAACAACTCATTACAAGTAAGACATTTCAGTCCTACCATTTCAAGTTAAAAGAAAAACCTTGATGTGATGTTTTCCAATGCTAATTGTTCTCTATCATGTTTTGAGCCTATGGGGTGACCTGTACAACAAATTTCTGTAATAGCTTTTACGTTTCCCTACTAAGTGTGTATGTGAACAACCCGTTGTCCGTTTTCAACCTACAAATTATCTCGTCTTTTAAAATTTACATGGTTCTCTTATGCAAATCTTTTTACTACAAAAATGCACCTCGAATGACCCAAATACTTACAAGTAGACTATTGCATCTGCATATGATAAAAGATGAAAGAACATTAGTCGTTCTCCCCACAGCCTTTGAACGGCATTCGGCACCTATTATTAATGCAAGCTTGCTGTATCTAATATCATCAACGCAGCTACTCCACAAGTACCTTGTTTCTGTTTAAACGTCATTAATCTTGTGTCCTGTTGGACCAGATAATCTCGATTTCAAGAGATCTGGATGATTCGTCCTTGGTGCTTTCGTGGTTGAGACTAAATATCCCACTGTATACTCCTTCTGTCACAACTTTGTCGATTTGGATGGTCACTCTCCCCAGGGTTGACTAAAAAAGGAAAAAAAATCATAATTCAAATCTGGTATAAAAGTAGACTTCAACCAAAAGAAGTTACAGGCAGGCACCAGTGTGACAACTCCAGCAATTGAGTCCACTATTGACCAACATATTAAAATCATCTACATTGAACCTTGGTTACCTTTCCAAAAGTACTCCTGTTTTTGCATATAATGTGAAGCTTTTGCCCTCTTGGCGGTACATCAAAGGCCCATGTGAATCCTTCTTGCCATTCAGGACAGTTAGAATGGCTCACAACCTGAAAACATTGGCATCCTTAAGTGTGAGATGTAGCTACATATTGACGATAAGAAATTGCATGTATAATCAGTATTTTGGTTTGCTTCTAGTAGTTGTACAACATAATTCTTTTTTGAACATCTTGAACTTTGGCAGAGAAGTTTTTCTTAATCTAAAATATAAATCCAAATATAATACCAATCATTATGAATCCACTAAGTCCAAGCACTTCTTCTTCCTCAGTACAAACAAACCTGAAGAAATTTTCTTGCGATTCCAACAATATGACAAGTTGTGCACCACACTAGTAGGTGGTCAATCATTGGTGGGAAAAGCAAATTTTAACTCTCCAAGTATATCCGAATAAGAAGATCAATCGACGGCAGCCACTAGTTAATGGCTAAGTTATGGGCACCCAAAAAATATAAAATGTACCTTAGTTTGTCGTGCAGGTCCATTGCCTATTGTCAATCGGCAAAAAGCATTTATAGCTCCCAACGCCTGCCTTAGATTGTTTCCACGATTAACTGTGACAGTCAAACAACCAGGCAAACAGTGCAACAATGAATCTGCTCTATCATGGAAACTTGGTGGACAGGTCTTCATCAGTGTTTGCAGAATGGGAATGGCTTCAGCAGCTATCATTGCCTGAGATTTTGCAATATCTATTGGCATGGTGGACCAAGACTGTTTCAACAAACATAGGGTCTCCAATGCAGACTCCTGAGCAGCCTCACAACCAGACTTTAGTGCATTTACCAAATGAGGGATACACAACGTAGCTGCTTCAGAAACATGGAGCTTAGGGAAGTTGGTGAATATGACATTTAAGGTTTTCAAGACCTGTACATTGATAGTTGCTGCAGACCACAACTCCCTCTCTAGTGCAGCTGCCCAAAACAACATGCTTTATATTCAGATCTAATGTAAACTACATTCGAAATAATGAATAAGAAATGAAAAAAGCTACTAGCATTAAATCAAGTTTTGTGTCATTGTTTAGAGCTAGCTATGGTGATATCAACTATAGAATAAACGAACTTCCAGTCCTATTTTATTTCAATTTCCATTTTAACTCTTCTACTTAAATTTTGTCCGAATTCTTGTATATATATAAAAAAAAATTCAAGCCATATTATCAACACAACTGCAATTTTGTCTAATATACAATGTCAAATGTAAAATTAATATGTAACAATACGTTTATTCGTACCAAATATTAATTCAATTATCACATAAATAATTAATAAGAGTTGCAATCTACCGCCAAGACCTGCACTGAGTAATAACCTTAAAGATTTGTGTGATAATTTGAAGTAATTGTTACTGTTCACCACCTATAGTCATAATTCAAATAAATAAATTTATACTTGGAAAACTGTATTGAAAATTTTTAGTATGTAGGTCTTAAATTAGGAGGACTAAAGTAGGAATTTAGGTCAATTAAGAGGATTTTTTTTTCTCCACTATCTATGCATAAATTACGCTCAAATCCCATCTCCGATACAGTCAACACATCAAGTAATTTTTTAGGACAGCTTTAAATGAGGCTATATACTAAAATATATGCTAAGAGAGGCTATTGATCTTCAATATTATTAAAGCCCTTAGAGGCACTTGATTTACCATTATACACTTACCTCCAACAAGAAGCAAGTTAATTAGTTGATAGAAACAAATCCAAATTATTGATCTCTACAGACGGCATTCCTATAAAGTATATGTAGAAAATATTTTACAAAGCCATATCTTTAATTGTTTTCAATTTAATGATATTCATTATCAACTAGGTTCAGAGATCAGTCAATTTACACTAAAACACCACGATACTATTATCATGAGTTGGCATGTATAAAAGTTGATGATTGCTCCTTTTCATAAATAAGTTTGATAAGTTTAGAAGTTGGTGGCTACTCTTAATAACTATTTCCAGTGATGGGGCCCTTTTTTGAAATTTTCCCTACTTTTAGTTTTCAAGCTATAGTCTAAAGGATTGGAGATTTAATGGTATATTAAATCAGATACATGAAATGGTCAACAAAGCATAGCAAAAATCTCTGAACAAGGAGAAAATGAGGATGGAATGGCGAAAACTTCCATTCAACTTACCTGTCAAAGATCTAATGAGCTCATTTGATACATACTCTTGGAGGGTGTGGTTAGAAAATAAAAATTTGATCATTGTTGCAGCCTGGTTAGCAACTTCGGAAGTAGAAGACAGCAGAAGTTCCTGCACCACTAATATACCACCTGCTTCAGCAACAGCTCGCCTGTTAGTCCGGCTGTGTATGACAAAGTTCTGCAATGCACAAATTGCTACCATAGTCATTTCTTCAGATGGCTGATCTTCAAGCAAGCTTACAAGAGCACGACATGCTGAAACAGAATCACTAGCCCTAGCAAGTCCTTCCTGCTGGGAGAGGTCTCCAAGAGCCAAAGCTGCAAGAAGTCTACAGGTCTCTGATCTGGTTTGTGGATCTAACAGATATTGTGCTAAAGGTGCAATTGCATATTTGGAAACCTTCATCTCTCGCACTCTAAGGTTGTTAAATAAGGCTTCAAGTAATCTTGCAGATAATTCTTCACATTGATGGGATCTTAACAGGTCCAACAAGGCATCTATCGCACCAGCTTCAGCCATCTGCACTGCACTAGAAGCATCAGTTCTTTCATGAACAAGTAGGGCATTTAGAGCAGTGTTGATAGTGCTCTCAACATTAGAAAGCAACATTTTGACAAGAACCACCAGAGGTGCTTTAAAGTAATATTCTGCTTTGAAGTGCAGGACATTTGAGAGAACTGAAGCAGCAGTTTCCCACAGTTCAAGTGGTGGTTGAGGATCCTCTTGATTGATTATCTTTGCCAACTCAAATATACCACCAGAATTGGCGACTGCCTTTGGCCAGCTTATGGATATCTTTTCCAATGCCTTTATAGCAGTCTGCTGCAGGTTCACTATTCCAATTCCTGCTAGCCGCACTAGTGGAACAACAGCAGTTTTTGTATTAATATCCTGTTGAAAATGCTCTTGTGCAAGAAGATGAGATAAAAGTTCTGTGCCCAGCTGCTGAATGGCTTGAGATGGGGATTCAAGAAAAGAAATGAGAGGTTCAATGACATCACTGGGACTGAGTTTCAATGTTGCAAGGCTCTGTGGTTTCTCCAGTATATTTACAAGTGCTTGCAAGGCACTATGCTGTCCCCACAAACTGAAATCTGGACGAAGTAAAACCATAAAAAGGGGTTCCACAATTTTTGCAGCGTCTGAACTTCTAGCAATTGCACCACTGTTTGTCAAAATGCGAAACAGTTCTGCAATTGCGGAGCACAAGGAGATGGGTGCAACAGGAAGCAACTCAATACATTTATCTATAATTCCTCCTTTGACCATATCCATTTTTCGCTGGGCCCTGTCTTTTCCCAACTTTGTCATAGCGCAAATGCTACCCTCAATAAGTCGATAATTTGTCCCACAAACGAAGCCAGGTAGATTATTGAAAACAGCATCACAAGCTGCTGCGAGCTCTACTAGTCTTTCATTGTCCAGTAATTTATCTAAAGCACAGACTGCTGACTCTGTAGCTGAAATTGAGTCCGACCGAAATAGAGATACAAGAGGAGATATATATTCAGAGGCAATCGAATCTTCTCTAAATTTTGCAGTACTAAATAGAATAATGCATAGCTCTGCAGCATCTCTCTTCAAATCTAAAGATGATGCAGAAGACAATATTTTGTACAGACTATCAAGTGGATAACCTTCCACATCAACAAACAAAGCTGCCTTTGAAGTATTTCTTGAAGCGAGCTTGACCAATGCAGCAAGAGCAACCTCTTGCTCACTCTCTGAAGCCGTGTTAAGCATGTCACAAAGAGGTTGAATAGCCTGCCTGGCTAATTCACAGTCTCTGATGTTGTCGACATCAAAAAGTTCATGAAGAGCCCTTGCAGCACTAAACCTAGCATCTCTTGATCCCAGACGTAGAACTGCTATTAGTTGATTTAATGAACTCAATGATGTTTCATACCGAATAATATCAGGATTGCTAAATAGGATTCTCAATAGCTCAGCTATAGAGGCCTCTGTAGAGTCCTGGGGACTCAAAGATAGATACTTAGTCAAAGCATCTAGACCTCCAGCTTCAGCAACGGTTAACTTATTTGAATCACTTCCATCAGCAATATGACTTAGCAGTCGAACAGAAATTGGAGGGGCACGTGGCCTATCAGGCAAAGGTTTCAACAGATCCACCAACAGAGGAATAGATTTGCGTGCAATAGAACCTAGTCTAACATCTTCAATTCCAAAAAGTTGTTCCAGAGTAACTTGACCAGGATTTTGCAGCAGAGAAAATTCTTTTGATAAAGCCACAAGGTTTGGCATGTCTGACTCTATATGACCAATCAATGATATTAACCCAGCAACAGCACCGGAATTTGCAATTGTGAGACTTATCCCCTTACTTCCACTGCAGACAAGACTAGCCATTGCCTGGGCAGCAAAATATCTATCAATTATTTCGTCAGATTTCAGTAATTGAACAAGTGAAGGTATAATGCGCATTGTTGTGGGAGACTGCACAACATTTGCATCTTGGAATAAGATGGCCAGAAGCAATGCACTAATCCATATACCCTCTGTATCCCCAAATTCTGCCTGAAAATGAAAGACAGGCATTCCCTTAGAAATCAAATTTTGATGAGATACTTGAATGCCAAAAGTGTATAATAACCCATGGCACAGAAGCACAAATTAAAGAATTGCAATAAACAGGAGCTAAAATTTTTCAGTTATGAAAGAAAATTAAAGAAGTTAATATTGTAAATTATACACTCCAACAAAAAAAAAATCAACAAATCCTTTTACCTTTCATAATAAGATATGGTTGAACTAACTTATGAATGCATAGACTGGCCAAACTGAATTGCCATTATCACTGTTCACCTCTTCAGAAATTTAAGACCCCTCCTGCTACTTTTACTTACCCAAGCCGAGCTCCATTATAAGTACAGTTTCCTATTGGATTATCTGTCTTAAAATGCTTCATTAATGTACTTAAGGCCAAAGTAATTCCTTCATGAAAGCTATGAGTCATCAGTGTTAATCTCATAATATCAAGGATACCAATGAAGAAACCCATCCAAATGACTGCAGCATTAGCAAATTGCAAACAACTTCATAATGCTAATGAAACCATACCTGTGAATTTGAAGTATAACTCAAAAGTTTGTCAGAAAGGACCTCAAGTCCACCAGCTTCCATTATGATGAGTTTGTTCTTTACTTGATAAGAAGAGGTGATAGATAACAACCACAAGGCAACAGTACCAGCTAAAACAGTGGCTGGATCAACAAGATCAAACTCATCGACCTCCTGAAATACTGATCTTTCAAAATATACTCTCGGACTTCTCACCTCTATTTCCAAAGATGAATAGCTACAATTTTTCTTCATCATATCCACTAAAGCATATATCAAGGGCTTTGAGTATCCAGATGCATCAAGTGCTTCCATTGACTGCTGTCGGTTCTCTTTCGCTGCACATATAAGTAATGCAGTTCCCCCAACTCTCACTTCTAAACTTGAGGAGTTCATTATTCTGTTGGCTAGAGAACCTATTATTGTTGATTTTGTAATCAATAGGTCACCAAGCATTGCTGGTTGATCCCCACAAAGTCTAGACAAGATCTCTATGGCTTTATCCTGCAGATAAGGTGGCCCTTCAGCTAGGCAGTACACTAGGGATGCCAAACTTGAAGGTGCTTCAGCAAGGGCACACCAAGTTGGGGAAGTATGGTTGACACCTTGTTTCATCCTGGCCAGTGCTGCAATCACTTCTAAAGCATCTGCAGTATCTGCACCATGTAAATCCATTGCATTTAATGAATCAAGAATTGCAAGTACAACAAATCGACACTGTGCATTTCCCCTAAGAACATCACCCACTGGGAAATGCTTCAGCAATTGATAAATAGCCCGTGAAGCATGTTTTCTTCCCTGTAAAGTCCCTTCACCCAGGACTCTTGTCAAAGCAGCTACAACATCTTCAGCAAGGGCTTCAGCAGCAATCTGGGAATCAGAAAGAAGATTGGCCAGAGCAGCAACCGCAGTTTCAGCAGCTTGAATGGAAGATGTTTTAGCCAACCTAATCAAAGGCTTGACATCACCTTCTGCAATATAATGCATCTTGTTAGTAGTTTTAGTCTTCAGTGGACGTGATAAAGCACTCAAAGCTCGAGCTAACTGTGTGGCAACAACTTGAGTATTATCACTGTTCAAAAGCTTCATGCAAGGTTGCAAAATCTCATCAGTTGCAAGACTATCACAGATATCTTGCCGTGTGCTTAATAAATCAGCAAGGACAGAAGCTGCATACTCTTGCGTCTCTTCATTATTTGAGCCCAGAACCTGGACAAGAGAACTTAATGCCTCATTTGCTGCAGATCCCCTGTGCAAAAGATCCTCATATGATGCCATTGTAAGCACATGACCAATAACTTTTATTACATGGGCCTTTGAGCTAGGTGTGTCTCCTAGGAGCAGAGCTAATAACTGATTAATTGTTGCAGAATCAGATGTTTGGATAAGCTTCATCAGTGTCATAGCTGAAGCTTCTTGACCTTTAGGTCCGCCACTTTTTAAAAGCCATAAAAATGCTGGAACGGCACCTGCACTGTCAACACAGGCTCGGATATCTTCACTATGACAAGACAGATTCCAAAGCACATGTGCAGCATCTTCCCTTGCTTTCTGAGACCCAATCTCTAATAGTTGCACCAGTGGAGGAATGCCTCCAGCAGCAGTAATTGCCCACTTGCTATCATCAACCTGGTCTGTCAAGATTGCCAGGAACCAAACAGCGTACTCTTGATGCTGTTCACTGGATAAGCCCAACAATGATATCAGTAACTGAATTCCTTCTCTCTTTCTAATGGCTTCCCAAATGCCTACTCCATCACGGCATAGGCTGGTTACAGAAAGTATTAGACCCTCTTGAGCATCCCCAACAGCCATCGTTACGAGTCCAATAAGAACCTTCTTAGCTTCTGCATGATCAATACATCTTGAAAGGTAGCTATTGCTATAAAGACTTGCCATAGCCTCAAGAACACGCTCTTGAATTAGTTTGTTATCACGAGGTTTCAGTAGCTTTACCAGTATGTTCTCTATCTTTGAAGCATCAAAAGGTTCACTATCCACACTAGACTTTTGTTCAAAGATCATCAAAACATAAGCAAGTGCTCCTATTATATCAGCAACTGGTGCTGATAAGCGAGGGCCACATGACAGCTCTCCAAGATGTAGAATCAAAGCGGACATGCCACCAGATATATTTGCCAACACCTGTGATGCATGAGCCTGCAGAGCCTGGGCAGCCTCTCCTTGCATACCCTCTTTAGAAGGAGCAACAACAGCCCCAATGAGAATATAAATGCCATCTGCATTTATAATAGCTTTCTTAGCAATTACTGACTTGAAGGAAAGAGCTTCCAATGCATCAGCAGCACTGGCGCGAACGAAGATATCATTTTTCTGACCAACAAGTAGAAGCAAAACTTTGATGGCTCCAGAATCAATTACTTTGGGAATGCTATCACTGAAAGCAAGCATCAGACGGGCCAAGAGAGAAGCTGCATTTGACTGCGTAGCAGCATTATCAGAAGACAAAAGGCCCACAATGATCTCCACTCCTCCAGCCACGAGTGTTGCTTGCCAAAAATTGTCCTTACTATCACAAAGATTTCTCAATGCCCCAGTGACAAATCCTTGCACAACTTTGTCCTGCTTGCTCTTTGGATTGAGCTGATCCCATAGAGTTGGTCCTACACTTTCTGTAACGAATATTTTCTTACCAACATGGTCATCTGACAGCCCACCAGAAGAAACTTCATATATTGCCTCTGCCGCTGCCTTCCTAGCCTCAATAAATTCAGACTTCAGAAGAGAGAGTAAAGGTGGGATGCACCCCCCAAGAAGTACCTTTACTCGTAATTCGTCATCTTTGCATAGGAGACTTAGAGTTGCGGCAACATTTACTTTTGCTCCAGTAGTACCATTCCTTAAAATTGATATGAACAAAGGCATTGCTTGTGAATGGGATCCAATGACTGCCCTAGCTTCTTTTCTTCCTCTGACAAGACCAAGCAATCGTGCTGTGATAAGTTCTTTCTCATGTGCTGACGATACTTTGGCATGAAGTTTCTCAATAAAGCCAGCAACTGTAACCATTGTATTTTCAGGGTTGTCAACTTCTGTTTCTCCATTTGATTCCCTGAATGTAATGTGAACACAATTTCCCAAAATTAACAACAAATCTTACAAGCTAAAGCTCTAAATCTTTTATAAGTCAGGCACTCATTCAAGTTCAGATTAAATGATTTTGCAATTCAGTGATTCGGTCATTAGAATACACATTTCTAGCATATTATCCTATGCTATGCTTTAATGCCCCCATTTTCATGCAGGCTATTAAAGAAACTAAATAACCCACTGCAAAGATATAATATCCAGTAACTTTTTTATTTTAGAGAATGTCACTAACCTAGCCTGAGAAGAAGTTGTAAGTTCCTTTGCATGTGATGGAGATATTTTGGCATGTAGCTTTTCGACAAAGCCAGAAACCGTAGTCATTGTTTTTTCTTGGCTTTCATTTGTTGGTTTCCTATTCAACTCCCTGAAAGTAGCAACATTTCATACACGATAAGCAATAGATGGACCTTTAAATCCATTATCAGTTTTAACTCAGACTGAAGATTTTATTAAATTATTATGCACTCTTTAACTCTATTAAGTCGAACGAAAGTCCATTCCAGTGCATTTCCCCTCATTGTTTCCTTTCCCATGATTAAAATACAGGGTGTTACAGAAATTTTATTTGCAACAGCAAACAATTAACTCCAACTTGAAGGACACTAACCAAGCCAGAGAAGTAGATGAGGGCTTCAATTCTTGAAGGTTACAGGAGGGAGACTTTGACATCTGCACCAACTTATGAATACACTGCAACTCCAATTGACCTGTTGCAAAGTAACCAACTCTCGGTAGATTGAAATAACAGGGAGAAGCCAAACAGGAGATGAGAAAAACCAGTACATGAGATAAGAGTTCATTTGCAGTAATGGAGAAACTGAGAACTAGTTAGTAATCAGAACAGTCAATTTTGTTTTCAATAAGCAGATCAAAATTCAAATAATCAGACCCAAGTTACCTAATGTCACTAACCAATCTCGAGGAGACCATCTCAAACAAAATTAAAAAAATAAAAACAAGCAGCTAAGAGGAAAAAAATACACCAGTGTGGTAATTTCCAAAATTCAAAGCCTTGCTTAGCACCCATAATTAAAATTTCCAGCATAACAAGAAAAAAAAGTAGTAGAAGAAGAAAAATGACATAGCTACGTTCATTTACCAGAAGGCACCCCCTCAAACTTGAGGACTGAAAATTTAAAAAAGCCAATCAAATAACAAGGAATTATTAAAAATAGAAACGAAAAAACCTCGCTGAAAATGCAGATGCCAGAGAACTCCCTCCTTGTAGCTATCTGAAAACGAGCAGGATCATCGGCAGCAATCCAAAAACACCATCCTCCGACCTCCACAGCCACAATCCTCAACTCTCTGTCCTCAGTACACAAACAAATGAATTGCACGGCGCCAGCTCTCAGCCAATACTATAGCCCCTCGCATAACCACCCAAACACACTCTACAACGACAATAAACGAGATCCTTCATGCACAAGTAGCGCCTAATAGAAAACGATGGCTAGATACATGCAGTTGTTCATACACATATGTGCAGAGAGAGAGAGAGAGAGAGAGAGAGGAGCAATCGGACATGAAAGTGAGTGAGAGGTGGAATTCAGTAATTAAAATGCAAAACAAAAAAAAAGCAATTTATGCAAAAAAAGAAGAAAAAGGTCGGTGAGAGTACGGAGATCGGATCGTAGGTGTAGCAGCAGCAGAATCTAGGGCAAGAAAAAGGTCATTTTCTTGGCATTTTGCATACAAAAGAAAAGAAACTTACTGTAGAGCTGGAATTGTACATTAATACGTATAGAATGCGCAGAAAAAGAAAATGTTAAAAAGGAGAACGCACCTGGAAATTGAGAAGTGAGAGAGAGCTTAACGGAAGGAGAATGCGATGGTCGTAAATGGAGATGCACAGAAGAGAGAGAAAGTGGGAGGGAGTGTGATGATGGTGATGGTCTTTTTAGTTTCTTTTGTTTTCCTGCTTTTCATTTCATATGTAAAGGGATTTTCTAAATTAAGTTTCTTATCCAATTTTGTATTTTTGTAAATAAAGATAAATTTACCATTGGGGGAGAGTGATTATTGGCTTCGGCTTGGGGTCGGGGAGGGTCAAATATTCTCAGCCTGTCTTCTTGGGATTCCTTTTCTTTTCTCTCCTCATTTTCTTAGAAGTTTTTATAAATGTGAACATTCCACACGTCATGTAATTTTTATAGCTCAAGGATCCCCCCTGAATGCCACATAAGTTACACTGCTTATCGTAGTTGTAATGCTTATTACTACAAGTCTACAATTCTTCTTTCTTATCTTTACTTATATGTTACTAATTAATTAGGTTGAACAACCCTGTTTGGTAATCAGCTGATTGCATTAGCTGTTAGCTGATTCTATTAGCTGTTAGCTGATAGCTGATCATGTTAGCTGATTGTCATTTGATGTTTGGTAAAATTAGATGTTTAGTATTAGCTGTTTATGTGTAAAATGACTTATGAGGACATGACTTTAAACAAAT
>JANKOE010000006.1:21423461-21433762 GCA_026284465.1 Erythroxylum citrifolium
TTCCTTAAAATATAATTTCATCTATACCATAATACTTATACAAAATACTCATTCAACTTCATTTCCTCAATTACTTCTATTTAATAAATCAAAAGAGTTCGGGGTCCAACACAAGGCATCGAAAGCATTTAATTGATGAATGTTTGCTAGAAGAAGTTTGAGTGTTAGGAGTATTAGATGTACCTTTAGTTTCCGGAAGAGTTTGGTTCGGCCTTTTGGATTCTAGACTCTTTCGTTTCAAATTCTCCTCTTTTTGTGGCCAATTTGAGTTCCAATTTGAAGTAGAACTCGTCCCACTCTTTGTTGTCCCACGAGACTTAAGTTACCTCTCAACCTTCATTGTCATGTTCACCATCTCTTCGAAGTCGGTGTAATTATGCAAATCAACCACGTTGGCTATTTCTCGGCTCAAACCACTCAAAAATGGAGCCACTATGGCCTTAGGGTCCTCCCCATAATTAGCCCTTATCATTGTGATCTCCATCTCCTTATGATACTCCTCCACAGTCGGATTCCCTTGTGTTAGGAGTTGAAGCCTTTGATGCATCTCTCGGTAGTAGTAAGATGGAACATACCTCTTCTTCATGATCGCTTTCATTTCAGCCCAAGTACTCACCGGTTCCTCCCTATTTCTTCTCCTAGAAATCACCAATTGCTCCCACTAAATTAGTGCATAATCAGAAAATTCAACGGCTGCGAGTTTTAACAAAAGGTGGATATGATTTTTGAACCACAACTTTTCAATCATATCTACCTTTCGTTCCCATTTAAGGTAAAGCTGTGGACCATTCTTTCCTTTGAATGGTGGAGTTTGCATCTTAATAAACCTAATGACACTGTCTCATCTATCCCTAAAATCAGCTCATTGAACTCGTCCCCATGGTCTCACATAATCCTCCTCGTCATTAGATCAATAGTCTTCTAACACAATCGAAACATGTTGGTTTCTAGGACCAGTGCGTCCCATTCGTGGCTCATCATGTGCGCCACGCTTCAAGTCAACAATCTATCGGGCTTGCCTCTCCATTTCGCCGCTAATTCCAACAAGAGTAGTGTTTAGGTTCTCAGTCAGCTGCTGGATCGCCTCTAAGGTGGTGACTTGCGCCCCGCCCGATTGTTGACCTCTCATGCTATTGTTAGACATATCTTCAATGAAAATTGTTCTTGCAAAGAAAAAGTCAGTAGCAAAATAACCTCACAAAACACTCCCTCACATGTTTCACTCGAATTGAGAATACTATCCCCGTGTGTCTTGGCTACTGTAATGATCTCACCCTCTTGCCTTTTTCCTCTCGAATCCTCAATGTTCAAGTTATGCTTCAGAAAAACCTAACTCCTTCCAATCAAGAAATCCAACAATGGCGCCAAGTTTTGGAACTCTTTTCAAAGTAATGTCACGCAAGATAGGTCTAGAATTTCATTCAATTCAATTGCCAATCCTTCACGTAAGACTTTCCAAAATAGTGTAATTCTTGAACTCAACAGTAACACTTTCGGTTCTGCAATTTTTTTCATTTTTTCATTTTTTAACTTTTTTCAGACCTTTTTTTTAACTTTTTTTGAACTTTTTTTTTCTAATTTCTTTTCGGATTTTTTTAAATATAAACCAAAAGTTTCAACAAAATAAACAAGAAGAATAATTGAAAACCCTAGGTTGAAAGTTAATTCACATCTGAAATGATGAATCGACAAAAATTAGATGGTGATAGGCGGCTGTTTCTTGAATTCCAATGGAGTTGAATAAGAATTATCCTCCACACCAATGCTTTGATACCAAGATGATGTGCGCACGGAAGGAGATTAATCTTGATATGATTCGGCAACCTTTAAACAAACTAGATACACAAGGTTTTTGATACTTTTCTAGACCTCAAGGATCACAATTTTCCAAGCAACCTAGACCAAGTAGTAAACCAAGAAAATTGAACCAAAACAATATGCCACAATTGAGATTAATTGATAAGTAAAGTTAGGGTTTGTGGAATAACAAAAACGTGAAGAAAATTCCTCAAAAAGCTTGTGGCAACAAAGCTCTTCATTATCAAAGTTTGTGTAACCCTAAAACCAATGTCAAGGCAACTATTTATAGTTGCCAAAATAATTCGAAATTGGGCCAACATTCCTGGCCTAAATAGGTAAAATAACACTACCCAAATCGTCCTAAAAATAGTAAGGAAAATAACTCAAAGCAAATGAGACCAAGCGGTGCGCTGGAGTGTGCGCCTGAGCCTACTGGTCGCTGGAGTATGCGCCTAGCGTGTGCACCCGTCAAGGGTTGTTCGGGCCCAGATTTTGGCTCAAACTGACAAACTGAATCTGCGAGCGAGAATCTTGATTCTTCCGAAGTCTATCATCAACCACACGAGTCACGAATGAATTTAACGCTGCCTTGAATCTTTTAAACCCAGTTCGACTTGTGGGGCTAGGAGGCAACATTAAGTCTCGATTAACGCTGCGTTGATTTTGGTGGCTGTCGATGTATTCATCATGTTTTAACGAATTCAACGGTTGCGAGTTCGATATGATTCAACGGCGTTTTCCTCGAGAAATTCAACGGCTGAGAGTTTTAACGAAAGGTGGATGGATCATATCCACCTTTTGTTCCCATTTAAGGTAGAGCTCCGAATCATTCTTTCCTTTGAATGGTGGAGTTTGCATCTTAATAAACCTAATAACATTGTCTTGTCTATCCCCAAAATCAGCTCGTTGAACTCGTCCCCGTGGTCTCACATAATCCCCCTCGTCATTGGATACATAGTCTTCTAACAAAATCGGAGCATGTTGGTTTTTAGGACCGGTGGGTCCCATTCGTGGCTCCTCGTGTGCGCTATGCCTCAAGTTAGCAATCTCTCGGGCTTGCCTCTCCATTTCGCCTCTAATTCTAGCAAGAGTAGTGTTTAGATTCTCAGTCAGCTGCTGGATCACCTCCAAGGTGGTGACTTGTGCCCCGCCCGATTGTTGTCCTCTCACGCTATCGTTAGACATACCTCCAATGAAAATTGTTCTTGCAAAAAAAAAGTCAATAGCAAAATAATCTCACAAAACACTCTCTCACGTGTTTCACTCGAATTGAGAATACTCCCCTCGTGTGTCTTAGTCGCTTTAATGATCTCACCCTCTTGCCTTTTTGCTCTCGAATTCTCAACGTTCATGTTGTGCTTCGAAAAAACCTAACTCCTTCCAATCAAGAAATCCAACAATGGTGCCAAGTTTTGGAACTCTTTTCAAAGTAATGTCACGCAAGATAGGTCTAGAATTTCATCCAATTCAATTGCTAATCCTTCATGTAAGACTTTCCAAAATAGTGTAATTCTTGAACTCAACAGTAACACTTTTGGTTCTGCAATTTTTTTTCATTTTTTCATTTTTCCGATTTTTTTTAGACCTTGTTTTTCGAACTTTTTTTCGAACTTTTTTTGGATTTCTTTTCTGATTTTTTTAATATAGATCGAAAGTTTCAACAAAATAAACATGAAAAATAATTGAAAACCCTAGGTTGAAAGTTAATTCACACCTGAAATGATGAACCGACGAAAATTGGATGGTGATAGGCGGAGGTTTCCTGAATTATGATGGAGTTGAACAAGAATTCTCCTCCACACCAATGCTCTGATACCAAGATGATGCGCGCACGGAAGAAGATTAATCTTGCTATGATTCGACAACCTTTAAACAAACTAGATATGCAAGTTTTTCGATACTTTTCTAGACCTCAAGGATCGCAATTGTCCAAGCAACCTAGACCAAGTAGTAAACGAAGAAAATTGAACCAAAACAGTACGCCACAATTGAGATTAATTGATAAGTAAAGTTAGGGTTTGTAGAACAACAAGAACGTGAAGAAAATTCCTTACAAAGCTTACGGTAACAAAGCTTTAAATTATCAAAGTGTGTGTAACCCTAAAACTAATGTCAAGGCAACTATTTATAGTTGCCAAAATAATTCGAAATTGGGCCATCATCCCTGGCCTAAATAGGTAAAATATCACTGCCCAAATCGTCCTAAAAATAGTAAGGTAAATAACCCAAAGCAAAAGAGGCCAGGCGGTGCGCTGGAGTGCGCGCCTGGGCCTGTTGGTCGCTGGCGTACTCGCCTGGTGTGCGCACCTGTCAAGGGTTGTTCGGGCCCAGAACTTGGCTCAAACTGAAAAATTGAATCTGCGAGTGAGAATCTTGATTCTTCTGGAATCCATCATCAACCACGCGAGTTACGAATGAATTTAACGCGGCCTTGAATCTTTTAAGCCCATTCCAACTTCCGGGGCCAGTAGGCAACATTAAGTCTCGATTAGCGCCGCATTGATCTCAATGTCTGTCGATATATTCGTCATGTGCAGCCTTGCTCACATAAAAAAGGGTGAGATTTGAATCTAGGTCCATGCTTACAGTGATGAGAGAGATTGAGGAAGAAGAATAGAAAAATGAAGCAAAAGGGTGAAAACAGTTAAAAAGGAAACGATGAGAATTATGTACAAGTGACAAGACTCAAGAGTAAAAGTAAGGCAGTAAAATGTGTTGACTTTAGTTATTTGGTTAGAAATTGACAGTTTGGTTCTATTACAAAGGACCTTCACTTCTGCCCCCATAATGTTTTGCAATAAAAATTTTTAAAACTTCAAATTTTATTAAAAAATAAAATTTCTTTTTTTTAATATTTTAAAAACTAAACCAGAAGGTTTAAAAAGTTCAATTATTATTACACTATTATAAATTTGGTTAAAAATTTTAAACATGATTAAAAAGGACTGCTTTTATTAATCAAAATTTAATTTAAAAAGATTATTAAATAAAATTTAATTAATTAAGATTGGTTATAACATTGAGTAATTTACAAAAATCAACTTATTAATTAATAAGTGATTCATTTTTAATAATAAGGGTTATTATTTATTAAAATAAATTGAACCGAACTAAAAAGTAAATTAATTTAAAATTTTTACTTCTTATTTATTATATACCGATTTTATGATAGTTTAATTCCAGTTAATTTATTATAATAATAAATAATAATAATAATACGAACAATAATTAATAATAATAATAATAATAACAATAATTAATAATAATAATAATAAGTTTAAAATTTTTAATAATAATAATAATAATGATAATAATAATAATAATAATAATAATAATAAGAACAATAATTAATAATAAAAATAAAATAATTAATAATTATTATTATTTTAAAGTTTATAAATAATAATAATAATAATAATAATAATAAGTTTATTATTATTATTATTATTATTTATTTTATTATTTATTATAAACTTATAATAATAATAATAATAATAAGTTTAATAAAGAACCACTAGATGAGAATGAAAAGTTGATACCCACCCCTATTGGAGGGTTTGGTGGATTCCCAAATATATTAGAATCAATCCATTCCCTTGGGAATGAAAACTCCAAAACAAACATTATTTTTTACTATGATTTCATTCCTTCATTCCCAAACCCTCAAACCAAACGCCCCCTTGATGTTACATCTTTTTAGGAATGGAATAACATATTAAACACATTATAAACACTCAATGGCCATAAATGCATAGGAACATTTGACCATGCTATAGTTGATTTATTAATAGCTAGTTTCTCAAAGTAACAACAAGGTTGGCATGAATACCATTTAACTAAGTCCAAAAGATATGACATGTTAGACGTAGTTAAGAACAAACGAAGATGAAGAAACTTGTAAAAGATGTTAATATTAGCAAAATCATTACTTTTCACGAGATATCCTTCTAACTTGAAAGATAGGAAAGTTGAATATTATGAATCATAACTTATAAAAAGCTTTTAGATTTTAAACTACAAAATTAATGTTAAAGAGAAGATTCAAACCAACCCAGTGTCATCCATGGTTAGGGATGGCAGTGAGTTTTCAACCCGATTAATATCCGCACTACCCGACCTAATGAATTTAGATATGAGTAGTAAATCGTAAAAACTGATGGATATGAATATGGATATGGGAAGAGTAAAACCCGAACCGAAATCTACCCATTGTCATCCCAATCCATAGCTTAACTAAAAATTAAATTAAAAAAGTAGTGATTCTTTTTTTTGGCTGGAACCAAGATGTACAAATGATGCGAAAATCACGGTCGACTTTAACTTCAAAAAGTAATGAAGAAGAAATGCATGTGGCCCATAATAACGATTGGTATAATTCTCACTGAAAGTGAAAAGTGATTCAGTGGCTTAAAAAGCGTCAACCTAACGTATGATGGATAAAATTTACTCTCAACTCCTAACATAACACTCCCTAAAATACTCGCTCTTAAATAGTTAGATTCACCTATTATTTTAGTAGGGATGAACCTACAAGTGTCACTCGCTGAATAGGTATGATGTTTTAAATTAATTTTATTTAAAAAATTGTCATCATTGTACTTTTTCTCCTAAAATAATTTTTTATAATAATCTATGATTGTCTTCATATCATCAATATATTGACACAATTTAATACAATTGATTAATTTTATGTTTTATATAATCTTCCGCAGAATTTTAAAGCATAAAATTTAAGTGAAGTCGGTAAAATAAACTTCCAAAAAACACATGTAAAATAATTTCGTTACTTACACGATTGATTAATCTTTTCGCTCTTACCTAGTCTTGTTACCAAGCCAAACCTTAACCGTTTATTAGGCTGCGGTTAATACTAGGGGGATAAATATCTGGTTTTTACCTATTCGGTGAGGTCAATTTCGCAGCTCCAACATGAAAAACGTCCGTCTTAGTTTTGATTTCAAGACTCAACTCCAATTCAATTTTGGCAATTACCACTCGATTGGCACTAGCAGTTTTACGGTGCCGACAAGCGCGCACTACTAAGACCATCATCATACGCCATCTTCAGGGACCGAAGAATCTCTCTCTCATGTTCTCCAGAACTTTAAGGCTTTCCTTCTCTCGTGTTCAAAAAGAGTTAAAATGTTTTATCGATTTTCCAGAAACAGAAGCTCTTACTACATTATGTGAATCCAATTAGACCCACAGTTACAATATGCCAAGTATATACAATGCATATGATCATGTTCCTAATTTTACAAATTCCCACCCCACAAGCCAAATACCCATCGCATCCATCTACACCTACTTCCTGGTTTCTAAATAATTGTTTACGCTCAGGCACATTCATAGACTTTCAGTCTCGTGTTGCCCTACTAAGACCATGCGATCTATTCAAGCCTGTGTCCCTAAAACGATTTCGGCAGGTATGACATAAACATATCCTGAAGGGGATACACCTGAGCACTCCCCTGAAACTGCGACGCGAAAGCATTGTCCATACCGGCATCCATATAATTATACGGATATTCGAGGGGGTTTACACCGGACCCCCAGTCCTTCCACTTGAGTTCGCTCTGCACCTCGCACGTGAACTCCGGCGACACCACGTGCTCCGAGCAGCTGGAATCAGTGTGCAGCTTTGGCACCGAATCAGATGTGTCGAAATACGTATAATCCTTCGGCAGCTCTGTGGCAGCTGCAGCAGCTGACGACGAAGGCAGTAGAGCCGGCGGCGGCCGCATAATCTCAGGCTTCTTATCCTCGACCAAGTCCACAGACTCCGCCCTTGGGCCACCAACTTTGATGGCTTCTTGCTTCTCAATCACCCCTTTCTTGTTGTATATGCGGCAGAGCACCCAATCATCAAGCTGCAGGCAAGCAAGCAAGAAACTTAGGAACGTCGACTTGGACTATCGTGTACACTAATTATGACTCTTCACCGCACACCATTTAAGTCATAAAGAAGATCCATTTCTGATCAACATTATTTCTAAACAACATGTTAATTAAACCACGAATCTCAATGTCTCAATTTCAACCGTTATTTCACCAAATACGTAAGATTGAAGTACATACCCTAAGACTATTTTTCTTGCGGATGGAGCGATCAACATCAGCAAGACGATACTCGTGCATAATCCAGTTAGATTTCTCCCCTTTAGGAGCCTTGCCCGAGTAAAACACTAAAGCTTTCTTGATTCCGAGCGGCTTCGGTTGACCAATCGGTTTATCAGCCCCGGTAGCCTTCCAATACCCGGTCCCCGCAGCCCGGTTCGGCCTCGAACCGTTTGGGTACTTCCTGTCTCGTGGCGAAAAGAAGTACCACTCTTTCTCCCCGTACAAAGCCATACCTATTTTATTAAATCACAAATCAATCAGAAAACAAACCAAGCGTCTATAATTTGAAGGGTGAGAAGCGAGATTAGCTAACCTGGGAGATCCCATGGATCATACTGGTAGAGGTCGATTTCTGCGATAATCGGGACAGCAATCGACTGAGAGGCGCTTTTACGGCAGAGGTAGTGCTTCACCAACTCTTCGTCAGTTGGATGGAACCTGAACCCCGGGGGTAAATCTAACGCCGTCGACATTTTCACCATTCTCACCCTTTGAAGAAAATACTTATCTTTGGGTAGCAACGGCGCTTGAAACTTAAAATAAAAGGCAGAGGGAGGAATTTATAGAGAAATAGGAGGGACAGGTGGCGAGGAGGACTTCTAGAATACACGTGAGAGATAACGTTCCTAAAATTTTATGAGTAGAAGGAGGGACACGTGTGAGGCACTCAAGTCAGGTAGCGTGCGTGGCAATAGCCCACAACTTAAAGAGTATTTTGTCACTGCTTACGCCACTTAATTTGGACTGTTGTGACCCGGCTGGAGCAAGTTCTTGGAAGGTGAGAGTGGGTTCCAGAAAAAATGAAAATTTTAAAACCAAAAAATAAGAGAAAAGGACGAGATATTTCTTATTTTTTTGGGAGCCGACAGTAAAAACGGTGATGAGATGGACACGTCAGAGAGGGAAGACCCACGTGCGGCGGTAAGTGAGTCAGCATGTGTGATTTGGCGACGAAAGGACGACTAGTAGGAGCCAGGAGGAGGCAGTCAGTCACTGCATCTACATATTTAAATAAAAATTTTAACTTGGATGGAGTCTTGTCTTCCTGCGGATCTGATATTTAGGATTCAACTTTTCCAGCAAAAGTAAAAACATTCTAACCGCTTCTTCCGTCTTTCTGACTTCCAACTTGGCTCACTTTATATAATTTATATATATCTTTGATTTATGTGAATCTGTTCTCGTTGTAATCTCAATGACTTTCCTCTTTAAGTGATTAATACATCCATTCAGGTTTCTTTTTCTCTTCCTTTTATTAGGTCTCTTAGATTTTTTTTTCACAAACCAAATAATTTTCTTAATGTTGTCATAAAATATTTAAATGAAAATTTTCCAACATTTTTTTTGCTTTTCTAATAAAAATTACAATCATTTATTGAACGATAAGAGATTTTATAAGGTATCATGGCGGTTGTAGAAACTTCATAGATATATTAGGTAATTATAAAAACTTCAAAATTTTACTCAATTTTATAATACTATTCTGAACTTTAAAAAGTATAGTTAAAATATTATACTTTTCAATTTGTTATAAAAATAATCTAATATTAAGTTTTTCTTTAACATCGTTGATGTGATTAAATAAGTCAAATTTGTTGACATGTTAAGTGTCTCTTTTTTAATCAATTAAATTAAAAACACAATCCTGTCTATTAGTGTTAACTTTGCATCAGCTAGTTAAGGGGGATACAAAATTTTGTGCTTAATATTCTTCCTCCTTTAAAGCAACTTTCTCATTTCAATTATCACTTAAAAAGACTTTAAAAAATTGTTGAAAAAGGCAAGGCTAAGGCAATACTTAGTAATTCTTTGGTGATCATCAATGCAGAAGCTAATGAAATATCTTATGAGAAGGTGTTATTTAATGATACTGAGTATTACTATAAATTGCTCAATGGAATGGAACACACGGTCAAATTAAAATCAGCCCACCAAACTTCTTATTTATCTTATATTCCATGAATGTTTTTTTCATTAAATTCTGGAAAATATTTCGCAAGAAGTACATGAATGGGATGTCACTCTATGATTATTGGAAATCTTCCTTTTGTAGATTGCTTTCCTCTTCGAATAAGCTTGCAGTTCTCGAATATAGCTAATCAGGAATGTATAGATGAATAGAATGCATACGTTAGTCTTACAATCAAAAGTTTGCAGAGTTGTTGCCACAACTATAGTCTGAGTTCTCAGGAAGGAAACTTGCGAATTGGGAATTATGTTTTAGGTTTTTTAAATTTAATTGATTATTAAGCAAATAAGTTTGAAACAAAGAGACACGTGTCATGTAAAAAAACTAACATGATTAACTGTAGGAAAATCCCGGGTGGTACATCACATGTACCGGGTGCGGAAAACAAAACTTTTTTGTCACCGGGACTTCC
>JANKOE010000006.1:21445807-21456303 GCA_026284465.1 Erythroxylum citrifolium
GTGTCCAACTTTCTCGGATGCCTTAGCCCCCTGGCCCAGTGTGTGTCCGTTAAACGGACATGCATGTCCGTTTAACGGACCTTCTCGGGAGAGGTTGGGCAGTTTGACCATTTGATGTCCATTTAACGGACATCCTCGGGTCAGCCTTGGTATTTTGCGTTTTTGTCTGTTTTCAAAGCCGATTCTCGTTGCCTTGTTCAGTTTAGGGTTCGTTGGGATAATCCTATAGGAACCCGCTAGCGCTTTCCGATTTTGGGTTCGGATGGTTGGGCATCGGGAACGGGACCCAACATCGAACCAAGAGGAAATACGTTGGCTAACACGAAAATGAAGAGAGCTTCATTTTGTGTTAATAACCTGGTAAAAATGACGTTATTTTTGTTAAACAAAACGATGTCATTTTCAATTAATTCAGAAGAAATTTACAATTTAGCGATGATTCAGAAAAATGTCGCCAAATGGAATGGTGGCCCATTGCCATTTGACTTGACCTTATGTGACCAAATTATATAGAATATATAAATATTATATAATAGTACCGAATTTATATATGCAATAAATAGATAATTATGATTAAATAGACTAATATATTACATATGTAAGATATGAGAATTTATCTATTATATATACATTTATAAATCATTATATTAGTTACAATTATTATCTATACATTCATATATCATAATATTAATTACCATATATAATTATATTTATTTCAATATAATTAAAAAATAGAAATCAATATTACATATTAATATCATATTCTTAAAAATCAAATTTAATAATATTGACAATGATTGTAAGTCTGAAAATAAACTTAGATAACAATAATGTCATTTCTTCCAATTTATAAAACTAAAAAACACAAAATTAATTTATATTACATTAATTGATACTTTTTATTAATCTCCTTTAAAATATATGATTTGAAAAATATATGTGATCTCACAAAACTCTATTATTATATATAAATTCTATAATATTTATAGAAATGATATATTACAAATAATTTCCTAAATATAAAAATCTATATATATGAAAAGTATTGGTGACTATTTTATAAAATCGTCCCTAAATGTCCCTTTAGCGATGATTCCACAAGATTGTTGCTAAAGGGTGGTCTACATTGGCGACGATTATAAAAAATCGTCACTAATGGTTAAACATTTGATAGTGTTTTTGAAATCGTCGCCAAACGTTGTAACATTTAAAAGAACAAAACAAAAACGATGTCAATTGTTGGCTTCAGTTTTTGCTTTCAAATGAAATGAAAATGATGTTGTTTTGTGAACAATAAACGACGTCGTTGTTTGTTTGTTTTGTTTAAAATGGAACAAAAAAGACCTCATTTTTATTCCATTTTAAACGACAAAACTGAAGCCCCCTTCCCTTTTGTTTTTGTCTTTGACCTTTATTTTCTGTCATTTTCTTCTTTTATCTTTGTCGTTCTTCTTCTTCATTTATTCGTCCACCATCTTCTTCCATTGTCTGCTTCCATTGTCTGTCGAGGTTAGTCATCCATGCTCTGCTCTTGGATTTTTTTTCTTTTATTATTGCTGTTAAATGCTTTTATGTTCATTGGTTTTGTTAATGTAGATTGAGTTGTATGCGTTTATTTTGTTTGTTAATGGGTCATTATTTGTTTGAATGTGTCAATGTTGGTGAATAATGAAAAAATACAACAATTTTGTTATTAGTTAGTGATGAATTTGTGAAGCCTATAAAGTGTTCAATGAAAGTTCTATTAGGATGACCCTTGTTTTTTTTCAAGAAATTATAACAACTACAATTCTTTTAATGAACTGATTGTTTAGATTAAAATGATTGTTGTATACACAGTCATGTTAGTGAATGTGTCATATGTTTATAGGTTGTATCAAGATAGATTAATTTAAAGATAGTGTTTGCGACTTTGTGCAAATTGTTTTAATACAAGTAAAACTAATGACAAATGAAGTTCACAATCTTTGTTAGACCCCAATTTTTTAAATTATTTATTTGTTTATTTATTTTTAGAATTTAGTCCATTAACTTAGCAAGCATAAGTAGAAATTAGAATTTTGAATAGAAATGTTAGAATTAAGCTAGAGTATAATATGGTATTTAATAGACTAAAGGAGTAAGTAGGCATTACATTAAATGCATAAGGCAAATTTGGAAAGCCAAAAAAAAAGTGGTGAGAGGGAGAAAAATGTGGGGAAGAAAGAAGAAGAAGAAGAAGAATATATCGTGGAGAAGCTAGGAAAGGAGAAGAAAATTGTGGAAAAGGAGAAGGAAGAAGAAGGAAGAGGAATCAACTTGTTTTAGGTAATCTTCATCATCTTTTTTTCTTGCTTGGGTAGGAAAAGAAGTAGAGAAATGAGCTTTGTGCTGGAAATAAAGGAAGAAAGAAGAGAGCCAAGGAACCCATTTTGATTTTCATGGATTTCTAAACTAGGTTTTAGTTTTTCTAGCCTAGATAAATTATGGATAGGTTAAGTTTAAGCTTAAACTTATCTTTTCTGATTATTGAAGTTTTATGATTTTTCTATTTGAACATTGGTTTGAATGGAAATTTGATTTGTTTGAAAAAATCAAGAAAACCCCATGCAAGAGCAAGAGAAAAGGCAAACTTGAGTTTAGATTTTCAAGTAATTTAGGTGGGTGGGTAATGTGTTTATAGTTATTCTGGAGATGGAAAAAATTTCTTACCTATATGTGTATGCTTAATTGCTTGATTTTGAATTGTTGTGATTGTTGGAAAATGTATTATGATTCATTATCATGTTATGCTTGAAAGATGTTATAACTTTTGGTATAATCAAAAGAGGAAAAAGCATAAGAAGCATGAAAGTATGAATATGTGATGGAATGAATTGAGCATAAAAATTTGCTTGTATTTGGGCAAGAGAGATACCATTTCGTTCGTCACGTGCATGTTGACTTAAAGCCTTCTCCCAGCTACCTGCTTGTGACATATGAGCTCCTAAGAAACGGACTCATTTAGTTCATGGTGTAAACTTCGGTTTCTCCATTTTGATCTATGGGACTCTCAAGCCATTATGTTTGTGCATTTCATTTGATTTATTGAGCATGATACGCAATTGAGTGTTATGTTTTGATGGTTAATTATACATGATGTGTTTTATGTGATAACATCCTTATCTATGAGTCTTTGAGCTAGAATTTTTGATGATGAATTGTTAGATTAAAATGAGATATATATGTACACACACACACACACACACACACACACACACACACACACACACACACACACATATGCTTGATTTGTGTGCTCATTAGCAATGACTATAAACATATTAGCCACTGAGCTTCGCAGCTCAACCCATTACTTTTCACTCCTCAGGTGCAGAACGAGAAGGTTATTGATCCTTGTAAGGCTTTGGCAAACTCTAAGATAACTCACTTTTGTAATTAAGGTAGTTCAACTATTTTTGGGTAGCTTTATAAGCATATCAAACATAAGCATCCATTTGTATTTTGTATTAAGCTATTGATGTGGTTGTTGATATGTAATTAAAGTTATGCTCAAATTTTGTTTTGTTTTAGTAATGAGATTAAGAGTTGAAGAATTGTTTTTGTACATGTTCATATCTTATCTTTTCGTTGAGTTGTCAATTGTTGTCGGAAATAGAATTATATGTACAAATTAGTGTTGGATTGTTGGGTCTGGGTTGCGGATTCGAAGGTTTCGCCACGGCTAACCCAGAAGTTGGCCATGGCGAACCTTTCCCGAAAGGTGTTTTGACTTGATCTCGAAACTTCACCCCGATAAAGCCAGACCTTCGTTGCAGTGCATTTTCCCGAAAGGTGCGTTTTTTTGACTTTGAGACTTCGCCACGGAGAAGCCAGACTTTGGCAGCGGCGAACTTTTCCTGAAAGGTTCTTAGAATTATTCCCTAGTTTCGCCGCGAAGAAACATTTACTTAGCCTTGACGAACCTGCCAATGTTGACGCTGAAATCCTCCTTACCAAATTGAAGCTTTTAACGTTCCTCTCTCATGATCTTTACCTGACCATCTTAAATGGTCGCCTTGGAATAAGTAACGAGAATTGGCCCCAACATTTCTAGCATCAGAGCGTAGGGTTTTAAGGATTCCTAGGCTTAGAATACGTAGTGGTATAAATTATTATGATGTGTGATTAATTGTTTGCAGTGTTGAATTGATTGATTGCATTAAGTGACATACATATCATGCATACATGTAGGAAATAAGATTAAAATGAAACGTAAGCTAATCGTTAGTGTTTAAATTGAAGGAGTAAGATGCCACCTCGTAGAAGAACACGAGGAGTTTTGCAAGGATTTGTTGCACCTGAGTCTCCACCAAGAGAGGAGGGTACTAATGAATCTAGAGTCCCAGGAAATGCTGAGGCTCCTATAGGGCACGGTAGTGGGCCCTCTCGATCACAGACACATGAGTTGCCTCTTTCACAAGAGCAAGTGCCTACTCCCTTAGATCCTAGACTGTTCCATGCCTTTGCCCAGGCTTTTGTCCAGGCCATGGGCCAGATGTCGCAAACTTCTGCTCCAGCCCTAGCTAAGAAAGGAAAGTAGTTCGATAAGCTAGGAATTATGGGGCAGTGGATTTTTATGGAACAACTTATCCAGAAGAAGCTGAAATATGGTAGAGGAAGACAAAAAGGATATTGGAGCAAATGGACTATGAGGATGATGAAAAGGTTGAATATGCTGCAAGCTTGCTACAGGGAGATGCTTTGCATTGGTGGGAAAGTGTACTGGGGAGTCAGATGAAACCACAAGTGTTGACATAGCAGGATTTCCTAGCTGCTTATAAGAAGAAACATTTGTCTGAGGTATATATCCAGCATAAGCAAAAGGAATTTCTGAGTCTCACCTAAAGGGAGATGATAGTGAGTGAATATGAGCATAAACTTACGCAACTGTCCCAATATGCAATTAAGATGATGATGAGCGAAGCGGCTAAGTGCTGTAGGATTGAAGCAGGGTTACATTTAGCCATAAGACAAAAAATGGTCTCACAAAATTTTTGTGACTTTCAACAGCTGGTAGAAGCAGCGTTAAGGGTTGAGAATGTGGAGAATATAAAGAGCACTATAAGTAGAAAGAGAAAAGGGAGAGAATAGTTCAGGAGGGGAGGTAGTGCTCCTATGTCAGAGAGGAGTGCCAGGACTTTTCTCATACAGCTTGAGGATAGGAGTAGTGCCGCAAGCAGGTCCAAACAGATGAGAACTGTTTCTCTTCTAGCCTCAACGGTGGGAGGCAATAGAAGGGGAGAGGGGGATAAGCCATCCATTTCTAAATGCGACCTTTGCGGCAAATTCCATAAAGGGGAGTATTATAGACTGACTGGAGCTTGTTTTAACTATAGGAAAAAAGGGCACATGGCTAGAGAGTGCCCGTAGTATGCAAGACAAGAGGGAACTCAGATGTAAGCTTCAAAAAGGGCTAAGACTTTGGGACACAAGGCTGCAACTGAAGTGGAAAGTTCTGAGACAACCAAGAAAGTGAATCCTCCAGGAAGACCCAGGGATAAGCACCAACTAGGGTGTTTGCAATGTTGAGAGAGGACGCATAAACAAATCCAGAGGTTGTGACTGGTATGGTTAAATTGTTTAATGATATTATTGTTCTAATTGATCCAGGGTCTACTCATTCATTTGTTTTGTCAAATAGAATGGTTCATGGTAAAAGTTTGAGCCCATTACATAGAATGGTGCATGGTAAAAGTTTGAGCCCATTAGATAGTTCTTTGATGGTTAGCACCCCAATTGGCTAGTATATCATTATTAGTCAAGTTTATAAAGATTGTGAGATATACATTGGTGGAGAAAAATTAGTGGTAGATTTAATGCCATTGAAGATGGAGGGATTAGATGTAATTTTGGGCATGGATACGTTAGAAAAATATAATGCCAATCTACATTGCAAACGAAAGATAGTAGAGTTTGAGTTGGACAAAGGTAGAAAGGTGGTGTTTATGGGAGACAGGAAAGTAAGCCCACTTAGAATTATTTCGGCTCTGGCAGCAGAGAAAATGATGAGAAAAGGATGTGAAGCATTCTTGGCATATGTGGTAGACACGAAGGTAGATGGAGGAAAGTTAGAAGAAATTCCTATGGTCATAGAATTCCTAAATGTCTTTTCAGAGGAATTACTAAGACTATCACCACCTAGAGAAATTGAGTTTCACATCGAGCTTCTTTCAGGCATTGCACCAATATCAATTCAACCTTCTAGAATGGCTCTGACAGAATTTAAGGAGCTTAAAGAGCAGTTAGAAGACTTTTTGGAGAAGGTTTATATTAGGCCTAACTTTTCACCTTGGGGAGCTCCAATTTTTTTTTTCAAGGAAGAAAGATGGATCGTTGAGAATGTGTGTGGACTACAAGATGCTTAATCATGTCACTATTAAGAATAGATATTCTCTTCCACACATAGATAATTTGATTGATTAATTTCAAGGGGAAAAAGTCTTCTCCAAGATAGACTTGACATTAGGTTACCACCAGTTGAGAATAAAGGAGTCCGATGTGTCAAAAACTGCTTTTAGAACACAATATGGGTATTTTGAGTTCTTAGTCATGCCTTTTGAATTAACAAATGCCCCTGCAGTTTTCATGGACTTAATGAATAGAGTCTTCAAGATTTTCTTAGACCAATTTATCGTAGTCTTTATTGATGATATATTGGTTTATTCCAAGTGTGACAAGGAGCATGAGGGACATTTAAGGATTGCCTTGGAAGCATTGAGGAAGAAAGAGCTGTATGCCAAATTCAATAAATGTGAATTTTGGTTAAAAGAAGTAGTGTTTCTTAGATATGTAATTTCAAAAAAAAGGAGTACTTGTAGATCCAAGAAAAATAAAAGCTATGGTTAAATGGGAAGCACATAAAAATACAGCAAAAGTGAGGAGTTTCTTGGATTTAGCTGGTTATTACATAATATTTGTAGAAGGCTATTCCATGATAGCAGCCTCACTTGCTAAATTGACAAGGAAGAATCAGAAGTTTGTGTGGATATGAGAATGAGAGAAAAGCTTTGAGGAATTGAAGAACAGGCTTACAACTGCACCAATTTTGACCTTGCCTTCTAGTAGTGGTGGATATATAGTGTATAGTGATGCCTCAAGGAAGGGATTGGGGTGTGTGTTGGTGCAAGGAGATAAAGTGATTGTCTATGCTTTTAGGTAATTAAAACCCTATGAGATGAATTATCCTACGCATGACTTGGAGCTAGCAACCATAATTTTTGCATTGAAAATATGGAGAAATTACCTATATGGAGTCACCACCAAGGTATTTACAAACCATAAGAGTCTTAAATATTTGATGGGCCAAAAAGAGTTAAATCTAAGGCAAAGAAGGTGGTTAGAACTACTGAAAGATTACGATTTGATAATAGACTACCACTCGGAAAAAGCTAATGTAGTAGCGGATGCATTGAGTGGAAAATCTACTATGGCACATGTGGAGATAGTATATCTTCCTTTGTTGGGGGAATTAGCCAAGCTTAAAGTGACACTGAGGCAAGTCGAATCTAGTTGTATATAGGTTAATTTTAGAATAAGGCCAGTGTTGAATGAGAATATTAAGGAATTGCAGGAGCAAGATGAGTACTTGAGTAAGCTCAGAGAAGAAATTAAAAATGGCAAGCTCTCTGAAATAGAGATAAGAGAAGATGGATTGATGGTGATAGGTAACAGATTATGTATTCCAGATATGTTAGAATTGAAGGATGAAATTCTTGATGAGGCACACAATGCTCCCTATGCAATGCACCCAGGGAGTACAAGAATGTATAGAGATTTAAAAGAGCATTTTTTGTGGAAAGGAACAAAGAAAGATGTTGCAAATTATACTAGAAAATGCTTAGTGGGCCAATAAGTTAAAGCAGAACATCAAGCACCTATCGGTAAGCTTAAACCTTTTTCTATTCCTGAATGGAAGTGAGAGAAGATTACAATGGATTTCTTGATGGGATTGCCAAGGACTAGCAGGAAGCATGATGTAATATGGCTGATTATTGATAGGCTAACCAAATCAGCACATTTCCTGCTAATTAAACAGTAGATTCTTTGAATGCCTTGGCTAAGAAATACGTAAATGAAGTAATCAGACTTCATGGGATTCCAAGTTCTATAGTCTCAAACAGAGATCTCAGGTTCACCTCCAGATTCTGGGAAAGCTTACAAGAGGCTTTAAGAACCAAGTTGCTTTTTAGCACAGCTTTCCATCCACAAACTAATGGCTAATCAGAGAGGACGATATGGACATTGGAGGCAATATTAAGAGCTTGTGTTATGGACTTCAAAGGCTTATGGGATGATCATTTACCTTTAATTGATTTTGCTTACGATAATTTCAACCACTCAGGAATTCACATGGCACCTTATGAAGCCTTGTATAGTAGGAGGTGCAAAACTCCTATTTGTTGGGATGAGGAAGGTGAAAGGAGACTTCTAGGACCTGAGTTGGTATAAGCTACAGTAGACAAGATTAAATTAGTGAAGTAGAGACTCAAGGCAGCTCAAGATAGGATGAAGAGCTATACTGACGTACATAGAAAAGAGATGGAATTTGAAGTTAGAGACAAAGTATTTCTTAGAGCCTCTCTATGAAAAGGGGCTTTAAGATTTGGTAAAAAAGGCAAACTTAGTCCAAGATACATAGGCCCTTATGATATTATTGAGAAGATTAGGCCTCTAGCCTATAAATTAGCCTTGCCACTAGAATTATCTAAGATTTAAAATATCTTCCATGTATAAATGTTGAGAAAATACCAATCAGACCCTTCACACATAGTCCAACTTTTAGAGGTTCAATTAAGGGAGTTGAGTGGTTATTAATCATATTCCACTTCTTATCCAAAAAAATATAAACCTTTATGGATAATATTTGATTTTATTTTAGTCTCCAGAAGATCAATCAAAATAGGATTCCTGTAAAGCATATAATCTTTAAGAGCGTGTTGTTTTTTTAGGAAAATTTAATCCTTTAATGTTCTATGCTATTAGAGACCATTGATTCATCCATATTTTTATGCTGATAGCTTCTATTTGGATTCTAATATTGATGTTTGGTTTTGGGGTGACCAAAGTGACAAAAAATTGCTAATTATCATAGGTAAAGGAAGGAATTTTTTCAAGGTCATCAACTTTTCTTAAAATATCTTCTTCTTGGTAAGAATGCCTGCCCCTACCCAGGGCCCACTATAAAAAGGGGGCCCCAACCCCATGTTTTGTTATATGACCTCTTGACTCCCACAACTGCAATATCACTATATCAGTCCTTTAAAATCTCAAGATTAGCGGCACTTAAGCTCTCCTGCGCTATTCCCAAGTCCCAACGAGAAAGCCTCAAGGCTTAAACGTTACGTAGGTCGCAGGTAGTAATAAATGTATTTAATGGAGAGGTAGTAATAAATGATTTTAATGTTGGTGTAGTTGATGTTTTCAAAGAGTTAAATGTTAGTGGAAGGCTGGAAGCTGTTGGTGGAAGTCGTGAAGTTCCAAGATTGATAAGTTAACGTTGTGGTTAAGTTAACATATCATGCTTATAAATAGTTTTGAAATATTTAGGTGTATTTTTACCTTCTAATTTTTTTTATTTTTATCAATACATGTATTTAAGGTACTCTAACTCAAAAAGTAGCAGCAAAAAATTTTACGATTATGTCTTCTGAGTATAATTTAAAGGTAAAATTTCTGATTTTTTCATGTACTTTTAGCTTATTAAATATTTGAATATGTTATAATTAATTTGTAATTTGTTATTAACGTGGACATTATATTAGCTTATTTCTTAAGTATGTTAATTTCTTGTATTTTTAGAAATTAGTTTGTCTCTATCATTAAAATTTACTCTTTGTTTTTTATTTTTAATATTAGATATTAAATTTTGTTTTTATTTTTTCGTTTATCACAGATATAATACCATTTATATATCTTTGTGATATATTGTGAAGCTATTGGAGTTTGGTTGTGCCTGCATACTTCTTCTAATTCCATACAGGTGCTTTTATTCTTTTTCTAATCCCACTGTGTTATAATTGGTTTATATTATGTTACCTAAAAAGTATTTGTCTAGAAGTGGAGAAAAGAAAAAAAGAAAAAAAGAAGCACAGTTGATGGAATCCCAAAAAGGAGCAATTAATAAATTTATTAAAAGAGTAGCCTCCTTTAGTGAGAGTCCTGAGGAATTAGGAGAAGGTGTTTTTGAACAACATAGAGAAAACTTAAGTGATGAGATTCATATTAATGAGGATATTAGAAATCTGAGTGAGCATGATCATGTACCAAATGCATCCACTTTAGAAAATTTAAAGGCAGATGAGCAAGTAAGCCCTATATTGGACATCTATGATCCTATAAATTGGGATAATCTTGATAATAAAGCAAGGGATATTTTAGTTGAAAAAGGGCCTGTAAGAGAATTGAATCTTATGTTTCCTTTAGACAATACCTCTTGTCATTTTTCATATTCTTATTATTATAGAAATTTGAGTAAT
>JANKOE010000006.1:21471588-21486566 GCA_026284465.1 Erythroxylum citrifolium
TTGCCTTTAGGGCACTACTCTAACAAACTCACAATACTAACATAAGTCGACTTGTATCACTAGACAAGGCGCCTTATCGGTATCGTGACAGAATAAGTCGACTTACATCACATACAAGTCGCCTTATACTAACAGAATAGTAAAGACTAATACTTCACTATAGGTGCACCACCATAAGTAGATAAGGAGGGATTGACCTAAGAGGACTAGATTGCTGGTCTGGAGAGAGCTTCAAGTTTACCTCTACCATCACCATCTGTACTAATAGCCCAACTAGGAAACCTCACATATATAAATACATATATGCATTAGCTTGGCAACACTATGGTATGGATATTGCAACACTTAGGAATGGATATTTTACCTCCATTAGTGTGATCAAAAGAGCCAGTTGCAACAGAAAAGATAGAGCATCTATTTACAAACCCTAACTATAAACATCAAAACAAAGTCATACAGTTAGCCTCATTTGCTTGCAAGAACATTTCAAGAACATTGAGGGGGTATGATGGGTTCGACCATGACTAGAAAAAAAAGACAATAATATATGTAACAACGTTATGCCTCTATAGCTATCTTTGTGATGGATTTTGCTTGGGTTTTGGGGTGGTGATGCATAACTAAGGCAGAAATTCAAAGGTGTTAGTTAGGTGTAGGTTTCGGCAATGAGAGGGAAGAGATGGAGAGTATATAGCCAGAAAAATGACAAAAGAAAATGACCATGGAATGTATAAGTCATACGGTGAAGGATGAGTGTTCTTTTTTTTTTTAAAGGATGCTTGTCATGTATTAAAGTAAGATACATGTCCACTCTTTAGATGGTACACATGTCCTTTATGGCTACCATATGTCACATAATTCTCTAAGCCACATGTCACTCATTTCATAGGCTTAGTCATCTCAAATCTTCACATGTCAACTTCATTTTCCAACTTTCATACCTTAGAACATGTCAATGAAGTGCACATAAAATCTGTCACTTCGTTTTCATATTTCTAAACCATAATTTATGTGTGTATGCTAATATTATGGATGTGAATGAAATCATAAAATCATATCCTAAATGCACCAAATTAATTCTATAATGATGTAACTCACGTTACGCTGTATATTATACGTAAATAAAAGCTTCTAACACTCTAACTCTCAGTAATTTTGGGGACTTACTATTACAGATATTACTTGATTTATTCTTTAGTTTAATGAAATTATATTTTTCTTATGATTTGTCCATATTTTTATATTAATTAAATCATACTAGTGAAAGTTGAAGATTCAAACTTGATTCATGCAACGAAATTTATGGGATGCATGTTTAGATCATAACATGGATAAAGAGGGTTAAGCATGAGCTATTTGAGATAAAGTCTAAAAAATTTTCTAGATTAGGCTAACACCTAATAAGAGAATTCTTAGAGTGAGTTAAAACATTCTTAGTTCGTCTATATTTGAAAAGGATTTTAGTTAATTAACCTATGGATATCGGTTGTATATCTGGAGAGAGAATATAATATAAGTTAGGAACTCTTACTGGTTTGGATATAATCTATCAAGAGAGTTCATAAAGTGTGTTAAAGCATTTTTAGGTTGTTTAGATTTGAAAGAGATTTCAGTTAATTAACTTATGAATAGGAGTTTTACATCTCGAGAGAGAATATGAGCTAAGTTAGGAACCTTTATTAGTAAAAAAAATTAGAGATGTTCATTAAAACCAAGGAAAATTTAAATATAGTAGAGCCCTAAAAAAAATTGACCTAGATTTAGTCATTTTATAGATTGATTTATTTTTATCATAGTTTTGTTTTAGTATTTAGATTTATTATTTATTTTATTTTCTTATCTAATCATCAATAATTATTGGTCTAGCTAGTTATGTTTGTGAATGTGCTGTAACTAATTAATAATACTCTTATGATCAACTCATACTTGCCTTTTCTAGTGTACTTGCAATGAAAATAACAATCAAAATCTAAGTTTACAAAGCGTTCTGGACTCCTTAAAACTTACAAAATATTTACATATAAGTATGATGGTTGCTCTCTTTATCTACGGTCGATTCTCCAATTTGCCATGTTGTCTAGAAAAGACAATTTACAGCATGCAAAGAAAAGCGACGTGAACTTTTTTGTCGGTTATATGAATCCTACGCTAATTTATTGATGGTGTTCGGCTTCAATTGCTTTCTGGGATCAATTAACACGTACAGTGATGTTAACGGTCCACAATAACAAGTTTTTTGGCCACATCTTCTCCTGTCAAAGAGGGGTAGCGTCGGCTTTCATGTTCAGCATGCAAGTAGCGATAAGAAAAGGTTATAAGGCGCCAAATGCTCTTGCTTCTAGTTCAGTAATTTGTTATTGCTTTTAAAAGAGGTTTTTAGGTTGTGACAAAACCAAATTGGTAATTTAAGAGGTCCATAACTTGGAGGATTTTCGGTAGTCTACATCTATTCGCTGCTAGTTGCTGGCAGGTGGTCAAAAGGCTATTGTAAATTAGTTCCTCTTGGAGCCACCAGGAGAAGTCGCTTAGAGCCTTCCCGTTGGTGCAAAGACAAGAGACCTGGCCCCCGCTAGACATTCTCTGCCTTCAGATGAGATATAGAATCACCGACGGTAAATTTTAGCAGGAAATCATGGATAGCGGAAAAACTACCACTAATTCTACGATGTCTTCAACTTTCTTCTTTGCAATATATCGTCTTTACTAATTCGAACTTTACAGCGTAAAAATATGATCTTTATGACAAAAAATCAAAATTGACATTAATAACTTTAAGATTTTGAATAAACAATTATTACAAATTATTAAAATGTCATATTGTGTACTTGAAGTGGAAGATGCCCTTCTCGTAAAGGGATCAAGAAATTTCACAGCTCTCCTGGTTAAAATTAGTTTCTCTCGCGACTCTTTTATGATTACAGAAACCTGATGAAAAACCATTTGTAACCCTAATTAGTAGAAATATGACCAATTTATATGTCTACAACTTGTAATCTGGTATGTCCATCAAGTGACCAAAATGAACAGTTGCAATTTATTCTACTATTAAATAAGAATTATGGATTAAATAGGACTCTTTAATGATATTAATATCATTATTAATACATTTAGAATATGACCACTAATCTGGCCACATTCTTACATTCTCTACCTTACCCTAATACTTCAAACTTTATTTTAATAGTGTAAACATTAAGTGCGCTTAAATAAATCTCTTAGCATCTTCATAATGTACCTTAACATAATAAACCATATAATGCAGATCATGACAACCATATACTTCAAAATTATATGCTTCCTTCTATATGCTACGACATTAGTAATTTATCAAGTCAAGTAATGTAAGTAATATATAAATATCATAAAGGTCCACATTAATATTTTATAGACAATGTTATTTCTTATTTAATAACAGCTATATGTACACAATTATAATAAATAAGAAAATTGCAAATCAGAAACTTTATTGAGATCAAGAGTGTCAAAATGTCATAAAAACAATCACTAATATAACTAAGGATCATTATTTAAACAAGTTCCTTAAATAATTTTGGTGGAAGGCCTTTAGTTAAGGGATATACAATCATAAGATTCATCTTAATATGGTCAATGCACACTCTTTGTTTCCAAATTTCCTCCTTTATGATGAAATATTTCAACTCCATATGTTTAGCACCTCTAGAGTACTTATGATTCTTGGAGAAAAAAACAACTACAGAATTATTATAATAAAATTTCAACAGCTTAGTAATGGTGTTGACAATCCTAAGCCCTAAAATGAAGTTTTGTATCCATAAAGCATGAACTGTGCCTAAAAAAAGCTACAAATTATGCTTCTATAATGGACGAAACAATGATATATTGCTTAGCACTTTTCCATGAAATTGCTTCTTCTACTAGTATAAAAAAATAGACAAACATTGATTTTCTACTGTGAATACATCCAACAAAATCTGAATCTGGATATCCAATTACTTCTAATGGATTTCATCTTCTATACATTAAGAATATAATCCTTTGTTTCTTGAAGATACCTCAAGACTTTCCTTGCAACTTTCTTGTGGTTTCTACTAGGATTACTTTGATATTTGCCAAGCATTCCAATTGTCAAGTTGATATCAAGTCTTGTGCGTGTTTGCAAATACATCAAACTACTATCAACAAAAGCATATGAAATAGATTCCATTTGTCTATGTCCGACATCATTCTTTGGACATTGCCTGAGACTAAATTTATCACTTTTTTTGTATCAACACAATCCATATTGAACATTTGTTCATATTAATTATCTCAATCTTTAGATATAGTCTTTATGGGACAATCCTACTAATCATTGTGATCTATTTCGGAATATTGAAATCCTTATCACATAGCATGCCTCTCCCATACCTTTCATTTCAAAATATTTAGAGAGAAATTCTTTATTCGTGTACAATATATCTAAATCATTAGTAGAAAATAAAATATCATCAACATATAAGACTAGAAATATAAACATACTCCCACAGATTTTTCAGTAGATACAACAATCAATAGTATTTTCTTAAAAACCAAAAGATTTTATGGTATCTTTAAACTTAATATACCATTTTTTTTGAAACTTGTTTAAGTCTATATACTGATTTCTTAAGTTGACACACTATGTGACAATTTTCTTATATGGAAAAACCTTCAAATTGATCCATATAAAATTTCTCCTCAAGATCACTATTCAAAAAAGCAAATTTCACTTCCATTTGATATAACTCTAAATCAAAATAAGCCATTAATTCCATGATTATTCTCAATGAGTGTTTCATTAGGATAGGTGAAAAGTCTCTTTATAATCAATGCCATCCTTTTGAGTATAACCTTTGACAACAAGTCTAGCTTTATACCATTTGATATTGTCATTTGGGTCATGGTTGGTCTCAAAGACCCATTTGCATCTAACTCAGGTAGATCCTTCAAGCAAATCAACGTGGCTTTAGAAATTGTTTTGTGCCATTGAATTTAACTCATCTTTCATATCATTAATCCATTTATCAAACTTATCATTGTTTTATGGCTTATGAAAATGAAATAGGACCATTATTGATGCCAAAATCAAATTTTGACTCTTACAAATAAACCATGTAGTCATCAGAAATAGCTAATCTCCTTATTTTTACAGGTTTATTCAAAGTTATCCCGGGTGGTTCTTTTAAATTAATTGGTCGTAATTTAGTTTCTTCAATAGGTGTTGTTTCATCCAAATCTTGTCTAGAATTATTTTATTCTTCTAATATTAGGACTGCATTTACTATAGATATGATACTAGAACATTTATGGGCAATGGAACATCAACCCTTATTTCACTAATATCCCTAACTTGTTTTTCAGCACTACCACTAACTTCACTATTTTTAATAAACTTGGCATTAACTATTTAAAAATTCTTGGACTATGGTTTGGACAGTAAAACCAATACCTTTTAGATTTCTCTAGGTAATTGACAAAGTAACCACTGACTATTTGAGAATCTAATTTTTTTCCTGTGGATTATAAACTTGTACTTCTACTGGACAACCCCAAACATGTAGGAGCTTCATAATAGATTTCCTTTAGTCCATAACTAAAAAGGAGTTTTAAGACTACCTTACAAGGACTCTTATTTGCAAATACATAACAGTTTTAAGTTAATGCATCTATAAGGTTTTGGGTAATAAGGAATTACTCATCATACTTTTAACTATATCCATTAATGTCCTATTATGCCTTTTTACCACGTCAATTTATTGAGATATTCTTAGTATAACATACTATGCACATATGCCATTTTTCAAGAAACTTTGCAAATCAACTTGGACATTATCCTAATTCATCATATTCTCCATCATATTCATCACCTATATCAAATTTTGCAATTTTCACTTTTTTAAATATAATTTCCTTTTAACCTCCTTTGTAGACACCTCAAGGGCGTCTATAACTTCATATTTTTCGTTAAGAAAATAGACATATCCATAACGTGAAAAATCATATATAAAGGTGATAAAATAATTTTCTCTAAGATGGAGTGTCAAAAGTTTCACATATATTGGTGTGTATAATCTAAAGGAGCTAAGTACTTCTTGTGGCTTCTTTCTTATTATGTTTGGTTCGCTTTCCCTTAATGCAATCCACATGTATATCAAGATTAATAAAATCCAAATTCACAAGAATTTCATTCCTTAACAATCCTTTTAATCTTTGTTTGGAAGTATGACCGAAACATTTATGCCATAAGTAAGCTAAATTATTATTCATTTTGCTACGCTTAGTTCCAATGGTACGATAAATTGAAAATAGGGATTCAAAAAGATTAACATCAAGTTTTAATTTTTATAAACCATCCATTAAATCTTCACAACCAATAATGGAATTATGTTTAAATAAACTAAAACAACCATCACCAAAATTAAAAGTAAACCCCTTTCATCAAGTTTAGAAACAAAAATTAAATTTCTAGAAATTAAAGGTATATAGAGAGTTTGTTTTAGATTTAGGTGAGAACCGGTATCTAATATTAGACAATAAGTCCTTAAGCCTTCAATTAGGACCTTGTTATAGTCTTTCACAAATAGAAAGTCCTCAGTTAGGTTTACAGTTTGGATTGTAAGAAATTTTGCATAACATTAGAAACATAAGTAGAAGCACCAGAACTAAGCTACCAACTATTGGAAGGAACTTTAGCTAAGTTTAGTTCAAAACATTCAAAAAGGTTAGATGTACCTTTCTTTTCAAAGTAAGCCTTACGTTTCAAACAATCTTTCTAACAATGTCAATCTTCATATAGAAATGACACCTATCCATCTCTTGTTATGTATTATCAACATTAGTAATATATCTTCTCAACCACACAACTTGTATCTATAGTGGTAGTAGGTTTTTCTTCCAATAATGTCAAATCAACATCCAAAAAATCTAAATAGAAGTTGATTTGTTCACACTATTAAGAGAAGTTCAAACCATTAAACATAGTAACAAAAGAAGCATCCGAATGAAGAGAAATAGCTACAAATACATAAATGCGTAATAAATTACTGGATTCAAATAATTAAACATTTAGAACATACTACAACTTTCCTTTGGGCAAACTCAATAATATATTATAATAAGTTTAATGCCATATACACTTTTTTTAACGTAATAATATAAAAACTCTTCAAACATAATCATTATCTTTGGATATGTAATATATTTGGCAAGTGAATGTTGTTTTTGCCCTATTATGTTTATTAGTCATAGAGTATTAATTGACCTTTGGGTAAATTCTAAAACTCTATCAAGTAATAACCATCATTTGTCCATATAATCAATTCAATAATAAGCATTAATATTTTATGAATAAATGACTATTTAATATACATGGAAAAAATATTCACTTAATTAATTTGGTCAACTTGGTGATTAATAAATTATTTTGTCATAATGTTATGTATAAATTAATAAATAAACATATAATTTTAAATTCTAATAATAATATGCATAAAATTGATGCAGAAATCATTAATGAAATTAATAGAATACAAAACATCATAAAAAACTAAAAATGGCATTAAATTCTAGAAAAAAATAACTTAAACAAGTATATAGACATGAACTTTAAATGCTGATAATAAGTCACTAATTTTTTAATAATGAGGTCTATATCATTCTTCCATTGTAGTCTAGCGGCTAAGATGTTTGGCTTTCATCCAAGAGACCAAGATTTGACTCTCAACAAGGACGTTATACTTGCCTTCCTCCTTTTAAAACTCTAATTCATTTAGAATTCTAACGATACACATTGTTGTACAATTCCAGAGTCATAGTTGTTGTACAGTTTAACAACTAAGCTTCTAATTAGATGTAAATAAACACGATAAGAAAAGAAAGCTCTTATATTCCTCATGCATTTAAAATAAAGCTCCTATATTTCTCATGCATAAAACTATGACAGATTTGACGTTGATATTCCTTATACATGAAACTCTAGCTGATTTATGCAAAAAATTAATAATAAAGTATATTAGACATAAGCCCATAACTATTTTAGTTCTCCATCTTAAAAATCCTGTCATCACAATAATCTCCATTTTTTCATAGAAACCATTAATAGTGAATGGTAACACAACTCTTCAAACATCAATATATTTGGCAATCATCATAGTAAAATAGGTAAATAAATTGTTTATTCAAAACATAAGCTCTAATAACACATGTAAAAATATGGTCTGTATGATTAAAAAAATCAAAATTGGCATTCACAACTTCAGGATCTTGAATAAACCATTGTCACAAATCATTAGTGTGTAATATTGTTTACTTGATGTGAAAGTTTCCATTATTGTAAAGAGATTAAGGAACTTCACCGCATTATTGGTTAAAATTAGTTTCTCTCTTTGTACTCTTTTACGGATATAGAAACTTGATGGAAAACTATCTATAACCCTAACTAGTAGAGAGAGGGCCAATTTATATAACTATAACTTTTAATCTAACATATTCATCAAGTGACCAAAATAAACAGTTGAGATTTATTCCACTATTAAATAAGAATATGGATCAAATAAGACTCTTTAATTATATTAATATCGTTATTAATATATTTTGAATATGATTTGGCACGATACTTTAAACTTTATTTTAATAGAGTAAACATTAAGCGTGCATAAACAAATCCCTTAGTATCTTCATAATTTACCATAACACGATAAATCACATAATGCGGTTCATCGTAGTCATACACTTTAACATCACATACTTCCTTCCATATACCACAACACTAGTAATTTATTAAGTCAAGTAATATAATTAATATGTAAATATCATAAAGGCCCACATTAATATTTTATAGACAATTTTATTTCTTATTTACTAACAATTACATGTACACAATCATAATAAATTAGAAAATTGCCAATAAAAAACTTTGTTGAGCTCAAGAGTTTAAAAACATCATAAAAATCAAACATCAATATAACTAAGGCCTATTCTTTGGACATGTTCCTCAAATAATTTTGGTGAAAGAAGTTTAGTTAAAGGATTTACAATCATAAGATCTGTTTTAATTATATTCAATACACACTATTTGTTTATGAACTTCCTCCTTTATGCAAAATATTCCAACTTTATATGTTTAGTACCTCTAGAGTACTTATCATTCTTGGAGAAGAAAACACCTGCAGAATTGTTACAATAAATTGCTTAGTAATGGTGTCAACAACCTCAAGCCTAGAAATAAAGTTTTGTGATCTTAAAGTATGAATTATGTCCTCAAAATAATCCATAAATTATGTTTCCATAGTGGATGAAGCAATGATAGATTATTTAGAACTTTTCCATGAAATTACTCCTTTTACTAGTATAAACAATAGCTACAATTGATTTTCTACCATTAATGCATCCAGCAAAACTTAAATATGAATATCCAATTACTTTTAATGGATTTGATCTTTTATACATAAGCATATGGTTCTTTATTCCTTGATAATACCTGAAGACTTTCTTTGCAACTTTCCACAGGTCTATACTGGGATTACTTTGATATCTACTTATTATTCTAATTGCGAAGCTAATATTAGGTCTCGTGCATGTTTGTAAATACATTAGACTACTTATTAAGCAAGTTTTACTTATATAAAACCCTTAATGTTTCGCAAGTGCACGAATTGTAAAACGTAGTAATTGAGGTGTCAATCTCACAAGAAATTAGCTAAAACTAATTGAATCCTATCGTTGTCTAAGGTTGCAAAAAATGTGAATCAAAATGAAAATAAAATTAAACAGAAAATGAAGCAATTGAGTTTGGATTGACAGAAATGAAAATTCCAAAATTTACACAAGTAAATCAAAATGGAGCACTAACCACTTAACAAATAAAAAATCCCAATAAGACAAGATCAAACAATTATGAGAAGATGGGATTCACTTTATCATCATTATGCTACCTTAATCACTTTTGATCTAATCGGTATCGATCCTAGAATTCCAAAGGGTTGATTATTCTCTCTTAGATCTAATCATTTAACCGTAACTAATAATCCCTAACTGATTCCGAAATTAAGATTTTGTAATCTCTCAATTAAAAAAAAACAACCTACGCCTTTAATTAGTTTGTAAGCGATTTATTAGACAATTCGGTCCTCATACAAGATCTCTCTTTGTATGATTATCAATTTGATATTTATGTGATCTATTTGGTTTTTAATTCTCTTAATTTATTATCTAAGTATGCAAAAACCATAAATATCACAATACTTAAACATTTCATTAATATCAAAAGCAATTAAGTCATAAAATGATTCAAGAATAATTCCCATAATGAAATTAGAACTTCATTAACAACATGTTCAACACTCTCAAACCCAAGTCATATATCCAGATGAAGTAAATAAACAAGAGAAAGTAGAAAAAAACTTGAAATGGTTGGGTTGGAGTGGCTAGATAGTAGTTACAGATGCTCCTCCTCTGTTATCTCCTTTTTTCTCTTCCTTATGTTCTTTCTTAATTTGGAAAAAATGGAGGCCTCCTCATTAGGGTCATTTTATGTTCTTATATAGTTCTTTAACTCTTTTAGGGTAAAAAATAGGTTTTACCCAGGAAAAAGTCTAAAAACACCCTCCAAAAATTAAAACAGAAGGAGATCTACGCGTCTAATGAGCACTTGTCATGATCTTGATAGGGATGTCACAATTGTGACCCTATGAAAATTAGATTTTATCATGATCGTGACCTAGTTTGATCCTCTTCCATCACGGTTGTGACCTTGGGGAACCTTCTATCATGACCGTGACAAGCATGTCATGATCGTAACCTTGTTCATTTTGTCTATGCTTTCTTCAACTTCCTTCAATCTTCTTTATTTAAGTTCATACATTAAAAAAAACATCAAAAACCTCAAGTGCACAAAATTAAAGTCCAATATCATGTTCTAAACCACAAAACACCCGAAAACATAAACTCATAATCACATTAACATAATTCTAAACCTAAACATGCATAAATCATCTAATCGACACCTATAAACACATTAAAACAACTAACAAAACATAATGTAAACTACAACTATCATTGTCAACAACAAAAGCATGTGGAATGTATTCCATTTGTTTACATACGACATCATTCTTTGGATATTGCATGAGACTAAATTTATCCCTTTTTTGTATCGTGGCAATCCATACTGAACATTTATTCATATTAAGTCTCTCAAGAATTCTTTCAAAGTATTCTTTTTGAGACAACCTTACTAGTCCTTGTGATCTATTTTGAATATTGAAATTCATATCACATTGGATGTCTCTCCTATATATTTCATTTCAAAATCTTTAGAGATAATCTAAATCATTAGTAGCAAGTAAAATATCATTAACATATATAATAATAGAAATATAAACTTACTCCTGCTGATCTTTTGATAGATATAGTGATCAATAGTATTTTTCGAAAACTAAAAGATGTTATGGTACCAATAAACTTAATATACCATTGTCTAGAAGCTTGTTTGTCCATATATTGATTTCTTAAGTTTACACACCATGTGATCCTTTTCTTTTATGGAAAAACCTTTAGGTTGATTCATATAAACTTGCTCCTGGAGATCATCATTGAAAAATGCAATTTTCACATCAATTTAATATGACTCTAAATTGATTTGAGCCACTAATGCCATAATTATTCCGAGACACTTTCTTTAAGATAAGTGAAAAATCTCTTTATAATTGATGTCATCCTTTTGAGTATAACCTTTGGCAACAAGTCTAGCTTTATATTTTTTGATATTGCCATTCAAGTCACATTTGGTCTTAAAGACCCAGTTGCATCTAAATCGTTTAGATCCTTGTGGAAAATCAAAGTGGTCTAGAAATTATTTTTTACCCTTGCATTTAACTCATATTTCATAGTGTCAATCTATTTATCAAACTTATCACTTTCTGTGGCTTATAAAAATGAAACAAGATCATTGTTGATGCCATAATCATATTCTGACTCTTACAAATAAACCACGAATTCATAAAAATAGTTGTTCTCCTTATTCTTATAGGTTTATTCAAAGCTATTCCATGTGGTTCATTTTAATTAATTGGTTATGAGTTAGTTTCTTCGTGAGGTGTTGTTTAATCCAAATCCTATCCATAATTATTTTATTTTTCCAACATTAGGACAACATTTAGTATAAATGTGGATACAGGAACATTTATAGGCAATGGATAAACAACCCTTATTTCACTAATATCCATAACATGCTTTTTGACACTCCCTTTAACTTCACTATTTTTAGTGAACTCTGCATTAGCTATTTGAATAATTCTTGGACTATGGTTTGGATAGTAAAACTTATACCTTTATATTTCTTTGAGTAATTGATAAAGAAGCTTCTGACTATTCAAGAATCAAATTTCTTTTCATATGGATTATAAACTCATGCTTCTGTTGGACAACCCCAAGCATGCAGGAGCTTCATGATAGGTTTCCTTATAGTCAAAAGGAGTTTTAGGGACTACCTTACTAAAAATATTATTTAGAAAATACATAGTAGTTTTAAGTGCATTCATCCATAAGGTTTTGGGTAATGAGGAATTACTTGTCATAATCTTAAATATATGCAACAATGTCCTATTATGCTTTTGTTTCACATCATTTTATTAAGGTGTGCTTGGCATAGTATACTGTGCATATATGCCATGTTTTTTAAGAAACTTTTCAAATGGACCTAGACATTGTCCTGATTCTTCATATTTTTCATAATATTCACCACCTCTATCAAATTTTGCAATTTTCACTGTTTTAATTCTAATTTCCTTTCAACATACTTTATAAACACCTCAAGGATGTCTATAGCTAGAGATTTTTCACTAAGTAAATAAACATAACCAAAACTTTAAAAATCATATATAAAAGTGATAAAATACTTTTCTCTACTAAAAGACGAAGTGTTAAAAGATCCATATACATCAGTGTATTTAATCTAAAGAAGCTAAGTACTTCTTGTTGCTTCTTTCTTACTATGTTTGGTTTGCTTTCCCTTTATGCAATCTACACATATATCAAGATTAGTAAAATTAAAATTCAAAAGATTTTAATTCTTTACTAACCTTCCTAATCATTCTTTAGATGTATGGACCAAAAATTTATGCCATAAGTAAGTTGAATTATCATTCATTATGCTATGCTTAGTTCCAATGGTATAATAAACTAAAAATAGGGATTAAAAAATTAACATCAATTTTCAATTTATATAAACCATCTATAAGAATTCTATAAACAATAATGGAATTTTGTTTAAATAAACTAAAACAACCATCACCAAACTTAATTTCATCAAGTTGAGAAATGGAAATTAAGTTTCTAGAAATTTAAGGTACATAAAGAGTTTGTTTTAGATTCAGGTGATAATTAGTATCTACTATTAGATGTAAGTCCCTACACCTTCAATTGGCACCTTCTTATGGTTTCTCAAAAATAGAAAGTTCGTAGTTAGGTTTATTGTTTAGATTGCAAAGAATTCCTACGTAACATTAGAAACATGAGTAATAGCACCAAAATCAAGCTACCAAGTATTAGAAGGAACTTCAGTTAAGTTTAGTTTGGAACATACAAAAAGGTTAGATGTACCTTTCTCTTCAAACCAAGCCTTACGTTTTAGACAATCTTTTTGATAATGTCCCTTCTTCTTATAGAAATGACACTTATCAATCTCTTATTCCTATATCAGTATTAGTAGTTTATCTTCTCAACTTCACTACTCGTATCCATAATCATAGTAGTTTTTCTTCCAATAATGCTAAATTAAGATCTAAAAAACCTAAATAGAAATTGACATGTTCACACTCCTAGAAGCTCAAATCATTAAACACAGTAATAAAAGAATCATGTGAGTGAAGAGAAATAGCTACAAATACATAAATGTTCAATAAATTATTGGATTAAAATAATTAAACATTCTTAAGTTTCCTTTAGACAAACTCAATAATATATTATAATAAGTTTAATGCCATACAAACTTTATTATGTAATCAAACAAAAACTTATCAAATATAATCAATATCTTCAAATATATAATATATTTGACAAATGAATAATGATTTTCCTATTGTTTTTATTAGTCATAGGGTATTCATTTTCCTTTGGGTGAATTCTAAAATTCTATTAACTAATAATCATCATTTGTCCATCTAATCAATTATAAAATAAACACTAATATTTTATACATAAATGACTATTTATACACGACAAAAATATTAACTTAATTAATTTGGTCAATTTCGTGACTAATAAATTATCTTTTTAGAATTTCATGTATAAATTTAATATATAACACATAATTTTAAATTCTAATAATAATATGCTTAAAAATGATGCATGAATTCATTAATAAAATTAATAGATTATGTAATATCATAATAAAATAAAAATGGCTTTGAATTCTGAAAGAAAAAAAACAAAATATCTTAAACAATTTTATAGACTTGAACTTTGAATGCTGATAATAAGTTATTAATTTCGTAATAGTGAGATCAACGTCATCCATTATAGTCTAGTGGTTAGGATGTTTGGCTTTCATCCAAGAGACTAGGATTCAACTCGACTCTTAGTAAGGAAATTAGACTTACTTTGCTCCTTTTAAAATTATATTCCAATTAGAATTATAAAGATACACATTGTTGTATAATTGTGGTACAATTTAACAACTAAGCTTTGAATTACATGCAATTAAACATATTAAGAAAACATAGCTCTTATATTACTCTTACATTTAAAATAAAGATCTTATATTTCTTTTGGCAGATTTAACGTTGATATTCCTTATGCATGAAGCTCTAGTTGATTTATGCAAAAATTAATAATAGAGTTTATCACATATATGTAGGAAAATCCCGGGATGTACATCATATGTACCAGGTGCGGAAAACAAAGATTTTTGTTACCGGGACCTTCCCGAAAGCCAGGATCCATGTGTCTGTATGCAAACTCAAACCTAAACAGCCAATAGA
>JANKOE010000006.1:21514534-21526584 GCA_026284465.1 Erythroxylum citrifolium
GTTGCTCTATAGAAAACACTAAATGTGCCTCCAAACTCTTCAACACGACCATACATATTATCATGCATTCTATAAATAAATTAAAACAACTCCACATTGCTCTAAACTTATCTGGATTGATTTTGTTTTACTCCAAGTGAGTGAATTAGACCTAGAAACAAAATGTGAATAACTTAGGTAACACAGTCAATAACATTTTTAAGGATTGATGATCAATGCTTTCTGCATTTTGTTTTCCTCTCTCTCTTTTACTGTGTAATAACACTTTCAATGAATTCTATTTGAAGCATGCTTGTGTATGGTCTATTTGTGCTGTATAGTATACCCTGTATACTCTGCTCTTATTGACCGAAAGTTTATTGAGTCCCCACATATTCTATACCCTGGTCTGTCTTCAAATTAACTTGCCTTGACTCACATTTTGTTTTAATCTAATGTAAACTCCACTTTCCATCTTATGAAGACATGATTGTGGATAATGGATAGGATTATGGATGTTTGTTGGAGTGGAATTGGTTTTCATCTCAATTCTTAGTTATTGAAATGGAATTGGTTTTAACTTTTTCTCAGCTTAATGCTTGCACTGGTGGTGTGAATGTTTCATGCTTTATCTTTGGAGCTTTTTCATACTCTTTACTCCATAGTTTGCTCTTTTTTTAAGTTGTCTTTCTACCTTCAGGACCATGTACATTGCATCCTCTAACTCCATATAATAATATAGATAAAAAAAATTAGTATTTAAAATTATCTTGGATCTTTTTTATTGATCTCCTCTTACATCCAAATTATGCTCCCATCTTGATATAATAGTGACGATATCATGGTTTGGTTTGGCAACTACTTCCTCAAATCCTACTAGACTAATCAAATATTTATTAAATCTAAATAGAGAGTTTACGATCTTGTGAATGCGTAGGTTATGGATTTCAATTAGAGAGTGATCAAAAGAAATAATGTTTCCAAAGTAAGCATCGTTAAAAGGAAATTCAATCATCCATTAGGTATTGATTAATGCTCTATATAGTTTCATTCTAATTAGCCATTTTCCAATGTGCTTGTAAGACCATATATAGTGATTTGAACTACAATTAAGGTTAATGCACTTTATTTGTGACATATAATCCTTGAACTTAAAACTTAAGTGCTTGTAGCATATATCCCATTCCTCAAGATATTATGAGTATATAGCATTATTGAAATCACTTAGGATCATCAAAAAGGAAATCACGTAAGAGTTAATTTCTATTAGGTATTTCCAAAGTATGGTTCTTTAAAAGGCATGATTTACTATATATAAAAATGTAAAGTTGATAGTGGTTGGACAATGAGTGAAGTTTAAGGATATGTGTATAAGTTGGTCAGTGGATGTGATTTGAAGAATTCTAACTTTATTGGGGTTATAAACTATTGTCTTTAACCCATAAACATGGTCTTGATGGTGGTTCAATGTTAATATCCAATTCTTCCTAAAAGACCATAATGCTTTATTATAAGGATTAGCTTTTATTTTTTTCGAAGAGACTTATAAGGCAAAGCTTTTTGCTATTAATAAAATATTATATTAGCTGTTGAATTTTAGAGCAGTTAAGCCCTCTCACATTTCATATGATCAATGACATTAATAGCTTGAAATGGGGGCTCTAGGAGCTATTTTTTATTTTAGATCTTTTTTTGGTCCTTAAGTCTATCTCTAGTTTTGGTTCAAAGTTGTATTTTAATAGGAAGGATTAAGCAAGTAATGTCCTACTTATAATTTGTAGGCGCTATCAACATTTAATATGGGAAGTTTTCATTCTCAATAAAGTGGATGTTGCCATGCAAGCTAAATAATTCTTATGATTTGATAATCTCTTATTCCACTGCCGTATGTACATGTCTATCCACATGATGTTAGCATTTGTGACACGTGAATATAGAAGAAAGCAACATAAAGCTATTCTTTTTAATTTCATAAAAGAAAAAAATATAAACTGTGTGAGTTCTAATATTATATAGTGGCCACTCTCTTGCACTGAAAGCAATTGATTGCTTAAGATTCAACTAGGCATATGAAAGCAATCTTTTTCTTTAAAAGGATATGGAAATTCTTTTAGTTAGTTTCAACAAATAAGTAATAAGAAAAGTCATGTATTATAATATTATATTTATGGAAAATCTAATTGGTCAAAACTCAAAATTGTTTGTACATTGATCCATCGAGTTGTCTTTCTATTTTGTTTGTAGTTATTTTCCAATAAGGGATGGATCTAACATATTATTAGATTAAATACCATAATATTTTTTGACATATTACAATCAAAGGTAAATGTTCTCATTTCTGGAATTCTATATAAGAGTTTTTTCTGTCTGTTTTTGGTTTAATGGGAATCCATAAAACGTTATTGAAGCTTAGATTATACTTTTTTCTTGTTTTGTTGGCCTTGCTTGATTGTGCTTCATATTGAAAGTTTCAGGTTCCTCTATGGCCATAAATTTTCATTTCTTATATTGTTTATTCAGTAATAAGTATGTTATGGATGTATATATTGTTTCCTCCAGATTGTTAAGATGTTATTTAAAGGAATTGAGTGGAAAATATGTAAAAGTAATATTTTCAAGTTTATCCAGTTGATTTAAGATCTCTTTCAAATACTTAATGTTCTTGGCTAAGATCTTATTGATTATTGCTTGGTTGTATGAACTCATTTTTAGGCAATATTTCTATTTTCAAGGAGATTGAAGAGAAGCTACAACAGGTATTCAATTTTGACATTCATTTCCTTTGCTAATTGACAATGTCAATAATGATTTTCAACACATTTTAATTGAATTTGTATCTGCTTCTATATTTTGCAACATAGTCATTTTGCATCTTTTTACTTCAATGAAAAGGGAACTTTTATCATCCTTTTTATGTTTTAAAAGGCAAATGATTGGATTTTCTCGCATGACATGGCGACAATCAAATGCTATAACTAAGACTTCTGAACATGAATCTATATCAATTTGCATACTGCTTTGAAATTCGTTGTCTTCTTTGTTTTGTTTTGGTTATCTTCTTTAGTCGTCAGCTCACTCTAACTCCATCATCTTCTTCCTTCAAGTGCTTCAGTGACTTCTTTTGAGTGTCGGTTGAGGTAAGTGAGTTTTGTTATTTACTAGGTTTTTGTGTACTTGGTTTAATTTGGGTATTTGTTTGTGGTTTTAACCCCCCATTTAAACTTCCTGTATTTTTAATGAAAATGGCCTGCACTAACCAAAACTTGTTTATGGTGTGAACTTCTGTTATATCAATGAATTAATATAGGATGGGTTTGACTTATAGTTCCAAATATCTAAATTTTGTCAATGGGTTATTTCATTGATGGTCTCTGAATTGATTAGATTCTCTTTATTTTTTAAGTACGAATCATTACACGCATCTTTTTTAATATAATATTATTTTCTTCTAAACATATTAGATAATTTTTATATGTTACAATAATATGTTAATCAAATTATTCATATTTTATCTTTAATTATTATATTTGTTACTAGTACAAAATTAATTAGGATAAATATCAAACTTCCAACTTTAATTTTAAATTTCAATAACAATATCTAAACCATTTAATTAAAATTTCCAACTTTATAAAATTAAGTAATTCATTTTATGTTCCTGTACCAAATCAAACAGTTGTTACTTTTCCCTTTTACGGCCTTAAATGCGTCTTTGAAATGTCTTCTAACATATATGATTACAAACAGAAAAAAAAAGATCTTCAGTTAATAAATATTTTTGCTCTTAACCCATAAACCTTAACCCATAACCCATGATGCAGCTCCTATGAGGCTTATTGGTAAAAAATACCACAAGCCTAGGAGTCACAACGAGAACTTATTTTCTTGATTCATAGGTGTAAATTTTGGGGATTAATTCAATTGGTTAATACTTAGGGGATGTTATGTAAAGTTTAGATGTTCTGTAAACTGTGGGGAACATGAAGGATACTAATTACGAAATTACTGTTTGAAATTAACAGTTTTGCAGAAATGAGTAATGTTGATAGATCTTGGATGTATAGACGATTAACAACTGATGGTTTCATTAATCCTTAGCTTGTTGAGGGAGTTGAAGCTTTTATTAATTATGCATGTTCTCAACCTACAAATATGGATGACCCAAAGATCAGATGTCCATGTAAAAAGTGCAAATACATTCGTTTCCTTCCTATTGATGAAGTGAATGGGCATTTGCTGACAAAAGGGTTGGTCCCTAATTATTTTGAGTGGACACGACATAGGAAACCGTTAATTTGTAGCACCTCAAGGGTAATAAAGTACAATTGTTAGTAAACTTAAATGAATTTGAAGGGGGATTGGATTTAGAACAAATAATATGGATGCAAATGAAAATCCTTACATGCAAATAGTTTATGATGTAATTGGTTATACCTTTCAAGAAAATATAGAAAATCTTGAAGAAGAACTAAACCCACATGCAAAACAGTTTTTTGATTTAATACACTTAGCTAACTAAGAATTATGGCCAAATTGTGAGACACTGATTCAATTGTCTTCAATTGCTCAAATATTAAATATAAAGTTTAAAGGGCATATTTCAAATCCTAGTTTTGATAAAATTCTTGGATGATATAACAAATCATTGCCTCCTAATTTTAACTTTATATCATCAATTAACTTTCTATTTAAACAAATTAAATGTATAAACAAATCAAAATATTAGGCACAGATAATTCATAACTATTTAATTATGCATCAACCATAAAGTCATCAAATAAAATTTAATGATAGGATTTTTAAAAAATACTTTATAAATATTTACCGACAGAACACAACAAACCATTGGTAATATTGATAGTCTGTCACCAACATTACCAACAAGATTTGCCGCAAAAAAGTTATCGGTATGCGTCCCGACGGAACAATCATAATTGTCGGTAACGTTTTAATAAAATTACCAACGGAATAACCAATACCGTCTATAAATTTGCTGATAGAAAATCTTAACTGTCAGAACTTTACTGATGATGGACTGAACAAACAACTGTCTGTATATTCATCGACAGTTACATACTGACGAACATTTCTGTTATTTGTCAAGACTTATTACCTACGGCAATTTTTATGACACCTTTATCCATTGATAAATTTCGTTGCTAATCTGTTTTCTCGACGGAATCCTTAGATTTTTTGTCGGTAATATTCGTCGCTAAACGATATTTTTCTTGTAGTGATCCAATATCAAGACCATTTTTTTCATCCTCTAACCCATTTTCATTTTTTATTAGTTTTCCCATTTTATCTCGATAACCATGCACGTACACATAAACGTACCCCACTTTCCCATAAACATATGTTATCTTGAACATCCACAATGCGATAATGGGTGTGTGTGTGTGATAGTGAAATAGTTGGTGCAGTGTAATAATAGGTGTAGTTTTGTTAAAAGTACATAATAAGTCTTTTTCTTTCTTTCTTTGTTAAATTTTATTAAGTGACATTTATAGGACAAGTGGCAAAGCTATATAAGTAGAAGGAGAGTCATTTTTATAATAAAATTTAAAATCCATAATTTGACTTGAAAATCCAATAACACAACCTAATTTGTTTTTCTTCCTCTTAACTCATTTCTCCTTTTATTAGCTTCCCCATTTTGTCTCAATAACCATGCACGTACACATAAACGCATCCACTTTTCTATAAACATATGTTATCTTGAATTTCCACAATGAGATAGTGGGTGTGGGTGTGGGTGTGATAGTGAGATAGTGGGTGCAGTAAAATAATAAGTCCTTTTACTAAAGTGACAATTATAATCCTTTTACTAAAGTGACATTTATAAGAAAAGTGGCAATGCTATATATATAAGTACAAGAGGAGTCAGTTTTATAATAAAATTTAAAATATATAATATGTCTTGAAAATACAATAACATGACTTAGATTTGGTTTTCTTCCTCTAAACCATTTTTGTCTTTTATTAGCTTCCCCATTTTGTCCCGATAACAATGCACTTACTGTACACTTAAACGTACCGACTTTTTCATAAACATATGTTATCTTGAACATCCAATAAACGTTGGTGGGTGTGCGTGATAGTGAGATAGCGGGTGTCGTGCAATAATGGCTATAGTTTTGTTATAAGTTCTTTTGAAGCATGACAACGACGACCACCATCTTTTTCAAATGAGCTTGAATTCTTTCGGAAGAAACGATATATATTTTGACAAAATGACTGCAAATGTCGAAACCTAAGAGATGATAAGGCGTCCATCGGCCAGCGAGGGAGAAATTAAGGTAATGTGTAAATTAAAACTTACTTTTTTTTTAAATATTTTAAATGATATTTCTTATTTAATAATAATAAAAATCTACCACCTTAGCATAATATTTGTATACGTTTCCTTATGATATATATATATATATATAAAAATCTACCACCTATAGTATAGAACTCCAAAACCGTCATACGAGATAGAGTTCTCTAGTAAATGAACAGCTTTGCAGTTTCGTGGTTCCATACAACGGTACTAGTAGCTGGCTTAAATATAAAACAGAAAATGTACTGAAGGTAGGTTTTAAGGTAATACAGAAAGCAAGTGAGTAAACTGATCCCATGAACACAAAGGAAAAATAGAAACCCGTCCTTCAGAGTACCTCATGGTCGATATATAGTTTCTCGTTAGATTTGCCGGCATATATTTCTGCGTTGGCTTGCGAAATTACGTGTTCACTCTTTAATGGCTCAACATAGGTCACAACCTTGTCTTTTCTGAAGATTAGATAGATGACTGCAACAACATAAATCGCCATTAGAAAAAACACTAGGATCCCAATGAACAAATTCGCCACTTTGGGTAGGTTGTTCCGAATTAGCCAACGGACGTAGCCTGAACTCAAGTAATGCACGTTAATACCAATGATCAGAAAGGCCAGCACCCATGAGAGGACAATAACCTGCAAGAACCACAACAGCAAATCAAAGTTCTCATATTCAGAAGCTATAATTCAGTTGACCTGACGGGTGGATATGTTTACATGGTGAGTTGGGATTTGAAAGCAATGGATGTCGTCACCAATTAAAGGAAAACAGACAATTACCTCTGATATATTGTTTAACATTTTTCAGTGAATCTTTCAACACATAAGATGAATAACTCTAAAATTTAAAGATAGAAAACCGCTAAAAGACAAAACTTACATAAATTGATCTCTTGTGTGGTCCCATTTTCTTGGTACTGCTACTGAATTTAAGAAGCGGGATCAAAGCAAATGGAAGCTCAACGGAAATTATAATCTGCAAAGGCATTGAATGCAACAAGTAGGTTATAATATGCATGCAGAAGCCAGTATCAAAATTCAATTATATACTTTATTTCTGTATAATAGAAAGATTTCATGTTAATCTAATATATTCCTCCAACCGCTGTGACGATGATCAGTCTACTCGCTCCTGAAGATCCACTGATAATGGTGACGATAAGACTAGGCACAATGGCGAAACCGCGAGTCAATAAATTTCTTGCCCACTTTGTCATCTTAAGACTCAAGAAACCCTGGAATATGAATTCAGAAAACAAGCTCATAAATTTTATTTCATGCTCACAAGTAAGAATACCAGAATATGTTGCATGTAAGCTTTTGTTTAATAAAGACCTGCATAATAAATTGGCCTGAGTAAGTGCTTGCGACGGCAGAACTTTGGCCAGAGGCTAGTAGTGCAACTCCGTAGACTATCGAGCTCGACTTCCCCAGCACATTCTTAACAAGACACATGCAATTGTGAAATGGGAAAAATACTCGATGCAACATTTTAATGTATAATTAAACGAAGGTACTTTCCCAAAAGATCCACCTATGGTTCCAAGTCAGAATAAATGCACTAGATTGACCTTTTACCGATGTTTTGATATATAATAAAATAAAATAACAAATATTGTTGGAACATATTGAATTTCTAATATGGGCAGAGTGTAGAGTCCACTATTAAAAATTGGGCTTCGGTCAATTATTGTCCAAATAACTAGAACTACTTAGGCAATATAGGATACTCTAACAGAACATTTTACACCTTCTGGAGTATACAAAAGAGAAAAGCTGAGTAAAACGACATGTTCACAAAAATATAACTCATGATGGTTTGATTTTCATATTGTTAATAATTGACAGATAAATCAATTATGGATAGAATAAAAGGGAAATAACTTGATAATAGTTTAAGATTTAATTTATTCATACAATTTAATGATTCGTTGATTTAGGTTATTCAAAACGGAATTTGTCTCAACAAGGGTTATTCTTAAATCTCATTTGCAACTCATGAAATTCAGAATACAAATGTCAAAAATTTAACATATAAGCCATTATTATAAATTTATCTGAACATACATGAGTTTGTAAGACTGCTAGAGATGTCATAAACTGAAAAAATAATAAAAAAAGTGTAGTGCTACAGAAACCTTGAGAAGGAAAGAAGCAGATTTCGCTGACAGATCATTGCAACGATCGGCATTTTCAGGGGCCAGATTATCCACTGAGCAAACAGTACCCGACACAGCAACAATTGATACATTTATTACTAAGGCTACAGACAAAGTCAATCCCAACTCCAACATGAAATATCGGCATGCATCCTGTAAGATCAAGGGAAGGCTTTTTATTATGCAACAAATATAATAAAGCTAAAACATGCTGATTTCGAAGAAACTTGAGTTTTAATGGATAAATATGTTGACTTTGAAACATACTATTATAACTCTTATGGGGTTATGTAAGTACGTACATTAATTCCATGAACAGTATTTGGAGCTTTTCTCGAGAGAACGAGAGCAGAATGGAGAAACAGGTTGTGCCTGTTGAAAGAAAAAGAAAGTTAATTAATTAAATAATCAATTAATAGCATATAGTTTTATAAACACAAACTAACTAATGTAATGATTAATTTAGATTTTTATATAATCTTATCTTACGGCATGATTAAGGAACCGATCAAAGCTATGGCATCACTTGTAGCACCATTTCCAGAGAGGTTGGGAACCAAAAGGCCTTTAAAGATCGCAGAAACAGGAGGTTTCACATAGCTCATTTCACCGAAGAAGCATGCAGCCATTATGAATACAAGTAATGTTGTTAACATTTCCAGTTTCCTCTCCTGGTCATATAAATTGATGAAGGGTAAATTAATTAAGGAAGAATCACATGTATTTTCATTTTCGTTTTTGGTGATTTATTTTTGCTTTTAAATTCAGCTAGAATTTTTTTTGTTTAGTTTCTAATTTTTGAAAAAATATTTAAAATTATCATTCTAAGAAATTGGAGGATTTGTTAGATTCTGATTTTTTAAATAATGATTTATCATTAAGTAATGGATTCTCAAAATTTGATGATAATAATCTAATTCTACGATCTCTTTAATTAAGTAACAGGAAGGAACTAAAAGGAAATTATTTTGAAAATGATATTAAATAGGTAGTATCAGGAATTGTAAGGGTGTTAATTTACCCCATATTTCTGTATACCGATCAGCAGTAGAGCGCTACAGCCCGTCATTATAACTCCAGCCCATAATGGGATGTGAAACAGTATGTTCAGAGCAAACGCTGTCCCAATCACTGTTTCCAAGTAGAAACAATTGGGAGTTATTTTGTAAGACAAACAAAAAGTTGCCAGATTTCGATAATGCATAGAAGTTCAATATTTCTCTTTGTTCCCTACTCCGAACTCAAAGTAATTATTCTGAATAAATTGGATTTGATTATCAGTAAATATTTGCTTATTTCACAAAAGGAAAAAGAGTATGCCTTCCGGTATATCGGCACCAATAACAGCTATCTCTGCCAACACCCACAGGCAAATATTTACGCATCTTGGGTACTCCTCCTTGCACAATTGTGCCAAGTGTTTTCCTGGGAGTTCAACATCCAAGTCAACTAATTTAGGAAGAACAAGCATATATTTGAGGTTATCAGTAGATAATAAGGCTAGAAATACGACCATGAACACCGTTAGGTTATATATTTATGCGTCTCAAATACTGGAGGTAACAGTTTCAGCATCTTATCATTATCTTCAATAAGAAATGAAGAATGTTAAGTAGTATTTTTTCTACATCAGAATCATGATTCTAATAAATCCCTATGATTAACACTTGATAGGCAGGCAAGCATTAATTATATTGCTTTTCCATTTCTCACCAGTAATAACACCCAGATTCGCAGCGAAAGCCTGGATTATGAGAGCAAAAATCAATCCGATAAGAATCACCCACAGCAGCTGCAACAGCAACAAAAATGAACAGTATATATATTACTTGGAAAAGAAAGAAACTCTGTTTCTTAGGATTTCTTAGGACTAGCTTTGGTTCTTTCACCTGATAACCATGGTTAGCTCCTGCTTGCAAATCCGTTTCCACTGTGTGCATATGGATGATAGATCATATTGATTAATCTCTGAGAAGTCACAAATCGACATACACCCAAGAGCACACCTGTACATATACAGAGACACACAAACCGAATTGATACTTACAGTTGTTAGGATCTAGGTAAGCCGTTGCAACGAGGAAACCAGGTCCTACATGTGACAGAAACTTTTTCCATCCGGACTCCTGAACGATAGTTAAATAAGAAAGGAGAAGCAAAAGATGATCGACTCCAACTCTGAAAGCATTTATATATTTGCATCTAGCTACAAAAATCCACCTGATGAATATGTACAGGGTAGTTTTGGTAATCATGATCAATACATGGAGGATTGTTGATTTGGCTCTCGAAATCAACTGTTTCTATACGGTTACTACGGCTACCCTTGAACGATGTTGAAACTATCTCACCTACTTCTTCCCCCTGCTCCTGTTCCTGCCCCAAGCTTGCCATCTTTTTATTTCTCTCGATTAAGAGTCGTGTTACGTCGTACATGCAACCTTCAACGAGTACCGGGACTATCCTCTACTTGGGTCCATATTTAAAGAAAAATGCTATAGAGATAATATTCATGTCTAATTAATATCTTTTTAACGTACAGTTTATGAATCTTTTTTGCATAAAAGGAGAGTTAGCGTACTCAAAACTTTTATTATATTATATGAAGTAGTGAAATGTGACGTAACTCGTAATACTTTCAAAATTTTATGCATCAATTTTATCAGTTAATTGAAACATACATTTTGAAAACATAAAAGTAATTGATTCACAACTTCCGAATATTTGCTACTACCAAATACTATTTTGTAACAACATTACAAGTTTTTTTTTTGCTAAATCAGAAGTAGAATTAAAAGAAAGAATAAGGTTATGTACAAGGCTTTGGAGAGTTTAGAAACTCACCTGAAAACTATCAAATGCTACGGAGCTATGCTGCTAGAGTTAATAGAACAATGCTCCACCTAAGGCAAAAAAAACCTCAACACAGCATACATAGATACAATAAGGACCAAAAAGCCTAAGCCTCAACATCAATGGATTCAGACTGACCAAGTTAACATTCATGCAAATGCACGTAAGTGGCCACAAGTAACGACAGAAAACTTAGCCATCACTAAGCTGCCTTTCCTAGGAGTTGCCTTCCTTTGGTGCTGAAATCTATCCTTGAGCCGTGACTGGTTACTATAGACGGGTGCCGCCCTAGCTTGATCCCTTGGCCATTTGGTTGACTTGCAAGCTTCCTTTTTGAATAGCTTCTGCAGTAATAAGAGGCAGTTGGGGCTGGTTGGGAGATCGCCAACTTCCTTCTGCTCCTAGGGACCCACTTACTAGTGCTGAATGATTGATGAATGATTGGATATACTGATCTCGTCAACCTACAAAATGTTAGTGATAATTGAACAGAAAAGAAAAAATTACCTATATGCTCAGTATTTGAGCTGAAAAGTTCCCTAACGTGAGAGATAACTCCGAGTGACACGCTCTCCACGTCCTTATGTTGGGCCCCGATTCGTAATAAGCATGTATAAATTATTTTGAGGATTTTAGTTTGATAATTTTGACTTTTGGAAAGAGAATAGTTGACTTGAGAGTTGACTTTTTGTTTGAGTCAAAATTTGAGAAAACGATCTTCTGGAAACTTGTAGTT
>JANKOE010000006.1:21596589-21615530 GCA_026284465.1 Erythroxylum citrifolium
ACAGTTTTGCTTGCTATTTTGGTTATAAGCATATTACCTACTGAGCTTCCAAGCTCACCCCACCTTTTTCCCCACTTTCAGGTTGTGATCAAGTGATCAAGTGAAAGCAAGTCAAGACATTACTTTAAAATTTCATGTTGGTGTAGTTTGAGTCAATTAATGTAATTCAAGGCTTGGGGATGTATTTTGATGTATTTTTGGGTTCCAATGCTTGTATTTTGGATTTTGGAATATTGATGTATTATGGCATGAGATGCCAATGAAATTTGTAAAAACTCTTGATTTATGATGATGATCAACATGGAATTGTGTATGGTTTGAATTATGAGTTTGTACATGGATTGGCATATGGATGTGAATTATGAATTATGTATGATGAAAATGGCTTGTAGATTTATGTAAGGATGCGGGTCAATTTGGAATATAAAATTATGTATGGATGATGAATTGAGGAATCGTAAGCATGAATGATTGCATGTGAATTGGTATATATATATGTGAGGTATTATGGATAAGAAAGATAGAAAGGCGATGAATGATGATATGTGGTTAAATATGAAGAGTATAATGAATTGAAGTTGATGATGTGATAAACTCCAATTGGTTGTGGAATGGATGAAGAAAAGTTAGAATTCAAATGGCTATAAAATGAAGTGGAGTGGAAATATGACTTAACTAAGAATGAAATTACATTTGGAATTTGTAAAATTGAAGGAGTAATCCATTTGAGTTAATGAATCTTTGAATATGAGTTGCTAGTAGTTGTAATTGAAATGTTATGGAAAAAGAAGATAGGAATCATGAATGTTACAAGTTGGAATGTGGTATAAGAGTTAAGTATGTGATAGCTTTGAGAAATGATAAGAATTTGAGGTTTTGATGAATCATATGGATCAAGAATGGATTGTTAGATGACATAAGTTGTTGTTCGAGTTAGTATGAAGTGACTTTGCATGATAAGAACTGAAAATTTTGAAGTTCGTAAGTGTATATGATGTTAGGAAGGTGATAGGAAGCATGAAAGAGGGATTAAGGACTTTGGGGAAGCCCCATGTCCGTTAAATGGACATGGGAGTCCATTTAACGGACCTTCTCTGGTACAAAAGGACCCCTTTCCCAGTCCATGTCGATGTCCGTTTAACGGACCTTCTCGGGTGAAAATGGGGTATTTGGCTAGTCCATGTCTATTCAACGGACATACTCGGGTCAGCTACAGTGTTTTGTGATTTTGACCAGTCTGGAGGCCAAATCTCTCTTTGAGGACTCTAATATGAGTTATAGATGTCGATGTCCTGTTTCCAATGGCACAAGAACGAAAGCATTTTGACATTTGTAGGAAAAGTTATGGTAATCGCGCCAACGTATGTTCAATTTGATTTTGGGGAATGAACATGGTATATTCTTTTGATCATAACTCCCTCATCCGACCTACAATTGAGGTGATTCTTAAGGAAATGGTTTTCTAAGACATGTAGCTATCTCTCCATCAAAATTTGTATCATTTGGAGTTTAATTGAGAGAGTTTGCATTTGAACAAGTGAGAGGTCAGTTAGGAGAGCATGTTTGAGATATGAGCACATTGTGGTATTTTGGCGATATTTTGAGTTGTAGGACTCCGATTGAGGTGATTCTTGCACCAAATTGAACAAGAGATATAGAGCTATGTTTTCTATGGAGAAGTGAAAAAGAATTTAAGATTTTAAGTTTTCCAAATTCTGTGCACAAGTAGGAGAAATGAGTTCAAGCATGGTGGTTGAGTAGTATGGGCACATCATGGAAGATTTTGTAAGTGAAATTTGGGATGCTATAAGATTGAAGATGTATTCACGATGTCTAATAAAGTTCCAATGAGGAAAGAAAAAAAAATACCCTTCAAAGTTATATGCAAGCTCACGTGTCAAGACTTGTCGCAAGAGGAGTTGGGTTCCGGAAACGGGATCCAATAATAAACATGAAACCCACCTTAAATCCTTGCTTATTTTTGTTCAACATGCTTCCCTTTGTTCTTGATTTCTCTTGCCTCTCTCTCTTGAAGTCCTTGAATCAATAACCACAAAAATCCCCAAATCAAAATAGTGATTCTAAAATTGAGAAACCCTAAGAACACAAAGCATGAAATTGATCTTAGAATCTCTAAACCCATCCATTTCCTAAGCTATTTGAACCAAAATACTCCAAAAATCCAAAACATTAAAATGTCACTTACCTTGAATCTTCACCCAACAAGGGATTTTCTTGACTCTAATGGAAGCTCTCATCATCTTCCACCTTTTTCCTTCTTGAACAACTTGAAAAATCATCCTTGAAGGCTTGGAAAAGTGGAACCCTAGCATCTTCTTCTTCTTTCTCCTTCCTTCTCCATTTTCGTGCTTCTCTCTCCTTCTCCCTCTTAAATTTCGTTCCCTCTCTTCCAAAATGAAAGACAACTCTTATTTCCTCTCTTTTATACCTTCATTAATGCTAAAAAGTCCATATTACCCTTAATGAAAAGCCTTGGAAATTAAATGCTTAAGTGGTCTTCCAAACTTACCCCTCATGCTATCTATCACCTTAATACAATTTAATTCATGCCATATGGTCTAACTCCCATTAACATGCTAATTAATCACATTAACATGCTAATTAATTCCACAAAAATAACATAAATAATCTATCAATGCCTCAAAATTCATTTAAATCATGCTTAGCTTCTTCCCCAAAATCAATACCCTTTTCTAATCATGCAATTGAAGGAATTTGTTTGCACTTCCTTCTAGACAAATGTTCCTCATTGTCTCAATTTTCTAATGACACCAAAATCATTCAATTTGGTTTAGTATTTTGACAGTTATACATCAATCATTTCAGACTGCTCTTTAAATAAATCATTATCCTGTGCTTGACTTCCATCCAAAAATTGAAAGTCTTAAAGTCTAAATTAGAACTTGATGTCATCAGATAATTTGTAGCCTTATCTCTCTAGTTTAATCTGAATCAAGAATCATCTCATTTAGATAACTAGAGCTCAAATTATGGCTAAAACACTGAAGCATGCTCAATGAACTCACATTTTCCAACTTTTTACTTATAATATTTCACATATAATCCATCTTTTCTATTTCCTTTCAATTTCATAAATTCTTCATTTCTTTATACACAAATAACCTCCAACAATTTCTCATTTGGTAATCTTAACTTACAAGAAAGCTTTGGGGTCCAGCACTTTTGGCTTAGAGCCATGACATGGTTTCATTTTATTGGTTGGACCGATAAATAAAGGCTTAGTGCCTTACTTGATTTTTGTACTTAATTATTGTATATGACTTGTTTTGTGATTGGTGAGGAAACGATTGACCAATCGTGTGCTGGGCATAATTGATTATGATTAAGTGACCCCCATACCCTTGACGCTGGTACATGAAAGTCGAGTCGTCGTATCGACACCTTTCTACGGGACTTGCGGGTGATTCCACACCTAGGGTCTGGACACCGACGAGGTCATCACCTAAGATCATGACGCTCTTGTTGACTGTAGTCCAGACTCACCACGGACGAAAGTCAAGCCAATACTGAGTATCGGTGGGTGCGCACATTAGTTTGGCCAACTAGTGGTGTCACACATGATTGTTTTAGCTTATCCTGATATTGATTTTCCTATTGAGAGTTGATTGATACATATGATGTTTTTACGCTTTTTTGTACTGGAACTGGGACCTATGTTTACCGAATGAGTGAGTTAATAGGCTAGGCCTATATGGTTCTTAACCAGTGTATGTTGAGTCATAGGCTGGGCCTATGTGTTTTCTATGTGATATATTTTCACTTCATAGGTTATGTACACCATCTTGGTATGAATCGAATTCTATTTGTGATATATGTTTTTCTTGCTCACTAAGTACCTAGTGTACTCACCCCCTCTGCTTTCCAACTATGCAGGTTAATTTAGTAAGTTTGAAGCCCTGAGTGGATTGTGTGGTCTTTTGACATTTTTGGGGTATTACGACATATGGGTGGTTTCTTATTTTGTACTTTTGTTGTCTAGTGACTCATGAACTGTGTTTATGTTGATACGCTGTGTGATTCTGTAAGCTAATTTTTGATTGCCTTGTGTTTTGTAAAAGATTTTATGTATGAACTTTGATACTGTTGTTGAGGTTTCCTGGAGTTGAGATTGCCTTGAGTGGACTAGAGAGTCCTGGAGTTGTGGTTGGATGTGAATATAGAAGTGTGTTTAAAATCGTTTGCAAGTTTTGAGATTTTAAAAAAATAGCCGTTGTGCTCCCCAATTTTTTTTAAAAGAAAAGAATTGATATTCAGGTAGCCTTGCATAATCGGATTAAGGATACCGTTAGTGTCCTTAGCCCGGTTATGTGGCAGTTGTCATGGGCTCGATGTGGTACCGGGTCATGACATAATAGGTTCAATTGGTTGAGAAGTATCAACTATTGCAAGAGGGTCAGCAACATTATTAGGGTGATCAACCGAAGTAGGGGAATTAACTAATGGAGTATTAACCAAGTTTTCGACTGGAACAATAGCTGTAGATATGTTATCAATAGCAGCAGAAAAAGAAACGATCTCACACACATTTGCAGTGAAATCAACAGCAGGAATAATAGCTTTAGCCTTGTCCAATTCTAGGAATTTTGCATTCATTGATTCCACAATTCTACGACCGCTTTTAGGACAATAGAGCCTCAACCCTTTTGCATGGTCTGGATATCCAATGAAGTAACAATGGGTAGTTTTAGGGTTAGTCTTTTTCTCTAAGGGATTATAGATCCTAACTTCTGCAGGACAACCCCACACATGAAAATGGTTTAGACTATATTTTCTACCTGTCCAAAGTTCAAAAGGTATTTTTGGAACAGATTTGCTAGGAACTCTGTTAAGGATGTAAAGAGTAGTTTTTAAGGCTCCTCCCCATAAAAAATCTGGCAAATTAGTTCCACTCATCATACTCCTCATCATATCTTTTAAAGTACGGTTTCGCCTTTCAACTACACCATTTTGTTCAGGAGTACTAGGCATGGTATATTATGGAACAATGCCACAAGCTTGCAAAAATTTAGGAAATGGTCCCATATGTTGATGTCCAACATCAAATCTACCATAATACTCACCACCACGGTCAGATCTCACCACCTTTATGAATTTTCCTAATTGTTTTTTGACTTCAGTTTTAAAAATTTTAAATTTCTCAAGTGCTTCAGATTTTTCTTTTATGAAAAAAAGATTGCCAAATCAAGAAAAGTCATCAATAAAGGTAATAAAGTACTTGTTACCACAAATAGTAGGAGATAGAGGTCCACTGATGTCCGTGTGAATGATTTCTAAGAGACTTAGACTTCTATGTGCATCTTTCTTTTTGATCTTAGTGAATTTTCCTCTGATGCAATCTACACATGTCCCCAAATTATTAAAGTCTAAGGAAGGTAAAATGTTATCTTTAATTAATCACTTTACCGTTTCCCTCGAGATGTGACCTAAGCGTTTATGTCACAATAATGAGGATTTCTGTTTTATCCTAGACCGCTTAGCAAGAGGAGTCTCAACATTGAAAGGTGTAGAAAAATTATCAGAAGTCAAAGACAATTTATATAAACCATCCACTAAAAAACCAGATCTTATTATTGCAGAATTAAAAAACAATTTTATTTTTCCACCACCAAAAGAAAAAGTAAAACCAAGTTTATCTAAGCAAGAAACTGAAATCAGATTCCTTTTAAAGGAAGATACATAAAAAGTATTCTTTAAAATAAGTTCATGCCCTGAATCTAAAACTAAGGTAATATCTCCAACGCATTCCACTTCTACTTCAAGATTATTTCCTACTCTCAGCTTGCTTTCTTTCAGACTTGGCTTCCTTATGTTTGTGTACTCCTATAAGGACACATCAATATGGGTAGTGGAACCACTATCAAACCACCAAGAATCTATAGGGAAATCAACGAGATTAGACTCAAAACATACAAAAGCAAAATGATTACCTCCAGATTTCTTCTTGTTTTCTAACTATGCCTTGAATTTACGACATTCTCCTCTATGGTGTCCCTTGACCTCTCAGAAGACACACCAAGGATCTTTCTTGAAGGTAGTTTACCTAGGCCCTCCTACATAGTGGTGGTGACTATTGCCAAATTTCTTGTAGGGAGCACTATAAGAGTGTTTCTTATGTTTCATATTGCTCTTTCCAGAGTGGGATTTAGTATGAATGGTTAGGAGAGGTAAATCACCCTTTTCTTTCCTATGTTTCTCTTCCTCAGCCACACATTTGGTAATAAGGTCATTAACACTCCACTGTTCACCAATGGTATTATATGTTGTTATGATTTAGGTAAATTTAATTGGAAGACAGTTTAAGGCATGGTGAACAATGAATTTTTCATTCAGGTCAATGGATTGGGCTTTTAGTTTGCTTTGAATGTGAACCATTCTCAGAATAAATTCCCTAACACCCCCATTATGGTCATACCTCAAATCCATGAACTCTTTCATTAAATATCCAGACTCAGCATTATTAGATACTTGGTATCTATCTCCGACAGCAGTGAGAAAATCTTTAGCAGATGTTATGTCTGGCAAACCACTCAGCAGGTGTTCAGCAATGGTCCTCTTAATTGCAACCAAGCTAATTCGGTTAGATTTCTCCCACTTAGCCATACTCTCTCTTTGCTCAGAAGTACTTTCATCAGGTACGACAGGCATGTCCTCCCTTAAGGTCATATCTAGATCAACTATTCCTAAGGAAAATTCTATATCCTACCTCCATCTCTTGTAATTTGAGCCAGTTAAAATTTTGACTATCACATGACTATTATTCATAGCGAAGGAAACAGTATAAGACAAAACAGAATACATTAAGAACAATAATAAGGGCATCAATATAATAGTGAGGCCCAACTAAGAATCACACATTCCCCTTTGGGCAGAATGTGCAACCAAAATTAGAACCTCAAAGATTAGCTATGAGAATAAAGGTACACTAATCATGAAATATCATCCCCTTTGGGTAGACAGATCCCCAAGACTATTGCAATCCTTAATAACTCTATGTGAAATTAGGTCTCCAACTCAAACTTACAACTACCCCCTTTGGGCAGTCAATTATATGCATTAATTAGAAACATTCTTGGAAAAAATATAAAAATTATCACAAACCGCTATGATTGATCCCACTTTGGTGGTAATCACCTTTAATAATCCGTGAAATTTTCAATCAGGAATCAAAAGATATTGCCCAAAGTAAATTGTATTCTAAAATAGGTTTTATAGTTATACTGTTGAATAAACAAGCAAATATCTCATGCAATTTAATAAAGATATGATTAAGAGAGAGTGACTACTTTAAAAATATCTAAAATTAGGTAATTATATTTTCCAGTGCATCCGATGAAATAAAAAAACTGGAAAATTATTTAAATATACTATATAATGTAATATTTCTATTACAAAAAATATTAAATGTAGCGAAAAAATTATGAACTGTACATAGAAAAATCAAACTCAAAAATTGAAGAAGAACAGAAAATGGAGCACAAAAATAAGTTTTGTGGGCTCCACACGCTCCTGCACGGGTCATAAGTGAGAGTGGGCGTGTGCAGAATGTGGCCTTCTTCCTCCAATTACGTTAGAGTGGTAGAGAGAGAGTGATTGAACAAAGAGAGTGATTGAGAAAGGGACATTGCAGAGATCAACAGAACCCATTGTTCAAGTGAAGTTGTGGGTATTTTTGAAGAGATTGGACGATGGGGGAATTGTTTCAGTGATTAGAAGAAGAAGATGATGGCTTCAAGACCCATTGTTCTATAATCTTAAAAGATAGGAAATGCGACATAGTTTCTCCTAAATTACACCCAATCCAGAATGTTGAAGACAATTTCCACGCAACAGAAGAAAGAAATCAACAGAAGAAACAAATCAACAGAAGAAATTAACAACAGAAGAAATCAAAGGGCCCAACGTTTGCAAACAATTTCCACGCAACTGCTTGGGGTTTGGCAAAAATTAATTCTCATGCAAAACGATTTTCACAAAATGGGTTGCTGCAAACGTTGTTTGAACCGTCGATAGTCAATAAAATTTTTTTAAATCGGTTGTTGAAGAACCGTCGACGTTGTGGGTAATCGGCAAACGTTGTTTGATTCATGAACAATTGTTAAATCACAATAAAAAGCCAAATGTTAAAAAACAGGGGAGTCACAGTGTTGTATGTTATGTTAGGATTATCCTCAATCCTCGACAATAATAATCAGATTCCTTATCACATACGTCCTAATGCTCAAATACCACATGTAAGAAAACTAGAATCAAGAATAACAATACACGATAGGGAATACAGATACTTACTTGTTGAAGACATGATCAACAAATTATGAAAACACCACTTAAGCGTTCAGTGATGGCTAAGGCTTCCACAGCAAACCCACTCTCTTTTGTAATTATAGTTATCAACGGGACAAATCGTAAAGAGACTATATATATGTATATATAGTGAGTGCTGTGGGGACCTAGCCACTGATATTAACCCGAGGCCTGCCCATCATAGGCCTTAGGGTTAGACCTACACCATTAATCACACTAACTATATAAAGGGCTTAAGTCCAATAGGGATCACAATAATAGTGGACCATAGGCATCTCAATAGGGATCATATCATTAGCCTGTTTTTAATAAAACAAAATTACAATTGATTATAGCCCATAAAATATATTCTAACACAAACTAGATTCCAATAAAGGGTCAAGTTATTGCTCATTCCAATAATCATATCTCCAGCCATTAGTGTTTCCCTTATCCAATTGCTTACTTTATCAAAAAGGGTACGCTAGCTTATCTATAGTTTTCTAAAAGCCTTGAGGTTTTTCTCTTTTCAAATAACTTAAATTAAATAGTTGAATTCCATGTTAAAAACTCACTTGTTTTATTTTTTAAAACCTTAAAGTTTATAAGACCATTCCACTAGGCTACTCTATTGATTTTTATTACATTACAGGTTGTATAATGATAATACTTTTTTCTAAAGTAATAAGGAGAAACTGCATTTGAGAAAAGGTAATCTAGGGATTCATTATCCTACTGGAACAGTAAGAAAGTTGGATTGATGTTAGGTGTTAGGGTAATCCTATCTTTGGTTTAGAGCTTTTGCATTATCGTTAGATACAAGAAAAAAAAAGTTTTATGGATATTCCTGTGCCAAACCAATTCTACCTTATAGAGTTGATTGATGGGAGCCTCTAAAGATTTTCAAGCATGATTTGTCAGTGAATATTTTATATATGTGCTTAATCTAGTAAATATGATCTTTTATTTCATTATTTGGGTTATAGGTTGGCATTCCACTAATGATTGTAAGAATCTCCTTGACATGTATTCTTTCCTTATCTGAAATACTCACCCTTAGACTTAAGAAATTTTTTAGTTTGTGTAGAGGTTCAAACTCATACCAATTGTTATAGCAAAACCAATTTTGTTATTGGTAACTTTGATTTTTGATTTTATTGCCAAATTTATTCCTCAAGGCTATAATTTGTTTTAAAGTAAAGTGTTGATTTTAGGCTTAAACTTTTAGATGCTCTCTCCTTTAAAGAAGTGGGTGTTCATTCATTTAATTCATATAAGTTCTTTATCTACTAACAATTTCCATAGTCGATTATCTAGTAACACTTGATTAGCATCTCTAATAGATGTGATTCCTAATCCTTTTTAAGCTTTAGGTAGGCATGTATCTAATCATTTAACTTTAGCTCTAGTTATTACTTTCTTTTTCAAACTAAAGAAAATTTTCCATAAGCTTCTATATAGTTTTGATCAATTTCAAAGGAAAATACAAATGTGAAGTCCATTAGATACGGATATTAGTAAGAACATATATGATTAGTTGTAATCTACATACAAATCTTAAAAATATATTTTACTAGTTGCCTACTCTTTTATTGATTATGTCAAAAAGAGGTTGGAAATTTGTGAATTATATTCTTATTTTGGTGTTTGATATGCCTATTTATTTAAAAGGGATTTACTCTTGTTTAAAACTATATAAAAGTGGAATTTGTTTACCAATTAAAGGAGATCATATGGATATGAAAAAATTACTTTTTTGGATTGATTGAGAGGCCTAGTTATCCTTTAAATTCAATCAAGAAAACAAAAGGGCTTTGATAAAGTCTAAATTTGAAGCACAGGCCAAAAGGAGAGCATCATCAAAATAGAGATTAAAGATCTTTTGATTTCACACTTGAATTGGAATTTGATCAAGTTATTTTTATCAAATTTTATAATGATTCTTTTAAAGGCATATAAATTGTAAACAAATAAGGAAATAAGAGATCACCTTGTCTTAACTCCTTTGTTCCCTTGAATGTTTTGGTTTGTTCACCATTTATGAGGATGCTGAAGGAGGGGTTAATAACATATTATTTAAGTCATGAATACTATTGAGAAGGGAATCCCCAAGCTTTTAGGATGCTAAAGATGAATTTCTAGCTAATTGTGTCAAAGTTCTTATGGAAATTCATCTTTAATATATAACTTTTGATTCTTGTTTTCCTATGATAGTTCTTGATGAGCTATTGAGAAATTAGAATGTTATCCCCAATACTTATTCTTCGAATAGGTTTATAAGATCTTTTAGGATGGGTTTAAGGTTATAAACTAATAGCTTTAATATTACTTCATACAAAACATTGCAACATGAGATGGGCTTGAAGTCAGTTAAGTTTGAAGCATTAATAATTTTGGAAACCCAGAAAATGTGGGTCTTGTTCATATCCTGGAGCATTATAATTTTATTGAAGAACTCATGATTGTATTTATGACTATGGATCCTGTCAGATTCTATGTTTACCAAAAAATATTGCATGAATATATTAGGACCTAATGCTTTATTAGCTAAACATTATTCATTTTTAAACTAGTAAATGGTTCAATAAGTTTTCAGGAATGCTCATTAGAAATAGATTAAGGAAGAAAATTATTCATAAAGACAACAATATTTTCATTATTACCTAAATTATCTTTAAAGATGTTTTAGGCTAATTCCTTTATCCTTTACAAGTTCATGGCAATATTTCCATCTATGTCTTTAATGGTAATCATTTGTTGACATTTCTTCTTACAATGACTAAATTATGGAAGTATTTTTTATTCATATCCCTTTCTTTTATCCACTATTTCCTTTTGTCATATGAGGGAACTATGGATGTCAAGGTATTAAGTATTGATTGAAAGAGTTATCCTTTTTGGCAATTTAAGCGCTTCAGCTTTAGGGTTATGATATAATTTCTTTTGAATAGTAGTGAGATAAGCTAAAACTACATTTTTAAAGAGCTTTATATCATTGTTTTTGTTTTTGTTAAATATCTTAAGTTCCTCTTTGATGACTTAGTCTCCTTATGTTTATGTGACCTTCACAACCTTTCACTATAGTGTTTAGTCTCCTTGTGATAGTTACTTTAAAATTAGAAACGCCTAGTAGATAGTTACTGAATTTAAAGGCAGTGTTTCTTTTTATAGAGGAAATTCTCAAATACATGTTTATAAAGGAATGGTTATAATAAAGAGGACAGTCGAAATGAGTATAGCTATTAAAACATAGTGTGCCATCTTGCATTTACCATAGCTTTAATTTTTTTCCAAGAAACTAGTATCCCATTTAGGTATTAGACTAAATGAAAATTTGTCTAGTGAATATGATATAGGAGAGTCCTACATCAGAGATACATTTCCTAAAGTCTTTATTGTAAGACTTCATTCTAGATTTTTGTTCCTCTGATCCAATTATAATCTTATGCTAACAGGGAAAAGGTTAGCCTAAAAGATGTAGTAATTAATGAAGAGGTTTTATCTCTTTACATTGAACTTAAAAACAAACACGATGAAAATCTTAGAGGCTAGAGTATAGGACAACATCATAAACTACTTTTCAATGAAAATGACGTATAAGAATGAATCTAGTAAGTCTTAAGCAAAAAAACTTCCATATTTAGATAAACTTTATAATATACCATTAGAATGTTAGTCCTCTAAGAACTAAGATACCTAACAAGTTCCATAAGAAAACCAATCTACCTAGATGAGCATATAGATAACATGAAAAGGATAGCTATACTCGTATTTATATAGAAGTAATGATGGATAAGATCTCCCAAAAAATTGAGCATTATGAAACCAGTTATGGAGGGGGGCCTTATTAAGGAGTAAATTCTCTTGAAATATAAATTGAAACCAAATTCCTTATTAAAAAAATGAAGACCAATTATAAATATTTTCAAAATCAAACAAATATCAAAAGCTAATGGGAGAGGAAAATACAAATCCTAGTGAAGAGGTTAGTAAACCTTAACAATCTCCAAAATCTACAAACAAGCATTTGATCTCGATACCCAACAAATAGAACATGACCATGACCATGACCATGCCTCTGACAAGGGCATATAAATAACGACTTAAAATGATGTTCTAACCCCCAATTCTCTACCTGATGAGGTATTAAAAACTACCATAATAGAAGAGGATACAAAAAGTAACAAGCCAGAAACATATATCTCCCCCACTCCAATAGAATTCTTAGTAGGTAAAAATGATGCCATAAATATTATAAAAAACTAGGAAAAATTAAAAAAAAGTAGTTATAAGTAGGCGTTTAATCATTGACATATGTTAATTATAACCTACACTTTAAGAATATATGCTTACTAACAAGCACCCCACCTAATTCCAATTACATTAAAACAAGTTATATAATCAGTTCATCCACTACCAAGTAATCTTATAAACAAGACTAAAAATTACCTTAATTTATTCAATAAACTTAGAATCCCAAAGGAAAAGATTATGGATAAATCTTTCATCAATTTCTAAAAGTGTTAGGTAGCAACAAGAATTCAAAAGAGAATGTCCGAATAACCTAAAAACTTAAAAATACTACAAAATCATAACAAGGAAAAATATCCCTACCTCGCCACATATTTAAACATTGTCTCTAAGGTTTAATAATAAAGTGTAACAAAAGAAAAAAAAGGCACTGGAAGAGAGAAGAAAAATGAAATTGCCTTTTTTTCTTTGTTTTGGATGGGAAATTTAGTGAGACTGTATAGTGGTTAGGTCAACTACAGGTACTAGTTGTTGGACCCCGAACTCTTCTTGGAAGTTAGAACTATTAAATGAGAAATTGTTGGCGAATAATTATAAGTAAAGAAAAAGGATAATTATTGAATTAGAAATGAGGTGAGAAATGCTTTAGGTACAAGATAAGTTATATGTGAAATGTTGGAAGTTAAAACCTGGAAAACGTAGTTAAACCATGTTCATTGAGTATGCTTCGGTGTTTTAGCCATAACTTTTTTTCTAGGTATCCAAATGAGATTATTTTTGAGTTGATTAAACTAGAGAGATAAGGCTACATTTTTCAAGAAGACATCGAATTCAAATTCTATCTTTAAGAGTCTCAAAATCTAATCAAAACTTGAAACACTAGGTATAACTTTCAAATTTCTGGACCAAATTGAATGATTTTGGTGTCATTAGAAACCTAAGACCATGAGGACTATTTTTCTAGAAGGAAGTATTATCAAATTCCTTCAATTTTTCCATGATCATTAGTTAAGGAGTTAAAAGTATAATATGTTAGTTTTAATAGACATAAGGGGGTAAAATGGGAAGGAGAAGGTAAATGAAGGGTAAAATGGGAAAAAGACCAAATAAATGGCCTTGAAGTAAGAAAGAAAGAAGAGAAATTGTGGAAAGAAAGAGAGAAGAGAGAAAAACGTAAGAGAAGAGAAGAGAAGAAGAAGAATCATGGAAGCTAGGGAAGAACAAGAGAAAATCGTGAGAGAGAAAGAAAGAAGAAAAAGAAGAAAAATCAAGCTTGTTAGAGGTGAGTTCATCTTTTCTTCTTGCTTTGATGAGAAAGGGATTAGAGAGAGGGAGAATAGGGTTTTGTGTTGGAAAAATGTGAGAAAGAAGATGAGATCCATTTTGATTTTCGTGTGATTTGGAATTAGGGTTTGGTTTTACTAGTTTAGATGAACTATGGGTAGGTTAAATCTAAGCCCATTTTGTTATTTATTTTGTTTATGTGATTATTGAAGTTTATGGATTTTCGTTGGAACATTGGTTTGAATGAGACTTGGTTTGTTTTAGGAAACCAAGAGAATCCTACCCAATAGCTAAGGGAAAGACAACCTTGAGTTTGGATTTTCGAACAAATTAGGTGGGTAATTTATTTATAGTTATTGTATGATTAGGCCAATTCTTGCCTATGTTTGTGTATATTGATTACTTGAAATGGATTTGCTTGAAATTGAATTGTTGTGACTTGATTGGAAATGCATAATGCATTGTGATTATGCTATACCTTGAAAGAGGTTATAACATTTTGAATTAAATGAAAAGAAGAAAAAAGTATGAAAGTATGAGCTTATGATTGAATTAAGCATAAATTTGCTTGTGATTGGGCAAGAGAGGAACCCGTTTCGTTAGTCATATGCACGTTGAACTATTGCTTTCTCCCAGCTGCTCGCTTGAGGCCACGAGATCCTGAGAATTTGGACTCGTTTTGTTCTCGATGTGAACTTTGGTTTCTCCATTTCGTTCCAATGAACTATTGAACCATTTGTTTGTGCATCGCATCTTTGAATTGTCAAGTATGGTGCATGATTGAGTGTTATGTTTAATGGCTAAAGTCTATGTTGTGTGGGCACGCCAACCTTATGGGAGATGGCTAAGATGAACAGATGATGATTAATGGAATTTCATTGAAATGACCCTATAGGGTAATATGCTCATGTTTATGTTGATCGTCTCCAATTGTTGGGCTTCGAAAGTGGGGTCTAACACTAGTTATTACTGGGTGGCTTGTTGAGGCGTGGTCTATGTGGCAGGTGTATATTTGGATGTGTGATAACTTAATGAAAGGAGGAGATTTTAAAAATTTTAGGTCAATTATGGTTGTGTACACAGGAGTGTCCTAAACTATATCCCTCAAAATCTTCTTAATATTGCATTGACATGTAGTTACAGAGCAACACATGGTTTACATATAAGAGCGTGTCCATGTTTACGTAGTTGTGTACTCTCACAAATTAGTTCCTTCAATCTCTACATGTTTACATATAGTTACATGAATTTTCCCACATGACCATATAGAATTCCACTTAGGTGTGTCTCTTAAGAACAAATCAAACTCATCATTTCTTTCTCGATTTTGCCCAATTTTTTCTCTTTTTTATTCTTGAAGGCAAGTAAATCCTAAAAATTAAAAGAAAATCCAAATATGAATTAAATTAAGAAAAATGAAAATTAATTTAAGATGCCACTTAATAGCATTTTTGTGCAAACGTTAGCTCAATTGTGCAGTCGTTCATCTGCTAGGATTAGTTTTCTCCATCTTAGAAACAACCTGCACTAATGAATCAATGAGACCAATTGGAAATCTGAGACAATCCATATTAGGAGATTTTGAAATTTCATCACATCCTTATTAAACTCCATTATTAGAGTTCTATTATATTTACATCAATTTTTGTCATTTTTGTTTTCATAAATGGCCTCCCTAAGAAAATAATTGTAAATCAAAATCATCTTCTTCTTCTTTTTCTAAAGAATTAGAGTTAAAGTTAGGCTCCTCTTTAGATCTCTCACCCTCTATAGATTTCTCATCCTCTCTAGATGAAATTTCAATATATTCATTATTTGGATCGTTCAAAGGTTCATTCTTATCGTATGTTACACATGCATTTATTTCATGAACATCTTCTTAAAATGCTCCACTTTCAATTCTCTTATTTTCTCCTTTTCCATGTAATTCAAAAACACCTCTAGGTTTTACTTTGCAAATGACCAACCAATCTGACTTTTCTCATCTTAAGTTAGGAAAAGGGTCATAATACTCCTAGGTTGAATGCATCGCCAACACAAAAGGTTCAAAATGTCTAAATCTTCTTCACTGATTGATTTGAAATAGATTGTATTGGCTAGGCACTTTTATTCCAACATTAGGAGTTGGATCAAACTATTCACACTTAAATATCACATTCCATTTTATTAGTAATGCGGGGTACTTAATTTCAACTATCTCTATAATTTTACCATAGCAATCCATCAATTCTCCCTGTATGCAAACTCTACAATTTACTGCTATCATGCTATGATCATGATATTTTGTATGAAATTTGTATTCATTAACAAAATACACCGGATATGATTTAACAATTCGCAAAGATCCTTTTGCAAGATCACATATGAACTTGTTCTCTATTGGATTTTCTGAGGCCTACATCAAATTTTTGTATCATATTAAAATAATGTCATTTAAGCACTTTGATATAATAATTTAACAATTTCAGTTATTGCAAGTCAAAACTTACATATTTCTCGAACCATCAAGGAAAGTGACTCTCAACTTCTTTATTGATATCATCCTATATTTTCTTCAGGCATTAGCTCGCGTAACCATTCCTCATATAATCTAAAAGCATTATTATGTATTTTAGTTGTGAACAACACTTGTCTCGAAAACTCAAATAATCAATTTCAAAATTAACTTAAGCTTACTGCACAAAAGGTTGAATCTCTTGTCAATTTAATAAAATGTAACCATGGGTAGCCTCTTTTTCTTCTTCTATTGACATTCTTCTTGTTGAGCGTCCATATGTTCATCTAGGATATCTAAAAATGGATAAAGTTACCATCAACATCGCCCATTTCACCTTTATCATCATTACGAGGAACTTTTCTTTCTCTTATGTGCACATGCGACTCAAAATAATGTGAACAAAATGTACTTGTTTCCTTTACTAAATAAGCATTACATATTAAACCTTCAACTATAGCCTTATTTTTAATATTTTTCTTCAAGTAATGCGAATACCTACATTACAAGTAGGGTTATTACAATTAATGATTAAAACATGTTATAAGTTTTATTTAAATATTCACTATAATTACCTCTCAAACAGATACGTCCATCGATATTGAACTAGACCAGCAAGTTTAGCCTCATATGCTAAATATACAGGTAGAAGCTCCATACAGTTAAAGAAGCTTGAAGGAAAATTCCTTCTAATTTGCATAAGATAACTGGAATTTTCCTTTCTAGTTTTTCCATTTCAACCAAATTTATTTCAGATGATGTTAAGCTTTTGAAAAACAAACTTAATTATGTTATAGCTTCCTAAACCTTATTCGGTAGCAACTCACCAAATGCAATTGGAATTAGCCTTTGCATAAACACATTACAATCATGACTTTTTATCCCAAATAATTTGTACTTCATCATGCCCACACATGTTGTCAAGTTTGAAACATAACCATCAGGAAACTTTAGACTTTTCACGTTGGACCCCGTTTCCGAAGTCCAACATTCGGAATCATAAAAGCATGGAGGACTTATTTCTTATAACTTACTGAGCATAATTGCAGAACTTCCATTTGGAATTTCAGATCGGCTTCTTCATAAAATTTGTTCCCCATTGTCTTACATTTCTAACAACACCAAAAACGCTCAATTTGATTGAGAAATAAAGAAGTTATGGACAAAACACTTTCGGGCTAAAATTAAACCAATACTGAATACTACCCAAATTCACTCCAGAAATTGAAAATATTAGGGCCTAAATTGAAATTCAATTCCTTCAGATAAGTTGTAGCTCCATGTCTCTAGTTTAATTTGAAACAAAAATCAACTCAATCGGAGCTCCACAGATCAAGATATCGCCAAAATACTGAAGCATGTTCAGAAAAATATCCAACTCATACTTTTTTAACCGATCCTCTCAATTTGATTCAATCCATCTTTTTCAAATTAATATCAAAATCTATAAATTTTTATGGAGAGGTAGAGGAATGTCTTAGGAATCCAACGCTTTAAAAATTAGGTCAATCGGAGGTCGGACGAAAAAGTTATGGCCAAAAGAGTGAAGAGAGGTCGGTCAGGGGGAAAATCCGGCCATGTTGCCCTCGCCCTCGCGACATGTCGCACTCGCGAGGTGCACGCGAGGGAGGCCTGCCTCTTGTTTTTTTTATCCCGACATCCTAACTTCCAAAATTTATATCTTTTGACCCAGAACTCCAAAATTTGCAAATTTGGTATCACTGGAAAGCTAAAAGTAAGCTCTACAACTTCCAGGAAGGACTTAAAAAACAATTTCGATCTCTAAAGGAGTCAAAAGCCTACGATAAAGTGACTGTTTGACAATTTCATCCTAAACAGCATCATAACTTCTAAAAATCATGTCTTTCTACTCCATTGTCCAAAAATATCATACTTTATATCAGCGGAAAGATAAAAAGATAATCTACAACTTTCATGAAGAACTTAAAAGCAATTTCTGCCTCTATAAGGGTCCAAATTTTAATCAAAGTGGCTATCCCGAAAGTTCACCCTAAACAACATCCAAACTTCAAATGATCATAACTTCCAGCCCCGATATCAAAAAATATCATACTTTATAGCGTTAGAAAGCTGGAAAGATAAGCTACAACTTTCATTAAGACAACTTCGGCTAATTCTATCTAGATCAATACAGTTTTTCAGTCAAATTTTCTGAACACCATTCCTACACCTAGGGGGCTTGCTAAATACGATTTTCCTTCATATTCACCCACTACCAAGTACCTTTCGATACTCTTGAGTTTTTCCACAGCCAATTAATCCCATACACCCTTCCAATCTCCGACATGCTATTAAAAAATAAATAACCATTTGCAATCTCAACAAGGAAGAATATGCGCATACACATTCCTCTTCCACAATTATCATACACAACCTATAAAGTAACACAATCATACACAAAAGGAAAATCCTTGAATTCTCATTCTCATTTCCAATCAAAATGAATGTTCATACATAGCTTTAATTACATATCAACATGTCCATCATTAATATAGCACAAGATACAAAATACATGAGATGCTCAATGTTTGATATGCTTATAAAGCTATCCAAAAGTCTAGTCACTAAC
>JANKOE010000006.1:21620854-21635723 GCA_026284465.1 Erythroxylum citrifolium
ATGGCATAATGGGAATGAATATTGTATTGTGTGATTGGGTGAACCATCGATGATGGTCACTCACTGAGTTCGCAAAAACTCATCAAAATTTGCATCTATTTTTCAGGTTTTGGAAGAGACCCCGTTATGCAACGGGAGTAGATTTACTGCTTGCAATGAAAGTTAGAGGTCGGGATCAGTTCGTGTCTGCATTAGGGTTTTTGTATAAAGTGTATTCCGCAAATGTTGTTCAGTGTATATGTGAGCATTTCAGTTTGTAGTAAATGCTGAAATAGGGGACTCTGAATAAATGAGACTGTTTAATTGCGACTATTATTGTGTATGTCAATGTGTATCAATTGACAATGATTGTAAGTGACATGTGCATTGAATTGGGCCCTAATGACCCAAAGTGAAATGATTTTTGATTAACTAGAATTGTTTGAAAAAAATTGTATACGAAATTTGGACTGCATGTTCTAGCATGCCACCCTAGCGGGTCACAGGCTCGGGCATCCTCGTTGATATCAGGTTCGGGTCTTGCGAGAGTGGAGTTCTACACTTTTTGTGTATGAATTGATGGTATTTAGACATGTGTGGGATTTTATGGCAAAAAGAGAAATAAGACTTTTTTTTCTTAAATGATGAGATATGAGATATGATAGAATTTGAAGAATTAAATGGATTGAGGAATTAGAATTGATGAATTTCAAATGGGACATTGAATTGTTTGAATGATATTGAATGAAAAAAAAAATTATACCGATTTGGATTGGTTTAGATCAGGACCGTCATATAGTTTTCCAATGCGATTGTTTGTTTTCTTTTAAAGTACATGTTTTCGGATGTCGGAGTTAAGTGTTTTGCCCTTAAGTGTTTTGTTTTCTTCGATTCCTTCGTTTTCTTTGATTCTGAACCTTTCGATTTCTTTCGTTTCTGCCACTTTGTTTTTCGATTTGTGTTTCCGAGGTTGGGTTCCGGAATGCTCACTTTGACTTTCACTTTTGATTTCCGTCCGTTCTTTCATTTTGCCATTTGGCCCACTTTCGCTTTATGATTCCTTCTTTCGCTTTCACCCCCCTTTTTGTTTTTCGATTTTTGATTCTGAGGTTGAGTATAAGTGTTCTGGTTTAGTTTCCGAGAGGTTAGGTTTCGGACCCAACAATAGAAAAAGTGACATTTGGTAAGAATGAGGCGCAGTCGCCTTCTTGCTCCCCTAAATACTCATCAATCTCGTCTCTTCCGCTTCTGACACTTATATTCAAAACAGGTTTCCCCCAATTCAAAGATAAATATTCCCATCTTAATTCCCAGGAGAACATGTCTATAGTTGATATATTATGAGTAGACAAACAATAACCATTGTAATCCATTTTAAAGATAGATCTTGGTATATACAACTGACCAATTCCAATCTAGAAAAATAATAACCCATCACAATCTTCTTCTCCCACGGTGAATTTCCATATATAAAGTCCTTCTCCTCCTCGAACTCCCACCTACTAACTTTATGAAACAAGCAAACCAATGCCTCAAGACCTGAACCAACCCCAAACACCCACTGACATAACTACCGCTCTCTCTACCTCTCTCCCCCCTCGATGCCCAGGAAACTCTTCTCAGTAAACCACCATTCAGCATCAATCTCCACAAGATAGAACAAAGCAAACCAAAAGATCAAAAGGTTAAAAGTTCATAAACGAAATAGAAGCTACCTTTTGGTGAGATAAGGGTGCGAAGCGATTTATAGTTAGAACGATGGTGGGAGATGGTAGGACAATCGTGGGAGATGGTGCGAAGCGATTTGCGTTGCCTCCGAATGTCGTTTCCTAGGACTATGGTGAGAGAAGGTAGGCGACAGTGGGAGCGATTTAGGGTTAGAACGCACATTTTCGTAGGTAAATTCCTTACGGTACCCTACTGAAAACCTTTCGTAGGAAATTTCCCTACGAAAACATCAATCCGTAGTAATTTACCTACAGGAATATAATTCCGTCAAAAAATTCCCTACGGAAATGTGAAAATTTCCCTACAGAATCTCTTTTCCATAGGTAATTTTTTGTTGGTAATTTGCAATTTTCTTGTAATGGTTAGAACTTAAATGAATTATTATGAATTATAATCATCTTCCAAACGAAATAGAAGATTCATTAAATTTTAAGAGTATAAAGGAACCAAACCCGAAGATTTCATACGTTAGTCGAATCATGAGTTAGAATTTGAGAATTTTTGGAAAAGAAAATTTAACCCTTTATTCACGGTATAATATTATTAGGATGATTAAGAAAAGGTCTCATATATTGTTTGATAAATTCAAACACTCTCAAGGTTTTTTTTTTTTTAAGCTAAAACACTCTCAAGGTTTTAATTCATGTCTTTGACTTCGAAACATAAAGGTGAGTGCTAGAACTATCAACAAACAATTAATTTTATTAATAATCTTTTATTATGGTTGGATATGTGGAATTGATTTGGTTTAATATAAAAATAATGATTTTTATAATTAAGTTGATACGAAATTGTAACAATAAGGATAATCAACATAAGTTAATTATATATTTGTTTCCCATATTATTATGAGAAGACTATATTATGTTAAATCATGTGATTTTGTGATGATTCATAATTTTATTATTATTAGTTACATATTTTTGGTATAATGCGCTATGTTGTGTGGTATTCATTTTACTATTTTGAACTTGACTTAGTGAAGTGTATTTATCATATTTTTAAAAGCTAAAAATGTTATTAATAAGTAGCTACTAAAAAGAGCTGAGTTATCAATCATTGGACCAAACGAAAGATGATAAAATAATTAAACATGGACTAGCCGATGGCTTGACCTTGATACAAATTAAAAACTACACATCAATCCCATGATACTGCTAAAGTACTATTGATAAGTGATCCTTAGTCCACAACCTTTGTTTGATGGTTAACCGGAAGATAAATACTAGCTTTACGGAGATTACTGGGAAACCAAACACGTTTTGACCATGATTTTTAAGGTTCTGAAGTTGTGAGAACTTTTAAACTTACTTGTGAAACATAGAGGTCGATGAGTGTTCTAAATGACATGATCTTCTTTTGACCAAAGAATAGTTTAGCATGATTATGCAAAGAGTTCTTGAGTGTTTTAGGGGTCAATACCATGAATTGATGGAGATTATTGCTTCCACCTTAATATTAATTAACTGCCAAGCATTCAGTAAATGATCAAATGGATATTAACATCTGCAAAATTCTAAGAAGAGTGCTACTGATGTATTCGTTTAATATTCTAAACAAAACCGTTGTACTTTTTAGTCAGTAGCAAGTTATTTATTAATTAAATTGAAAACTTATAATATCCTTTTTATTCTTAGACAAACAAATTTCACTTTAATCTTGGAGAAGTCTGCCTCCAAAGAAAAGTTTTAAGCATCGTTTTCACAATATCCCTGAAAATGAGAAAATGAACATTCAAATAGATATGCAGTCCGTTTAAAACCCAGACAATTACCTTGAGCCTATCCAAAAGAAAAGATTTTTGACCTTCTACTTGTCAAGATTAAGTACAAGTTGATTCAAGAGCGGAAAGTCTTGAAGCAATTTGCAACTGAGAATTCCCATTAAGAGATTTAATTTGGTAATTTATGATTGACTTAATATATACTCAAATATGAAATGTGACTGTTTGATGAAAATATATATAGATTGTAATGAATTATGCGACTCCTCAATGATGAATTGATATTTTTTTTTGGTTGAAAGATGGAAAAGCAAAGTTACATCATAAAGTCCCGCAGGACTTGAGCACCAGAGGCATCAGAAACTAAAAAACCCATACAATAACTAGGAGGGGACGTGAAGGTAGAAAGGTCGAAATCAAGGGAAAGGCTAGTTTTGGCTAGAGCATCAGCAACCGCATTAGCCTCCCTGAAGGTGTACTGTATAACCACATGCCATTGACGATGGAGAAGCATGCGCACACATTCCATGAGAGGAGTCTTGTCAAAACAAGACGGACGACTCGAACTGAGAAGGGCAGCAACATCTGAGTTATCCACTTCCACAACAATGTTTGAAAACCCATTGCTCCAAGCAAGGCAAAGAGCATCATACACTGCCCAAGGCTCTGCAAAGAAAGGAGTGCAAGGCTGCAAATGGTGCGCAAAGCCAAGCACCCATCTTCCGTTCGGTGAACGGAAGACACCACCAGCACCGGATCTTCCAGATGCTCTGCACACGACTCCGTCAGTATTTATCTTGAGCCAACCAGCATCTGGGGGTTCCCATCCAACAAGAGCTGTATGCATCATCGGAGACAAGCCAGCTAAGGCGCTCTTTTGCTGTTCACGCCAGATTTGGAAGCTGAAAGCAATGATGCGCTCCGCCACACTTCCGGGGTCGTCTTGGTTCTCTTGAGGTTGGAACACGAACTCATTCCGTGTCTTCCAAATACTCCATGTTGCTACGCCAAAAAGCAGCGGCCAAGGGCAGCGAGAGTTGCAATCCAAGGGCGTCCTGAGCATCGTGGTCAGCCATGATGTTATGTCTCCACCTGCAAAGAAAATAGGCCACGCATTAGAGTTAAGCAAGTGTTGCCAAATGGATTTAGCAAAGGGGCAGTCTCGCAATGCATGTAGACAAGTCTCTGGGCGTTGAAGGCATCTAGGGCATGTGTCTACAATAGCCATGTGATGGTATACTCGGGTTACGTTAATGAGGCGGGCGTCATGTGCCAACTGCCACAGAAAAGTTTGAATTCTAGGCAGCCCGTTCCACCGCCAAAGTAGCTTCCAAGGGTCATGGTTAACTGGTTCCAACTCATTACGAATGAATTGGTACGCTGACTTCACTGTACATTCACCAAAGCTGGTGTGGTCCCAGAGAACAACATCCTCATCTCCAACGGGGTCAGGTGTAGGAGACAAGGCTAGGATGCCAAGAATCTCAGAGGAGAGATAAGGGCGTAAGGACTCCATGTCCCAAACTCCATTCATCACCACATATGAGGCCACATCCCTATGGAGGTGATCTGCGAGGATGTTCTGCAAGGCCAGGGATTTAAGATTACCAGTACCCCCAAGCCAGTTATCAGTCTAGAACCGAGCGTTCGTCCCTGTTCCCAATATCCAAGAAGCGCCCTTCTGGAGTGCGGGCCAAGCCTTACAAATACCCCGCCATACGTGGGAGCAACGACTACCAGAAACCATCTTTGGCAGGAAACTATCCCCAGCCCCATACTTGGCTTTGAGTAGTCGGACCCACATCACATCTGGACTAGTGAGAAACTTCCAGGCAAGTTTGATGAGATAAGCTTCATTCGCCTGACGCATATTACGAAGGTGTAGACCACCTCTTGCTTTTGGCTCACACACAGTCTGCCAGTTGACAAGGGAAGGCTTCTTATTTTCCCGAGTTGAGCCCCAAAGGAATTGACGGGCCTTTTTATCAGCACTCTCACAAATAGTTACTGGCAGTGAGAGCATCTGCATGGAATAAGCGGGGATAGCCTGCAAAACCGATTGGGTAAGCGTTCAGTGACGAAGCTATGTGTATGATGGCCCCCCCTTTCAAAATTTTTTTTAAAAAAATTACTTATACAATTATAATTTTTAAAATTATACATATAAGTGGCCCCCCCCTTTAAAAAAAAATTCCTACCTTTAAAAATTTCGGCCCCCCCTTAAAGTTAAGTCTGGCTCCGTCCCTGTAAGCGTTAGTCTACCGACAAAAGAAAGAGACTGGGTTTTCCAACTCTAAAGCTTAGCATCTAGCTTCTCAGTGATGGAATGAAAAAGCTTAGCACTGGTACGACCATGGATGAGGGGGATGCCCAAATATTTGCCAAGATTATCCGTAAGGGGAATGTTACAACTAGTGCTAATGTCACTAGCTAGGCTTGAAGACACATTGCGAGAGTAGTAAATGCGAGACTTAGGCCTGCTAATACGTTGACCCGAACTAGTGCAGAACTCCTCCAAGCATTGTGTGATTACGTGCGCTTGTGCCACGGAGGCCTCTGCAAAAAGAACAAGATCATCTGCAAAAAATATTTGAGAAATAGGAGGGCAATTCCTGTTAACTTTGACAGGTTTCCAGGTGTTAGCAGCCACTTTAGAGCAAATAGCTTGAGAAAATCTTTCTAAACAAAGGACAAAGATGTAGGGAGACAAAGGATCTCCCTGACGGAGGCCATGAGCAGGGGCAAAAGCCCTTGTGAGTTCACCATTCCAAAGCACCTGCATAGAACTAGTAGAAAGACAACAGAGTATAAGAGAGATGAAAGAATCAGGGAGGCCCAGGTCCTGAAGCATATCTTGAACAAAGTACCAACGTATTCTATCATACGCCTTCTCCAGATCAATCTTGGGGGCCATAAAACCTTTCTTCCCTTTCTTGATATGCATGGTATGTATATCAAGAAATAAAGCCTACGCAATACAATGCACTCCAGACTTGTGAGCTATTATGGTTGTGATACACCTATATTGAATTATGAATGTAGCATACCTCTGTTCCCAAGTTGAAATATAATAACTATAGTATACATAATTATGACTAATAATTTAAATATAATGTTGCAATTGATTTGTTTGAGGCATGCTGGAACCTTAATCGTTATTAAAATATTATACGACCTTAATCTTGTATAACCACGTTGAGTTACACGTCACTGTGAGATCCCTAAGTTGGGCTATGGCATTACAATGTCCTTCTAAAATACATTAACAAACCTAACCAAATACTTGTAATAGCTGCTCAAAAAATACTATCATCGATTGCTATAACATTAATCCTATAATAATCTTCCAAGAACATCCACGAAAGCTATAAGATTATATGCTATTTCGTGACCACCATAATGTATATATTTTTGTGATTCACGAAAGAGGAAAAAAGAGAGAGAGAGATGAGCAAGCTACAATCCCAACTTAAATTTTTTCATCAACCTAACCAGGGATGTATGGAGTTCTTGAGGTCCTATTCTGGAAGCGGAATTTTAGCCAAGTCCTCTCTATATGGTATATGATCCTTCAGCAGTTCCTCTTTGGATATTGATAGCCCATTTTCAGCGTTAGCTTGAAGTACATCATCGGTTGTATCTTTGTAAGTTACGACCGTATCCTTTCTAAAGGTTAGATAGATGACTGCTAGGACATAGACTGCCATGAGTGGAAATATTATAATTCCAACGAACACTTTCCCAACTTCTGGTAGACTGTTATGAACAAGCCAATCCATAAATCCTGTGCTCAGATAATACATATTGATGCCAATGATTAGTAGACCCAAACCCCAAGAGAATATGATACTCTGCAATTTGAAGTATGAATAACTGATTAGAGAAAAAAATCATGAGAAGTTAATTTGTGACATTTGAATAAATGAGAAATAGATTGTTAAAACTTACATAAATAGAGTTCTTGTGAGGTCCCATCTTGGTTGTACTGCTGCTGAATTTGAGAAGAGGAATAAGGGCAAATGGGAGTTCAAATGAAAGTATCATCTGCCAAAGCCACAGGATTAGTATCAAGAAATTACTTTAACATGACATGAACTGATTGAATTGGTTTATGAACGTTAGTGCTACAAACCGATGCTATGATAATCAGACGGCCTGCTCCTGACGGGCCTCCAATGATGGAGACAATTAGACTTGGAGCAATGGCAATGCACCTGGTCATTAGGTTTCTAATCCATTGTTTCATCTTAAGGTCCAGAAAGCCCTGAAATTTTCGTGAGGAGATGATAATTAGTAGGTTCGTAATTGCTAGAGATGCGTCTTTAGTTCTTTGGGGAAGCAGTTGAGTTCAAATTTATTTGAGCAAGCTCAGTACTATTGACTTGCTGTTTCTTGAGGTTTTCACCACGGACCTTAAATTCTGTTTTCATTTTTCATCTCTAAACACAAACACACCTGCATGATATACTGCCCTGCATAAGTGCCTGAGATGGTAGAGCTTTGCCCTGAAGCTAAAAGTGCAATGGCATAAACAGTGGAGCTTGATTTTCCCAATACATTCTGTGAAAAAACCAAAACTGAAGTTATTTTTAGAGATGGTCTAAACCGAAGAAAGAAAATATCACTAGTTGTAAGGTTTTTCACCTGCAGAAGGAAAGAAGCAGAGTTGAGAGTGAGATCACTGCAACTATCTGCTTCTTTCTTTGACAGACTATTGGCTGAGCAAACCGTCCCTGACACTGAGACTACTGCAAGGTTGATCAAAAAGGCAACGAACAAGGCAAATCCACTCTCCATCAAGAAAAAACGGCATGCGTCCTAGGTATAAGCACAAGGAATATCTGAGAACAGTACAGATAAGCTAAATATGAAATACATTTAGTTTAGCGTCTTACGTTGATGCCATGGACTGAGCGAGGGACTTTTCTGGACAGGACGAGAGCAGAATGAAGAAACAGGTTGTGACTGTAAAGGGATGAATACTATTGTCAAAGACTGCATGCTCAAGGCGATGGCCCAAATAAACTGAGCACAAAGACATATATTATAACTAACGCTGGTGTAATATATGTTACTTACGGCATGATAAGGGCACCAAGTAAAGCAATAGCGTCGGCTGTTGATCGTTGGCCCGAAAGCTTGGGGATAAACATGCCTTTGATCACCTCAATCGCAGGGGGCTTTACATAGCTCAATTCAGCGAAGAAACATGTGGCCATCACAAAGATCAGCACTGCTATCAGCAGCTCAAGCTTCCTCACCTGACAATCAAATACTCATAATGATTACTAGATTTCTACGCCCATATGATTATATAAATTCTTAAAGCCCAAACGTTGTATCATATGGCAGTTGAGATTCTCGATGGGATTTCCAATCCCATCCTACTTCAGGCCTGACGCATATTTCCTGCTTGAACTTGGGGAGAAGAGGCCTTATACCCATGTTCGTTCCGGCACCTTTTTTATAAATTCACTTCATTGTAACCTACTGACAAATCTAATTCGAGATTTGAGAAGGTTGTCAGGAAAAGCAATTTAATATTACGGATTTCTTCCAGGACAATAGACAGAGTACTTCTCATCTCAATCATTTTGTTTTATTCAGAGCAATTTGTCGACAAAAGATTAGTCTTAAGTTGACTCGTTAACTGGCAAATAACTGTAGTGGAATTGAACATTGAAAGAAAAGATGAGCGGGGACATCTTTCCTAGCTCCAGACACAACCATTTTCCTCTACCAAAGGATTTATCACAACTAGACAAGAGCCCATGAAGACTCTCTACATGACCGGTGTGGTTAAGACCATGGTTTGCAGTTTGTTTGGAAATAAATTTAACAATTATAACAGAATAACGTTAGAATCACTTGATTTTATACTTTCAGAAGGCCTCTCATCACCTATTGCTACCAATAGCTTAACAAAGTATAATAGGAAGTTATACCCCGTATCTCTGCAGGCCAAGAAAGATGAGAGTGCTAAAGCCAGTGCACATAACTCCGGCCCACACCGGAATATGCAGTAATATGTTCAACGCAAAAGCTGTCCCAATCACTGCCACCAAAGAAAGAAAAGGGTCCTTGACATTGACTAAATAGATTAATTAACGGAGGGTAGTTTCTATTTTTTGCCTTCTGGTATGTCAGCGGCAATGACCGCAATTTCTGCCAGCAGCCATAGACAGTACTTCACGTATTTCGGATACTCGACCTTGCATAGCTCCGACAAATGCTTCCCTGAAAGCAATAACAGAAGTGGATGTATATATTTTGACCTTATAAAAGAAGATACAAAGAAAAGGGAAACTGATCTTAACTGGTGATAAATAATAATTTTGAAAATGTTGTCTTGCTTTTACCTGTGCTTACGCCAAGATTTGCCGCGAGAGATTGGATAACGAGAGCAAATACCAATCCGATAAGTATCACCCAAAGAAGCTGCATGCCAAGTGGCAGAAGAGAAGACAACAGGCTTAGCAGTTTTGCTGCTCTCATTTATGGTGAACAAATTAATATTTTCTAGGAAAGCAGATTACTAGCGTTTCTTCTCTATTTAATTACCTCGTATTTGTGGTTTGCTCCTGCTTGCAAATCAGTTCCCACTGCGTTCATGCCGCCATCAATATTAGAAGTGAGAACTAGCATTTGTAAGTGAAGAGATGTATAGAAAGAGAAGCTCACAGTTGCCAGGATCAAGATAAGCAAGTGAAACGAGGAAACCTGGCCCAACATATGACAGAAACTCTCTCCATCTAGGTTTCTATTTGCAAAAAAAAAAAAATTAAGTTGTAATAATTATCACCATCAGTAACATATATCGACAAGAAGAAGGGATATGCAAATTCAATCAGTAGACCAACAAAAATAAGAAACCTGGTGACTTGAGTCTTGGTGATGAGTTTGGCCATTGTTAACGCGAGCTTGTGATTTCTCATCCACATCAAAAGCTGCTATTTGGTGGACGGGCACAGTATTGTCTCTTGACTTGGCAAATGTGTCATTGCTCATTTCTTGTTGCTGCTGGTGATTCGCCATCTGTGTGTGGGGTTGTGAAGGTGTTTAGATGTGCTTTGGGTGGACGAGTTTGTTCAATCTATAAATGTAGAAAACTGACAGTATACATACGCTGCTCGGTTGGCAGTGCATAACAGACACGAGCTTTTCCTTTGAGCAGTCAATTAGCAGTCTAGATGCTTTCATTTAGTAGTCAATCCAGATGAATAATCGATACGTCTTATTACCATACTTCTCCTCAAGGCATGCATGCCAACTATGACAAACTGGCTTTCATTTTGTCACGCTTCTGAATTTAAAAATTCTACATTACACCCCAATTTGATGTTTCTGACTAATTTAAGTATTTAGGACTCCAGCATTTAAGATTTATGTGCGAGTCACTGTCGTGTGGTTAACTGATTAAAATGCCATAAGAGATACCCCAAATTTAATCATATAAGCAAGCATGTCATGTGAGACTATATGATTGTATGGTCCATGCATGTGGAGGGTTCCTGCAATACCCCACGTCAAAAAATTATAAAAATGGGAAAAGTTCATATATCGAATTTGTCGTTTTACTGGCCAAAATGGGGCAGTTCATCACTTTAGGTTTACCATACAACTCCTAGGTATTTCATTTTGTTTTACTAAATCATCGTATTACAACGCGTGGTAAGAAACAAATAAAGTCTCATTTTGATAATTAGTAGCGTCGATTCTAATATTATCTCCATAACTTATCGATTGAGGTTTTCTGATTAAGGAAAAACCGTATCTATATTGTTGACTTGGGTTAAATATATTTGAGTAGATGGCACACCTCATGAGTTTTGTAGCACCTTGTTTAACTACGCTATTTTTTAATAAAAGGATTATTAGAAAAAAAAAAAGTAAGGTTAGAAAGTAATGGTTTCATACCGATCGGTATATCAATTAAACAATGACATATCAAATTACCATATTTGATTGTATTATTAAATTTCGGGTGGCTGGTATTGATCAATAAATTGAAATATCAAAAATTATTTTATATGTTAAAGTTATAAATTTAAAAAATCAGGGTTAAATTAAAAAATATATTTAAACATAAAAATATTTTTAAAATAGTTATTATATCTAAAAATAAAAACATTTTTAATTATTATATCTAAAAATTAAAATATTTTATGTTAATTTTAATACATAGAGACATTGAATCAAAATTTGAAATATTTTTAAATTAATAAATAAGGTGATTAAATTTTAATTATATAAAAATTTAAAAATTGGAATGAATACCAATTTTATACTATATTAGTACCAAAATCCCTACAAACTGTATTCACAATTTTATTTGAATTTTGGTCATCTATATTAAATGTTTGCTGATTGTTTTCATCCTCCAAAGCATTGCTTTAAATTTTAATATTTTTATTTAATTAATTTTCAAATTTTCTGTATTTACTTATCAGTATAACGATCCACCATTATTTTTAATTTTGTATTTTTGTTTTAAAATTTAGTAAAAGAATTATTTAATTGAATTTGTTAAAAGTTATTCATATTTGTATAATATATGATGTAATTTTGGTTTTTATAATATAATCTTAATATTATTTTAATAAACTTAAAAATTAATATTATTTAATTATTTAATTTATTGTTAATTTAAAGTCTTAAAAATAACTATGAATGAGCTGTAATTTGTAAAGATAGATTATATTGAAATCCAACCATAATTGAATCACGAGAGTAGCGAAAAATAAATTTTTTTACGGATTCCAATCGGATTGCTTAACTATAATAAAAACATTAATTGTAAAGTATGAATAATACGTTATTCGTGTTTCCTATTGAAATCTTTTGATAAATTCCCCGTCAACCATGAGTTAATCAATTGTCTAGCCTCTAACAATATACACAAAAGCAATTTCTCAAGACCTTTTGAGAGGAAGAAAAAGAAGTGCTAGCTTCTAAACTTTCTTCCTATTAATAGAAAAATATTAGGATTTATTTTTATTAAAATTAAATTCTTTAATTATAATTAAAATAAAATTCTAATTAATTTAATTTTAATAAAATCAAATATCTCATATTTAATCCTTAAAGTTTCTCAAATTTTGTAATTAAGTCTAACTTAATTAAATTGATTTTTCTTTCACAAATTCGTCTTTGATATGTGTTCCATTAGGTTTCTAACATATTGAAATTGATTATAAATTCTAATTCTAATTCACAATTAAAATAAGATAAATAAAAAAACTTTTAATTTATCTTTAATTCTTCAATTAAACAACTTATAATCATAGATCAGGGTTGATGCCTAGCAACATGTTATGACCACCTAAATATCAGAAATGTCAAAGTAATTTAACTTAACTTATCCATGCATAGTTATGATGCATAATTTAATTCTTTTGTCATCCAATATTCGAATTAGATAGAGTATAGATATATTGTCTACTCCTTTGGTCCAATCATATTCGTTCTTGCTAATTAGTATTGAAATTCAAAAATGCCTTTTTCAAATTCAATTCACACTAGTCAAAAAATTCTATAAATCATTACTAATTAAAAACAACATAATATTCTCTCTAATTACTTTAGAGTGATGAATTCTTTATTGACTTACTCAACTATCTCCGTATAGTTCATACTACATCTAAGTACTACCGACTGAACTATCATAAGACAATTCATAAATAGTATCAAAACATAATAATTCTCACATAAGAAATCTTGGAAATCTCAAGTCTGATGATCAATTATACGACCATCATTATGAGAAAATCCACAGATACATAAGTAATATTCTATTTGGGATTCTCATAGTCGGATTAGTTCAGTGACTTATTCTTTAATAATCCCCCATACATTAGTTTAAGTATTTCCATACTTTAATTTATGAGATCAATTACTTTTTACATAAGAAAGAAACTTAATATGTACTAGCTTTACTATTTCAACAATATCCTATCTTGATGAAATTGTAACTAGGAACATTTAAGAATAATATGTAAATGTAAATTAAATCTCACAATTATGATATCATCATAATTTCAATTACATAGTAATTATTTTAAAGATTTTATCTTCGATATTAAAACATATCAAATATAATTAATCAAGTACATAAAGATAAAGAATGTCTTTTATTAATTAAATAGTAATGTCATACATCAAATTACATCCTAATGAATGGCGGCTTGGGCATAAACTAACAAATTAAAGAGACTAAATTCTAATTATATAAAATAAGATATATTATATAAATTTTAAAAATAATTTAAAATAATATTCAGTATTCATCCATATGAATACTATATTGCATTAATACTACATCAGTACGAATTTCACTACAACATTCGTAACATTAAATTTAAGAGTTAAATATATGTTTCTTTTTTTTTAAAGCAAAGAACGTCCTAATCACTTACCCGACATTTCTTTTTTTGGTAAATAGTTACCCGACATTTCGCCATGAATTAATGTGCATAAAGATCATCAAACCTACAGATGGACTCCTCCATGTTCCACCAATTTATTAAATTTGTTTGTATAAACAAAATTTGGAACATAAAAATTCATCTTCTTTAAAATTTATCAACAATATAATAACATAAGAACCTATTTCCAAAATGACTTATCCAATTATATGAAGAAATTTTTTTTGAAGTGGCCGGAGAATAATAAGAAGAATTTGAAAGATTAGAAAAAGGAAAGATTATTATTATTATTATTATGATCATCATTATCATTATCATCATCGTCATCATCATCGTTAATGCTAAGGTGGCATCAAGATGTGGTAGGATTTCTCTTATGAATCAAATTAGCATTCGCACCCACAACTTAAAATAATTACAAAGTCCAACTACAACCGTTCTTAGCCAAAGTTTGAATTATCCGATCCGATTCTTGTGATAACAGATTATCATGCTAGTTGTCTACTTTGGTTTTCTAAATTATTTCTAAAAAATTATGTTGTTTCGTTCATAATTGTAATCAATACCACAACTTCTCCAAAATTGCCACTGACTTGTTGGATCGCCTATGGCCCGGGTATTCACAATACGCAGCGGAATGGATCATATTATACAACAAGAAGTATAACCGAAAACTATAACTTGCACGAAATTACCTCTTGACGCGGATTGGTTGTTTCTTTTTCAGATTTGTAGGCACTGCAATGCGCGAATGTCCTCTACCAGTATCCACACGAGGATGAACGATCTAGAAAGTGGCTAGTATGTGCTAGCACGTCCATAAAACTTTTCGAACGCCGCACAATCTTTCTCTTAGAAGAAGAACGAACAACTAGCGTGGCTAGGGTTTTTCGTCTCACCTCTAATGAGACACAAGTTTCTCTATTTATAGAGAAAATCTAATCCCTATTCTTATTAGGAATTATTGAAGCCCAATAAGTTTCGGCCCATATTATATCTCATATAATAAAAGCCC
>JANKOE010000006.1:21641686-21666378 GCA_026284465.1 Erythroxylum citrifolium
GTACCAATTAATATTGCTATTTGAAAAAAAATATTGCTATTTGAAAACGGATCGGGTATGGGTATCCATCGGTTCGGATTTTTACTAGACCCATATCCAAATCCATATCCACATCTATTTTTTAACATCCATTTAAAATCCATTTTTTACCATCCATATCTATTTTTTAGGGTCGGGTAGTACGGATATGGATCGGGTTGGAAGCCCATTGCCATCCATTCATAAGTAAAGATTTGTCTATCCCTTAGAGCCTCCTCAACTGTGATGATCTGGTCGAGAACATTTCTAAGATAGTCCATCCCTTGTATGTTAATTAGAGGGTCATAAGACAACTAGTTGTCAAACCAGAAAGTGGTGAGTTTACCTTTCCCAATCATAGTGACAAATTTGTGCCTTAAGTCATCTCTTATTTTAAGGATATTTCTCCAAGTTGATGCGAAATTAGCTCTAATTTTAACATTCTAGATGCTTCCTACCTAGATGAATATGTCACGTACCCATTTGTACCAAAGAGATTGCTTATCAATAAATAAATGCCAAAGTCCTTTTGCCATCATAACTATATTCATCATTTTCAGAGAGATAATCCCAAGACCTCCTTTATTCTTGGGTAAATAAACCTCATTCCATTGCATGCGAACCCTCCTGGGAGATTCCTCCTGTCTATACCATAGAAAGGAGTTGCAAATCATCTCTACGATTTTAATAATTTTCCTGGGTATAGCCATATAAGCACACCATAATACATTGACAGAATTCAATACAAAGGAAAAGAGTTCAATCCTACCTACTGTAGATAGAAATTTAGAGCTCTAGGATGCAATTTTACTCTTTATCCTTCCTACTAGCAAGGAGAAATCAACATAAGTAGGATTAGAACTAGAAATTGGGATACTAAGATAGACCATTGGCAATGATAGAAAATTGAAACCAGTGATGGTTTAGATAGTGGATTCACACTCCAAGGTAGATTTAGACAAGAAGAAACCACTTTTAGTATAATTCGCTTCTAAAATAGAGAGATTGCTAAATATTTTCAGGGCCTCCATTAGTGTAGAGACAAAAGTATGATTTGCCTTAGAAAGAAAAATAAGATCATTTGAAAAGCTCAAGTTTGGAATCCTCATATTCTTGCACTTGAAGTGATATTTAAAAGTTGGAGTTCGGTCTACCATAGCTTCAAGATTTATATTGAAGACATCCGTAACAAGAGCAAAGAGATATGGAGAAAGGAGTTCAGCTTGTCGGATTCCCTTGGAGCTTTTAAAGTTTTTACTAGGCTGCCCATTCACCAAGACTTTAAAACTAGGAGTTGTGATACATTCTTAAACCCATTGTACAAATATTGGTGGAAAATCCAAGGTTTGGAATGTATTCATAATGAAGGTCCAATCCACACTGTCAAAAGATTTGTTCATGTCTACCTTAAGAAAGCAATTCCTTCTTCCTCTTATAAAACCATAGGTTTTGACAAGTTTATGCAGTAACATTATGTTGTCCCCCATAATATGACCTGGGATGAATGCTCCTTGAGATAAATCAATGTAGTTACCTAACACTCTTTTTTACCTAAGAGCTAGCACATCGGAGATGATTTTATAAATTGTATTTCAGCATGGAATAGGCATAAAATTCAAGAAGAAGATATGCTCACTAGCTTTGGGAACAAGAGTGATGAAAGTGCTATTGAATTATGTCACATTTTTCCTTTGTTGAAAACTCAAGGATTGCATCAATCACAGTGGTCTGTATTAAATGTCAGGCCTTGCTGAAAAATAGAGGATTTAAACCATCATAACCAGGAACTTTGTGAGGGTTCAATATCTTCAATGAGGCTTCAATCTCTAGCCAAGAGATAGGTTGAGACAACCATTCAACATCATAAGTAGTAATACCAAACTGCATAAGCTCCTTGAGAAAGATTTGGGAAGAAGTGCAAATCTCTTATAGGCATTGTTATGCGCATAAACAAAAGAAGTGAAAAATGACATTCCTTCAAGGTGAATCAATTGATTCAGGACAAAATAGGTTATGGTGGTGACCATCATTGTGTTGTAGACAATTAATATTGGGCCTTTTGGATGGTGAGTGTAATTGGAAATCAAGTCCTAATGCGTAGGCAAAAATTTGAGGATGTTACAATTTGAGAGTTTGATACAGGTCTCTAAAAACCTAGCCATAAAAGCTTTATTCCTCAATATCATATCCCTCATCAAAAGCTTTTTGTGAGGGGCATTAGCCCCTCTGATATTCCAAGTTATTATATTCATGGTTTAGGCTCCCCAGTTGGGGCTTTTTTTCTTTTTAATTGATCTCCATTTAACAACTAGTTCAAAACCTTCCTCTTGTCTTGAATTGGTACTTGGAGAAGCTTGAGTGCAACTATCTAGTTCAGTATCAGAAAATACCTTGCAGTTAGATGAATTATAATGTATTTTTCCCCATCCTTATTTGATAGGCTATTAGTTACAGTTAACAAAGAGTGAGTTTGAGTAAGAGCTTGCAGAGTTGACTGTATTTTAGCTTATGTATTGAGACTATTATTTCCACCTATTCGAGATTTTATTTTTGAAGGAGGAGGTGAAGTTAGTGGTGTAGTTGCCTCAGTATTGAGACCCAAAACTTCCTCATAACCACTAGTGTTAAACACTTTTCCTATAGGTTTCCATAGCTTCCTCACCTTAAGTTCTAGCTTCTAGGCATAAGACACAGTGAGTTGGTCTTCAAAAGGCTCCAAGCCTTCATCCAATCAGATGATAGGGATACTCTTAGGGACATCAGACGTAGAGGTAACCAAGACACAGATTCTAGCAAATTGGGCTCTTCTTACTTGAGAGGTGGCTTGGTCTATACAAATTGGTTACCAATAAAAATGGCAATGTAGCTAAGTCCAACAGTGGTTCAGTATTCAAGTGGAACACCATAGATGCTGATCCATATAGGAATATTGTCCTGCTTGATGTCCTCCAACTTCATTCTTGGATGCCAAGTTTGTAATAGAAGAGACTTGCTATAAATATGCCAGGGGCCAGATTAGAGTACCTTCTTCTCATTCTCTGAGTTGGAGAAATTGAAGAGAAAGACCTCATCGCTATTAATAGGCACCTCTTGCAAGTCATAGCTTTTCCAATTGGTTATAGCCCAATGTTTCATTACAGCGTATGCCAGCCTCATGTCAATGAAGATTACAACTAGTGTTGAGTTCCATTCGGGAGCACCCGCTCTAAGCTCCTCTAAAGGAGGTGAGATGATCATGTTGTCTATTGAGATTGAAGGTGGAAAGTAGTTGAGTTTCACTTTAGGGGTGAACTCACCTACCACCTGGACCCAAGGTTTCCTGATGTTAGGCGTAGTGTTGGGATAAGGAAGGATAGTGGAGGTAGGAGGGGTGGAACAGGGGGGTTAGAAGGGGGTAAGGATGCAGTGGACTTTAAAGGTAATGAAGGGAAAGATTTTGTATCCATGGAAGCAACAAAGAGGCTAGGAGAAGAGAAACCAAGTAGTTGGTCAGAATATTCAGCCAAGGAATAGTAATAGAGTGGTGTAGAAGTTAAGACGTAGATGGCCAAGCAAAAGAGACCGGAATGAATCCAAATAAGGGAGAAATGGAGTAAGGTGAAGGTGAAGAGGATTGGTAGGGAAAGACGTAGTGAAAATAGCAAGCAGAAATTCACAAAGATATGTTCTTCGAAGTCCTTTTATGAATGTCCTTCTTATAAGCTTCCATATCTTCCCTTATTATTTCAGTAGTGGCATCTAGCTATAGGATACATAAATTAAATCTTCATCTATCTCACCATCTTTACCAAGGTTCATTATTAAGACTGTCTCTGGGAGTAGCTTATTAAGTTCCACACTAATACAAATTCTTGCATAGCCTATTCTTTTCCTCTTTGCGATATCTTCCCCTTTGGTCTTCAGACTTGAAAAAACAAAGGTATATTATAAATATGCTACGGTTTATATTCCACAATACTTTTAGATTCACTTTGAATTTGAAATTTAAACAATATGTGTCTGTCTTCTAAAATCATTACCTCTTGGAGGCCTTTCCTCTACATATTCTAAGTGCTCAGCTTTGAATCTACTAAAAAAAAGGCCTCAAATCCATGAAGAATCTGACAAGTGTTATGTTCCAGGCTTTTGCTCCTTCTCTTAGAGTCGTTATATCGGTTGATAAAGTAGTTTTTCCCCCTAAAAGTTTGGGGGGTATTTGAGGGTGTTTCCAGCGTCTTCCCCTACTATATTTTTCCAATTCATGGCCATAGGTTTTAGATGAGCTGGTTTACCCTGAACCGATGTGCTTGTTTACCCTGAACCGATGTGCTTGTAGAGCTTGCGTTATTCTTTGAAAGAGATAAGGGTGGAAAGGTCATCTCATCAGGCTTCTCTAGATTCGTGCTTCCTTTTGTATCATGTTTTTCCATGATGGACAAGGAGTACGACTTTGATATGGAAGGTTTGAAAAACCAATTACTAAAAAAGGAATCAATTAAATGTGGGATTAGAAAGGAGATGGTTGATGATAGAAATGCCCTTAGGATGAGCATATTTATGGGAATATTTAAGTATTTTAAAAGAGATGAGTGTTAATAAGGGGGAGGGGAATTAAAAACAAGAAACACCATAATTGCACAAATATTTGACTTGTAACAATATTCACACGAACAAATTGAGAGACTCTACAAGTGGTACAGAGGTAAGTAAGAAGTTTTAGTTCCTTTAGAATCTACGCCGATTTATAATAGATTTTGAACTTTTTAGTAATTTAATGTAATTATAATCATAATTTAAATTAAAGTTTAATTAAAATTATAATCAGTTCTAATTCAATATCAATTAAATCTATATAAGATTCAATATCTAACATTATTCCTTATTTATGAAATATCATATATTTAACTTTATAGTTTCTCATAATTTACCTTTTTCTTTTTTCATCCATTCTTTACATATAACCCATTAAGTTTCTAAATATATTTTTTTGGTAAATAGTTTCAAAATACGTTGGCAATGAATAAAAATTATAAATCTAAACCATATTTACGATTAGATAAATAAACTTATCTGATTTATAAATAATTTCTTAATTAAATAATTTATATCCATAATCAAAATTGACATCTAACACCCTATCATGACTATCCAAATATTAGGAATGTTAAAGTGGTTTGTGATTAATATTATCGTAATTGATTTTTCATATAATTTAATCTTTTTATATACAATATTTTGATTAGACATAGAGCATAAAATTAATATTTAATCATATTAGTTCTCTACCATCTGTAACTGATTTTTTAAATATGATTTGAAAACCATTTTTAAAGAATCATTCCACCTTAATTAAGGATTACTTAATTGGAACATCCTACTTAATTATTAAATAACTCACAAATGAGCTACTCTTAAATAGGATAAATTATAAGTAGTATTAAAATATGAAATACTCTCAAGTAAATATGTGACTTTAGACTTGGTAAATAAGTCCGAACCCAGCCCAGCTAGACTCGGTTTGATTGGGCTTCAGGCATGGTTCAAGCTTTTTTATTTTTGGGCTTTGGACAAGGCTATAGCTCGGGCTCTGGCTCTAGCTGCTCGACACGACTTGGCCTGAAGCTCAAAAAAAATTTAAAAAATAACATCATTTTTAATTTTATTTTTAAAAATCAAATAATCGAATCTGGTTAAGCATAGCCTAATCAAGCTCTAGGCAATCCAAGCTCAATCAAGTTGGGCTCTATTCATGTATCCCAAGCCTAATCAAGTTGGGCTCAAGCTAAAATTTTCAAGTAGAGCTCAGGTCTAGACAAGTTCTGGTCTAGGCAGGCCTGACTCGGCTCAACCTATTTCCATTCCTAGTTGACTTATAAAATTATCAAATGAGAATTTTTATAGGCATATAAGTAATGTTTAAAATGAAATTCTTATATCAGGTATATTCAATGAACTTGTTCTCTAATAAGTATACACATGTTTATTTAAGTATCTTCGTACTTTAGTCTATGAGATCAACTACTTCTTTTGTAAAAAAATTAAATATCATATGTATCGGTCTTTTTGTTCTATTAATTCCTAGTCTTAATAGAGCAACATCTAGAAATAATTTAAGGATAATACATAAATATAATATCAATCTTATAATTATGATCTTATGATAATTTCATTTGTAACGTGCATTTATCCCATGAGCTATATCTTATACGTATGTTAATTATACAAAAGGGCACAAGATAAGGAATGTCTTTAATTAATTATATCATAAAATTTATAGCCAACTGAATAAACCAACAATCTCTCACTTACAATAAGCTAATCGTTTAAGTATCTTATATCATATCACCACATGATGATCACACTACTACTGGGACAACGTTCTAGTGAGAGAATTATACAAGATTCTCTTTAGTGGGTACTTGCTTAAACTTTATAAGTTTCTTCTCAATTACCATCATAATCAAAATAAATTGCTAAAATATACACTTAGATCCTTGATAAAACTTTACCTCTTTGTGCATGCCAAATGACTATAATGTTCCCTAGTATATTACTTTTAAAACAATGTAAAAAAACCAAGTTCTTTAAAAAAAACTTATTGATCAAAAATAATTATTTCTACTAAATGAAAATTGTATTGTGGTCTAACTACTAATTGATACTACATTGAAACCTTTTCAACTCAAAATAATATTATTCTAAGTGAAATATACTTTAGCTAGGACTTGCTTTTTTTTAATTAAACTAAAGTTAAAATCTATGTAACCTTTGAAATCAAATATCAACTTATACATAGAATATTGGATACCTTTAATACGTTATAATTTGATAGATATTTCAAATTCTAAACACCTTTGGCACATTATCTTTGTAATTGAATTAAAATATATAAGCAACTTTTATATCTATCTTCTTAAGTTTTTATTCCCCAAATTTAAGTACCTTTTCATATCAAATATAGAGTTGTTATTGGACTACAATATCTTCAACAATTGAAAATATGAAATTTTGTTTCAAATTAACAATATGGAGTTTATATACTTCTACTAAAAAAGTAAAATTATACTCTTGCTAACCTTCTTATAAACATGGTATAGCCAAATTCATCTATTAAAAGGTTTTTTGAATTCATCATAAACTAGAATCTTTTAACATATTGTATTTTAATGTACATCAAATGTACCAATAATGACACTAGTTCAATTTGGATGCATCCTTATAAGATTTGAACTATTTCAAAAAGTATCTTATTCTTACTAATCTTAAAAACCAGTCTCCTTTAAGTATTCGTTGAAATAAATATTTTATTAATGGCGTTTGTAAGATTATAACCAACCCTTTCAGATATCTCATAACTTTCGATTATACAATTTAGTTATGAGATTATTAGAAAATATATGCTTTAACGAAGAACCATATCCATAAAAATTAAGTTTGAATCCTTAAAAGTCTTATTGTTTAATGTCTAATATGGGATCTTTGTTGGGTCCGGAGTCCAACTCTTGCTCTAATACCATAATATGTTGGACCCCGTAACCGGATCCAACATCGGAGTCATGAAACATGAGTCTCTAATACCACAACATGTGTTGTGCCCTATTTCTAGACTATTTTTATACTGAAATAGTATTTTGTACTCAATTTCCATCCAGAAATTGAAATATTTAGAGACTGAATTAAAACTCCATGTCTCCATACCATTTGTATCTCTATGCCTGTAGTTTATTTGGAAACAAGAATCATCTTATTTGGAGGTCTACAGATCAAGATATCATCAAAATACTGAAGTATGTTCAGTAAAATATCCAATTCATACTCTTCCAACCAATACCCTTAATTTGATTCAATCAATCTTTTTCAAATCAATACCAAAAGCTATAACTTTTTATGTAGAGATAGATAAATGTGTTAGGAAACTATTTCTTCAAAAATTAGGTCATTTGGAGGTCGGATGACAAAGTTATGACCAAAAGAGTGATATATGTTCAAAGCTAGAAAACCCCTCGGGTGTGCTCTCAAGGAACAAAAGTGCGATCGCAAGATATGAAGGTGCGCTCACAAGGATGGTGCGATCACAAGGAAATCGAGTTGCGATCACAAGAACGCCCGGTACAATCGCAACAGAAGTTGTCCTGCATATCCAACCTATGCAACATCCTAACTTGTAACGGTCATATCTCTCAACTTCGATATCCAAAAATCGCACACTATATACCGTTGGAAAGATAAAAGAAAGATCTACAATTTTAAAAGACAACTTTCTCTAATTCATCCTAGATTAATCCAAAATTTTCCTGAATTCAGAACACAAATTTTACCCCTATGAAAGACTATGATTATGTCATACCGTGCTTATTTTGGGGCAATTTGCATAACTTTCACTAGGGATGTCGGATTAGGGTCATTCAAAGACGATTTTGAAGAGGACTTCTAGCCCTACAACTTTTGTGAAGACCCCGAAGAGAGATTTTGTGAGACAAAACTCCCTTCAAAGAATCTCCAATGGTTCCTACATTCATTCTAACATCACTTTCACTCATAATCTTCCCAAATTCACCTTTTCTAATGCAATATCACTTCTTAACCATTCAACTACCAAATTGATTTCATTAAACTCTCGAATCTCAACTCATTTGACTCATCATATTCAACTACATCTCATCATTCATAATTCCTATTTTCTTTTCCATAACATCTCACTTATGAATATATATATATATATATAACAACAATTCATATTCAAAAATCATCAACTCAAGTTGATAACTTCTTCAAATATACCTAATTTCAACTCACATCACCCATACATAATTCATATTTCATTAACACCAAAGATAAGAGTTTACAAAGCTTTAATGACATTCTAAGCCACATTACATCATCGGCATAAAAATCCAAATTACAAAAGATACAAAACTCAATAATTCTCGAAATGCATCTAAAGCCTTGTTTTTACAAAATCTAACTTAAATTACAAAAACATTGCAAAAGTATCATGATGCCTCGAATCTTGGTTACTCGATCTCATTCTCTTTACCTAAAGATGGGATGAAAAGGAGGTGAGCTTGAAAGCTCGTGGGTAACAAGTTTATAATAGAAAAATAAGTAAAAACCTTTGAAAACAATCACTTGTCATAGAAAATTCTCATTGAGTTCATAAAACATATGGTTTTAAAGTTTTCAACCAAATTCACAAACTACAAAACATGAATGCATCAAATTTGTTAACATATCGTAAGCACATAACCACATCAAAATGGTTTAGGAGGATCCAAAACAGAACGTACTACATATTTCCCATAAGGGTCCTGTGTAGCCATGGACAGAACGTACTAATGCAATCCCACATAATGGTTTTACATAATCGTGAACTTAGGGGAGTCCATGAAGGAGCTTCATGCCACTAGCAGACAGGCGGGAGAAGCCTTTTGTTAAAGTACACTTGACTTAACTTAGGGGACCACCACAAACCCACATAACATGTAATTCATAACTTGTAAACTTGTTGCCCAAAATGGCACATTCTCGAAAACATGATTTTCATAAACGTGAGATTATTTCGAAAATCATTTCCAAAAACATGATTTTAATTTCAAAGTCTTTTCACTAATCATTCACACAATTCATATATCAAACATATAGCAATTTCTCAATTCATTCAAGAAGCAATAAATGCAACACTTATGATGCAATTGAAATCATTAAATTTCCTTGATTCAAAGAAAACATTAATGGCTTATTTACTCTATTATAAACATGAACCCACCTTGAATTCCATGCTTAAAACTTTGCTAAAAAATGCCTCTCCTCTTGCTTCTCTTGCCTCTCTGGATTCCCTTCAATAATGGTAAAAATCGCACTCAATAGGGTTTTCAATTGAAAATCCCACAAAGCACAATCACTAAAATTTGTTCTAGAATGCCTAAACCCATGCATTTCCTAAGCTTCATGAACCAAAATCTTTCCAAAAATCCAAAAGATTAACAATGATCTTACCTTGATTCTTCACCAAATGAAGAGTTTCTTGACTCTAATGGAAGCTCTTATCTTCCTCTTCCTTTTTCTCTTCTTGAACCACCTCAAAATCTCTCTCAAAAACCAAGAAATGATGAAACCCTAACTATCTTTCCTTCTTTTCTCTCCTCTCCACCGAAACCTCTCCTTCTTCTCTCTTATTTTCGTTTTTCACTCTTCTCTCCCTTCAATTCACGTTTTTCTCTTCTTAACAAGCAAGACAACATATTCTTTTTCCTATAATACCCTTAATGAGTGTGCAAAGTCCCTTTTACCCTTCCTTATATGCTTTGTATCTTTTATCCTTAAGTGTCTTGCCAAAAATACCCTTGAATATTTTTATAAACTTAACACTTCAATTCCATTAACCCATGCAAAACAATAAATCCTACTAACTTTGACATAACTAATAACTCCAAAAATAATTAATCCAATAAACCTCATAATTAACTTAAATCGTGCTTAATAAATAAAAAAAATTTTGGGGGCCACCAATCCTACTAATCTTTAATAAGAACTTTCAAAGTCAAGTTATTCTACTAGGCATAACTATAGATTAAATAAATATAAAATATAAAATATCTTATATTATACATTCCTCCTTATATAAAACCATACTATTATGGATTTTAATTGTGGAATATTTATTAAAGAATCTCGTTCTTATAGACAACTAAGAAAATTTAAAACTCATCACGATGAACGACCTGGAACCAAAAAGCCAATTCACCAACAACTAATGAATGGGAGTGGAGTTAAGGTTACAAAGTTTCCATCATCAATCACCACGAGTAGGGGCTTATCGCTTTGATCTTTCTCTTCCTGTAGCTGATGCTAGGCGCTTTTAAAAGCTCTTCTAGAGTCATTTGAATGTGGGGCTCCTTTTCTGTCTTCTATCGACCCAAATCCTTAGATTAGCGCTACTCTTAGTATCCACATAAGACTTGTTATCGCCAAAACAAAAGCACTTTTGCTTGGTCTTAAGGATTTCGAGTGAGGGGACAAGAGTTGTCATAATGTAGAATCATGAACAATAATCATCCCAAAAAAGTTAAGTCATCTCATTGAGAAAAATATCAATCTCATCGAAGTTCTTCAACATTTTGAATGCGTAATTTCTACTTAGATTTAAATACTTTAAAATTTTTAAATTTGTATATCAACATTTTATTTAATATGTGTGACTCTATCATATAAAGTCATTAGTGAATATAATGAAATACAAGTATTTGTCCTTTTATGAATTGTTATTACATACATACATACATACACACACACATATATATATATATAAATTCACTAACATAATAATCCTTTCACTAAAGGTCAATTTGGTCATTATTCATCCTAGTAAGTCTTATACGATTCATAATCCAAAGGATACATATAACTTTATACGTAACTTTATGATTCTTGTTATAATGATTTAACTAACATGACATAAGAAGATAATCTCTTTTATTTAATTTTACATTCTTTCCATTAATATTAGCATAAGTACTCTTAATCCAACACATATAAATTACTTATATAAACTTAAAGCAACAACTTTACTCAACAATCTATTTACTATCATGCCTTAGATATTATAGTAATATTGAATCCATATTTAGTGTCATATACCCAAAATCATGAATTGGAAATATATATAATCTCTGTCATATTGACAAGAAAAGTTATGCAATTATTATTTTCTTATGACTACGCTTATTGTATCTCAGCAAATGCCTTCAATTGTAGTCTTTATTTATACCTTTAGTAGTCTAAATTGAGTATAACATTTTATTAAGATACTATACCTTTGAGTTATACTTTATGCAACCATTTGCATTATGCTATTGTGGTGTTATCATCTATCTTATATGATGTCTTTAAGGTTTATAAGACATTAGTCAATTATAAAATGTAGCTACATTTGGCTATCTATATGAAGTTAATATTTTCAAACTTTATTACCAAAATCTTCAACAAGGGTTAATATTAAGATTGCATAGTAGAAATATAAGTTTTCTTTCCAACTTTAAAAACTCTTCTTAAACTTAACCTGTTTTCGAAATTTTTGGTTTACTAATACTTAGTATCAACTAAACTTATCAAAGGTAATATCTAATCAGAAAAAAAATGTAAAGAAATCAAGTAATTTGTTATTTGTTATGAAAATCAAATAAGATTAGGAATTTAATCTTATATTTGGTCACTTTCACTATTTTTTTCGAAATAATACCCCTCACTAAGATTTTGAAAATATTGCTTTAATATCTCTAATAGGCTAGGATCTCATTTAAATTTAATTGATTTTAAGTTTCTCAACAATTCAACTAAACTTAAATCAGGTAGATATCATCTTTATCAATTAAATCTCATATAACTCTTAAATTTATTAACTACAACTTTTGTCAAAATATATCTTATATATTATTCGCAACTCTACTTCTAAATTAATTTGCTCATGAGTTACTCATCCAAGAGGACCTATTAATTTAAGATAAAATATATTTGGGTTAAAAGGGTCATATTTACTCAATAAGTCTTACAATAAATATAACTTTAGCTTTATAATTAAATAATGAGAGTCAATATTTTTTTTTCTCAACCTATACTTAACATTTAATGAGGGATTTAATTTTAAATGGTCTTATCAAAGGCATATTACATGTAAAATATCACACACATAAATATGAAATTTAATATGCATAAACTATCAAATATATAAATAAAACATGTAATTTATCATGCAAATATAATCAAATTATATGCATGAATATCAATCTTTATTTCATTCTAGTCACTGATACAATATTCATCTAAAATAATATTTTCAATTCTTTGGACAATTAAATTAGATTAAACTATTGATTTTTAAAGAAATCAACTTCATATTCCAAATTAAATTTTTTAAATTCAATTAGATACTATTTTTAACTATTTAAATTTAATTAGAATAATTTTTAATAAATTATTCTTCTCACTTATTATAATTTAGACTTTTTTTCCAAAATTTAACAAATAAAACATTCTAATCGAACTCGAAAATCATATTTTATCTAATTAGAAATAACTTTTATTAATTAAAAAATTATTTTCTAATATAAAAAGAAACTACTTCAAAAATAAATAAAATATTTTAAATTTAAATGAGAACGTCTTTTACATTATTTATTAAAAATTTATTTCCTTAATTAAATAAAAATTACTCTGTAATAAATTAGAAAATCATTTTTAAATATTAAATAAAATTCATTTTTCTTAGTTAATAAATATAAAGTATTTTCTAAATTTATTCAAGAAAATTGTATTTTTTAATAAATCAAGAAAATAACTTTTTATTAAATAAAAAATTATTATTCAAATTAATAAATAAAATAGAATTAAAATAGAATTAAAATTTGCCTTTCGTAGTTAATCATCATTGTCTCTGACGAATTGTGACCTTCATTCTAGTCTCCATCTTTTTTAGCATCCACTACAACGACCTCGATCCTCCCTAACAATCGCAATTTTGACCCAATTATTGGTTTATGTCCTACAATCAATTGATTTGGTTACAGTTTGGTGACAATTATTTAAAAGCATTCTTTATTTTGTACATGTTTAGATGTATATGATAAAGTCCAAATAATAGTTATACATTGCAAGTAAAATTATAATTATAAAATTTATATTGCATTTATGTGTTATCCATAAATTATTCGTGGTCATTGTTCTATTAAGACTGGACATTAATATAACGTAAACAAACTAGGAATGAAAAATAAAGACTTCAAAGTTATCGTGTATTGGGATTGCTACGTTATACTACTTATAACCTATTATAATCATAGGTCGTTTTGTTAGTAATTATTGCCTGTAGCATGAATTATATGGAGATAGTTGAGTGATTCAGTTATAATTCATCATCCCAAAGTAATTAGGGAGAATATTTTGTTGTTCTCAATTAATATTGATTCGGAAAATCTTTGGCCAAGGTGAAATGACGCTTTGTAAATAGTTTACAAATGTCATTAATAGAATCAATAGCTAATGGTGGAGAATTAATATGATTAGACTCAAAATAAAGTATATATTAATTTCATGCTCTATGTCAAATCAAAATATTGTATGATGGAAGAATTGAATTATACGAAAAAATCATGCACGGAAAGATTAGTAAAAACCATTTTGGCACTCCTAAATATTTCGATAATCACGATGTATTAATAGATGTCAATCTTTATCTATGATTATACATCGTTTAACTGGAGAATTAAAGATAAATTAAAAAGTTTTAATTTATCTAATTGTAATTATGAATTAGAATTAGAATTTATAATCATTGCCAACATATTTAAGAACCTAATAGCTGTCACATAAAGAACAAGTTGAAGAGAGCAAATATATTTTAATCAAGTTTAATTGTAAAGTTTGAAAAATTTTATGATTAAATATGAGATATTTAATAAATAAGGATTAATATGACATATTAGATCTTATTTAGACATAATTGGCATTTAATTAGAATTATTTGTAATTTTAATTAAAGTTTAATTGTTATAATTAAATATGAGATATTTAATAAATAAAGATCAATATGAGATATTATATCTTATTTGGGCATAATTGATATTTAATTAGAATTAATTTTATTTTTAATTAAGGTTTAATTGAAATTAAAATTTAATTTCAATTAAATTACTAAAATATCCAATACTTACTATAAATAGGCATCCACTCTAATGGAACTAATAATTCTTACTTAACCTTCTCTGTTAGAGTTGTAGAATTCTCTTAACTTGTTTTGTAGATGCTACAATGGTTAAGATGAGTTGATTTTGGAAATGGTTTGAGGGATACGAAAAAGAATATGATCAAGTTTTATAATAAGATAAAAATTAAGATTCATGTTTTATTATGATTTAATTGTTAATCATTTTATAGAATTAAAATGATCTTAATTTTTGGGAAATTAAAATACAAAAAAGTTTCGTAATTATTCCGTTACAGTTGAGATTGGATCTCATCTTGATTTTCCAATTGTAGTATCAGAGCGAATTTTAATTCTATAATTTAATTAAATTGTTTGATTGTTATTGATCTTGAATTTTGGAATTGAAATTAAAGCGTTAAAAATCATATCTAGATCTGATTAATTTTAATCTAAAAAGTTTAGATTGAAATTTCGTAGAACCTTATATCTAATTCAATTTAGAATTAAATTGAAAATGTGATTAATAATTTTTCAAGAATTAAACAATGTATTGTGCATGAAAAGTTGAACCGAAACTAGAATTTAGAATTTGGAAAAATCACCCCAGAACTTGGATCTGGCTCTCTGGTGAGGATCTGAGAGCAGTAAAGTAAATTGGCCTCGCAACACATCATCGGGTAAAATTCCTTGGACCTCCAAACTTTAAAACAACAACATTTTTACGTTTATAAATAGAGTTTTTGACAACAACCTGATAGGAGAATGAACGGACGATATATTAATTGAAAAAAAAAACATAAGTGGTGTTCGATAGTTTTAAAAATGAAGAACTAACATACTATTTTAATTATTGCAGCTCGTAGGAAAGGATGCTTTAGGTGAACAAGATAAAATACCAGTCATTCAATCGAAACCCATTACCTAATCGAAACAATACAAATAACTTACTTACAATCTAGTGTTAGAACCCTGGAACGTCAAGAAGAGGAAGAACTTTTGCGGAGAAGAGGAAGAACTTTCGAAGAGAGGCTCCAACATATTTCAGCTGTTGAAGAAGAAAAACAAGTTTCGGGAGAAGGTAGGTTTGTAAAAAGGAGCGAGCTTAGATGTAGAAGAAGGATTACGGATTCGTCGATTAAGTAATAATAGGTTTTAGTCGGATTTAGCTATTCTTTAAAATCGCAGAATACGTATTGACATAGAATGAGTATTTTGTGTTTACTTTAAACCAAACACGGGCTTAAACATTACCGAGGAATATGGAGGGAATAGAATTCCTATTCCCTCCTACCAAACAGGCCGTAATGTGATTGTTTGTCAAATCCTATGGGGGCTGTATGAATGTAACTCAATTATTTTTTTATCTTCAACTATTCTTTGTGTCTGATTGATAATAGAAATAAATTATAATATTAACTTTTTTAATTTATCTTTAATTCTCTTGTTAAATAATTTATATCTATAAACTAAGATTGACGTCTAGCAATATATTATAACTATCGAAATATTAAGAATATCAAAATAATTTTTGAATAGTCTTTTTATAATTATTTTTTCATATAATTCAATTATTTTTCATACAATCTTATGATTAGATATAAAATATGAAATTAATATCTACGTTATTTAAGTTCAATCACATTTATTCTCACTCTTAATATCCTTTTAATGATATTCGAAACTATCAAAATGACATTCTATTTTGGGTGAGAATTTCTCAAATTAATACTCTATTTTAGCTTCTGGCAATATCAACTGGGACCTATCCTCTGGTCCACTTATTCTGGACCAACCATATGCTAACTCATCCCAACTATCCATTTAAGTGGACCAGAGGATTTGAGGGGATATCAACTGCAGCAGGACACGACTATGGAAAACGTCATACACTTCTCCAATAATGACAGGAACAAGTAACAGCCCAAAATTCAGAATATCCAGTTTGAGTTCAAAACATGATCTGAAATCTTGGACCATTTGGGTCTTAACTGACTTAATTTTAAAGGCTTTTGTTTTGTGTCAAGCAGAGCTCATTAATACGACGGACTTGCCCAAAAGCGTCTATTATATATATATATATATATAGAAAGGAAAACACAGCAACAATTACACAGAGGGAGACTCATCCCTGCTATATCCTCGGGGAGGATTGATAGACACTCTGATGGTGCTTGTACAAAAATGATAACACCTGCCTTAAAATTAATAGCAAAATTGGCGAGCCAAGTTGACACAACAGTTACTAAAAGCGTCATTAGGTATCCTGTGGAAGACCTGTCAGCTCACCAACCTAAGTACTGTCAAAAGCCACTTCAACTGAACCAAAGCACAGTATAACGACTCGAGCTTCCTGTAAATTGCCAATGCCAAATGTTCAAAACAAGTCTTCTATTTCGGCTGCATACGATAATATGTACAATAACAAACTGACACTTGCAACTAACAACAGGTTTGGCTTGGCCTTTTTCGACCCTTCATTTTTTTCCGCAGGTATATTCCGGATCCGGAATCTTGTTTTACGCTTCTTTAGAAAAGTCCGAAGCCCGCCCACTCTGCATCGTTCACTTGTCGGGGCGATGACTGGTTCGACCAGTAAGACGACGTCGTAGATGAGTCGTGGAATGGCGATAGTACTGCTGACTTCCGGCTCGACACTGACCATCTTGCAAGCGTCTCACGGTCAGATGCGTAATCGAGCTCCCACCCGGGTCTTCCGACTCTATGACTGCTCTTCTTGCTCCCTTTCCTTCTTAACGAAGGCGACGGAAAGCACCCCGGAAAAACACACTCGGGTTGGACTCGAGTGGGTGGCTCGAAGCGCCAACTCTCTGAGCGGGCGCGTGGAGTCGATCGGAAGGAGCGGCTACGGGGCTCTTCCGGGAAAAAAAGAACGGAGCTTGCTGGTGGTGGTTTCAACTTTGGTTGCGAAGTTGGTGACGCATGTCGCGGTTTAAACGGTGTAGAAGGTGACGGTAAAGTTGGGGGTGTCAACTGTTTAACAAGCTTCTTATGTTGGTGATGGATCTTGGGGACACCGGGTCGGATCTCCCACTTAAAAGGGACAGCTCCAGGTTTCTTGAAAGAGTCGTCTATGACCATTCTGATGGTAAAACAAATACAAAGCAGGGACTTTGAGTTGCGTCTGATTCTGAGTGGGAGTATAGCTGTATGTATAGGTACATATATAGTTGAAGTAGTGGCCCTGAAGAGTGCTGGCTGCGGCGGGATTGAAGGCATTGAGTGGGGATGGTGGGGTAAGCTGTGAGCCATGAGCCGAAGAAGTTAAAATGGAAAAAATGTTGTGGTGGAAAATTCAAATTTTCTTGTTTATGGTGTTTAGAGACCATGTGCATGTCCATTCAAAAACAAAAGAGAGAGTGAGAGAGACCATGTGCATGTGTTATATATACGTGGCCCGGCTGGCTTGTCAAAGTTGAAGATTTTGTCACAGTCGTAGGTTAGGTTGGGTAACGACTATTGCAACTGTAACCGTGAAGAGAGGAATCATGAGAGAAATCTGATTTCAAATGATGTTTGGCGACACATGCTGTTTGAGAGGCTCAATTGCAACGTTAGGAATAGGATAGAATTCATTATGTGCATGTTGAAAGTGGAATCATAACAGAGTTCATTTTCTCCATATCAATAAGCAACCTTAGTAACCCCTGTCAGCAGGCAAAGTGTCTCCATTCATTTTTTCTTTTGTTAAATTCAATTCATTTGCAACTAAAATTTTAGAAAGGAAAAGTTACAGAAAAACCATTTATATTTTTTATTTTTAACATCTTTCACAAACGAACCTTTTACACATTAATATTTCGTGATGTCCCCATACATATTAGATTTTATTAATGCATTCCAGAGAAATTTTCTAAAATACAAAACAGTCCCTTATAGAAGTCACGAATCCATAAACTTTCTGAACAAGTTCTGTCCAAATAAATGTCATTTCATAAACGGGTTTAACTTATAGAAGTCACGAATCCATAAACTTTCTGAAGTTAAAAAGGGAAATTCGTACATTTGATCAATTTTGAAACTTGAAAAGAGAACATAAGTATAGGCAATGCGATTCTGAATCAAGGTTACTGATAAATCTGCAAATAACACAAATCAAGAAGTCTTTGGAAATTTTGGGAAGCAAAGAAAATTCTTAATGTTACGAGCGTGCTGCGTAATAACTTCCATCCATCCTATCTAATTCTCGTAAGAGAATTCCTGTGGCATGTTACATAGGCCTCGTATTATGCTGCTGGCCACATTTAGTAGTTGTAAGTACTCGTCTGCACCATCAACAAGGCACTGCAATTCGGCAATAGTACAAAATGTAAATTTCGGGATATTAGATGTCAGAGACTATCCTCGGATGATAGATCTTCATCATCAGAAGAGGAAAAAAAAAACAAAGGAAGAAACAAAAATAGGAATGGAGTGTTTTTGGACTGATCAGTTAGGTATCAAGGTAGAAGTGACATTGCAAGTACCAAGAGGCTTCTCCCAAGCATTGTAAGAAGATACAAAAACTAGAAAAAAATTATATTGAGGTTGATTTTTGTTAGAAAAATGTTTTATAGTAAGTGAAATATTGCCATTCATGTTAAAACAACTTATCCAGCTTTTATTTTTAAGATGCCAAGCAACAGATGTGAGCTTCAGATGGATTACCTTATCAGCTTCGGCAAAAGTCTTGCATATTCTAGCTTTCTGTTCATCCGAAATATCATCTGCCTCAACTACCAACTCAAACAACTGCAAGACACAACTAAGAAACATGTTCCATAAAAATGCAAAGATTTGGATTAAGGTTTAGATAATAGAAGGTCACCTGATTTAGCATCTGAGAAACTGGGTACCCTTCATAAATCACATTATTGACTTCCTTGTTTGCCAAATCAAAATCGCCACTTTTGCACGCAGCATAAAGCGCCCCAACAACTTCCTGTGGAATAACCTGGTAAAACAAAAGCATTCAGTAAAAGAGGAATTTCACCAAAAGAAAAGGCAGAATTGGAACAGTATCAGGCCTGTTAATTTAATGGCATGTATATTGTCGGCGTCAATCTTCCGTCCGACAATGCTTAGTACAACAAAGAGCATGATGTTGATATAGCATGTGCTTATAACCACTTTTCAACTAACAAGCATCTGAGATTCTAGCAGACAGCATCTGCACTTGCAAAAACATTCATATTTCCAAGCACAACAGGACACTAACTAACTTACGCCAGAAACATTGATCAAGTCCTTGGATGAAATTGATGATCCAAATAAGCGGGCAGCTCCCTGGAAATTCAATGGTAAAATACTTGATGGTAAGAAACTCGATAGACTGATAACCATTATCTATATAATCAAACATTTGGAAAAGGAAAAGAAGAAAAGAAAAACTAAGGCCAAAACCAGGAATTTCAAATTGGATGAATTGATCACACTATCACATTAATATGGCACAAGTGAATAAATAAGGTACAGATGGAAACATGATGCTGGACAAGAATTCTGAAGATCTCACTAATGACAACATGTAAGCATGAGATTAATTTCCAAAAGAAAAGCTCAATGGCCAGACGATGCCCTACTATGTCCTATTTTATTTGATACTGGCCAGCCTCCAATCCGACGTTAACAAACTCGTTACCCATTTGACATAAGCTGAATTGCCAAATATATGTTGGAAGAAAAAGAACTGAGGAATCTTCAATAGAACAGAAAAGATTTCCAGAAAACTTCATTTCATAAAACACCAAAGAATCCTTCATTAAGCTATCAGCATATTTCTTTTAGGAATTTCAAACAATCATTAAACCTGATTTAAAAAACTTGAACTTTTCATTAAATTAGCGAACTGACTGCAGGAAAATTAGGTGTTGTGGACATTACCATCACCTGTTAAAGAAAAAGGTATAACATATCCAAGCAGCAGCATCTAAAGAAAGAATAATTTGTTACTTGATACAAAATAAACCATCTCATACCTGTAAGTACGTGATAGCCCGGCGAAGATCACCTTGTGAGACAGAACTTAAGGTTGATAGAGCCTACAGAGATACATTATGTGTTTTGCACAAGTCAAAACACCAATAAACATGATATCCGTAGCAAGACCACCAGTAAACATTAGACAAGTATACCTCTTCATCCAAAGTAAGGCCTTCTTCATCACAAATATGTAATATGCGACTGCTCATGATTTCCTCTGAAAGTGACTTAAATCTGAACTTTGCACATCTTGATGCAAGTGGCTCTATGATCCTATTGATGAAAAAAATCACTTTCACAAAGTTAAAGATCTACAACATCAACCGAATCCAAAGACAGAAAAGAAGAGGCATCTACGACTAATCATTCTTTCCATACTACAGCCTTCTGACAAAAAAAAGTGGTAATCTCAAAATGGCATGACAACATATCAGAGCAGAGAATACGAGCCTGCTGATGTAATTGCATATGAAAAAGAATCTTGTGACTTTTGAATAGGTTTCCATTGTTCGCCTCAGGGCATTCTGTGATGTAACGATAAGCAGTGTGATTTCTATAAATTTTGATGGAAAACTGTTGATATTCAAGGGAAAGTTATTTTAAAAATTAATTCTAGAGATCAACATGCCTGTGCATCTTCAGTCATTGAGTCTGCTTCGTCTAATATAATGATCTTGAATGGTGGACAAGGGTAACTCCTAAAGTATTGAAAAGAAAACCATCAAATAAAAAGAGCAAAATAGAACCTTAGCCAGACATAACAATTATTTCGATAACAATACCCCTGATGCTGACCAGAGCCCACAGCCACAGCAGCAAAATTCTTTATCTTAGTTCTAACAACATTAATCCCACGATCATCACTTGCATTGAGCTCCAGAACCCTTGACTTGTAAAGTTCAGGTCTGCAAAAGATTGTTGTTGGGCTGTTCATGCTCCAAAAATAAAAACCAAACTTGCAAACAGAAAGAAAACCCCAATTGAAGTTAACTGGAAATCAGAATAAAGTACCCCAAAAGTTAAAATCCACAAGACATGATTTGTAACACTGTGCCCCAAGTAATTATTTAATCAATCAGCCCTAGAAATGAAGAATATGGTGAGACAAGTGTGTTGCAAGTTACCCGAAAAGCTGGTGGGCAATGGCAAGAGCAGTGGTAGTTTTGCCGATACCAGGAGGGCCATAGAAGAGCATGTGTGGACACTATAACAACAATAAAGGAACATAAATATCAAATTTATCTAAGAGCTAACAAAATGAAGCAGTTTAACTAGGTTTTAAAAAATCAAGCAAATTAAAATCATAGGGGAAAAAGAACCGGACACACATACGTTCGCAGTCTCGAGAGTGTTGGTGAGTACCCTAACAACCTCGTCCTGGTGAGCCACATCTTTTACTTTCTTGGGTCGACTGTCAAAATAAGAAAGGAAACTAAAATAAAAGAGAACATTCCAAGACAAGATAGAGATGTGGAAAGGGAAGGAAATTGCGTACTATTTCTCAACCCAGGGCTGAGAGCTCTGCAATATTGGCGCCATATTCACTTTTTGGGTGTGGGTCTCCGGAAGTCTTTATATATATGTGGAATTATTTTTAGATTTATGTTTTTCTGTTTCACCTCTTCATGTTACTTCCTGGTTGGTGTGATGATGGGCCTTTTACTCTACTCTCCGGTCTTCAATTGTTTATGCTAAAATAAAATAAGACAAAGAGTGGAGTGGAATGAAATGAAATAAAATAGGTTACTCTATTGTTTGGAAGTTTAAATAAAATAAGAGAGGGACTCCTTTGACTATTATTTAGAAGTGATACTAAAAATGAATGGAATGGAATGACTTGTAATATTTTTTTCCGAAATTACCCTTGTAATAAAATATGCATAGTTGTCATGAAACTATTTTAGTAACTCCAAAGCATTTTAAATTGTAGGATGCCCATAATATAGTTTTGTCATTTTCCTATATACGCAATCAACTTTCTTGTTCTTTTTCATTAACTCTCATCGCACTGTACTCTTCGTTAGGCATTTATTCATGTGTCTTGTTATGGTTGATAATCATTCTTGGCGTTGTAAATCTATTTCTACATTTCGCAGTGTATATTAATAATATATTTAAAATTTATGAACCTTCACAATGCTAGCTTTATCAAGAACATTTGAGCCGTGTTTATTAATAACATATTTTAAATTTAAATTTTTGACGTAATGGTTGGAAAATGAAGCTCGTGTCTCACAAATACATGAAGCTCATTTGTTGCGTACCCAAACATTAAAAAAAAAGATTTTTTTTCACCTTATCACCATTAACGTAACTATTATTTATAGCATTGAGGTTAACAGTTTTATAAATTATAATATCCTCTAAGCAATATTATATTTCGAGGGATACATCTTACGAACAAATATAATATTCTCTAAACAAATATTTGCTACTTCATATAAACAAGCCCAACTGTTTTGTTCACAATTTCAACGCATTAAATCAATTACGACATTATGAAAAGTGCATATGAAGACAAAAATTTCTTGTTGGTCCCATACAAAGAATTTTGCATAGATTTCTGAATAGATAAGTTTGAAGCTCAAATTAAAGATGGTCTCGTGCATGAAAACTTGAAGTAACACAAAAAAGTAATGGAAGAAAACGTTCGTCAATGGAAGAAGCCTGTTGAAGGAGAAACACAATGGAAGTAGTAACATGTAGCCGCGTAGGTATTTGCTGGGCTATGGTTGTAATTTCATTAATTTTTAAAGGTATTTTTGTCATTAAATTCGGGTTTGAAAGGCAAGCCATGCCATTCTATCCCTGACCTCCTAATTTAGGAGGTCACAAAATATTAGACTTTGGATGGCAAAGGATGACTTCCAAACCCATCAATTGCTATTCTATCATATTTCAAAATAGACTTCCAAACAATGACCTGAGTCATTTAGGCCATTACATTTCATTACATTCCCTTCCATCTTTCCACCTACATCCAAACATGCCCTAAGGTTACGGATAAACGGTGCCTTGGAAAAATCTGATAAACGGAGGGAGAAACAAAATGGGAATATAGCAGAGAAGCAAAGACGTGACATAAAGGTTACGGATGCTTTTCTGAGGTTGATAGTTTGGAAAGAATCATATCCTCTTCAGCCTCTGTCCATTTTGTATCTACATATGGAAGGTTCTTCTGCGAACCCATATTTCTACTTCTTTTTTAAAATTAGCCCATCAAACTGACACACAATGGAAGGCGACAAATGCTAGTAAACCATCCAATCGGATTCTAACTTCATCTTTGAATCTGTCCAACAATATCTGATCCCACCCAACCGTAAAACTGGGTTGGATGCATCCATATGGGTTGGGTCCCACCGTATTTTTGAGATTGAGATGTGGTTTTGTTGTCCATTTGAGGACGGTCTGTCCTCCCTCACCTCTAGATGTATGGCTTTGATGGCGGCACGCGTTCAGGCACACGTTATCTTCTACTAATTGGTTCCTTCTCTTTCTATGCTACTGCTGCAGTGCTTTGTATCCGTATCTCTTGCATGACTAGAATATTCTGAAATGTATTGATATAATTAAAACCACACACAAATAAAGAAAGTTCCGCTTTACCTCTTCCAATGACTTTGATTTACTATATATCGTTATCTCCGGAATTATTAAAATCGAGTACAAACGAAAAGCAGCGGCTGAAATTCTTTGGTGATAGAACAAAAGGATGATTGTTATAAAGAATTTGAAAAAGAAACAAAAGAGATATTTGGTCCCCCAAGGTCACGTGACGACGGGAGTCGTCTCGATCACCCAACACAGATAGCTACGAAAAGAGGATTCACGGAGAAATGGAGATACAACTATGCACTCAGTACACGTGCATCGTCCGAATCACTACACAAGGGTCTGGGGTCCATGTCACGAGCTCAAATCCTTTGTCGAACGGTACGGTGTCTAATGGTGTCTAATGCCCAAACGACGTCGTTTGGGCATTAAATTTTCTCCTGCAGTGCACAGATATCAGGCG
>JANKOE010000006.1:21666478-21677088 GCA_026284465.1 Erythroxylum citrifolium
GATGGCTTTGGAAGCCATCCTTTGCCATTCCATCATGTTTTAAAATAAACTCCCAAACAATGGTTTAAATCATTTGGACCATTCCATTCCTTGCCTTTCCACCCCTCTACCTACATCCAAACATACTCTAAAGTTTGATTTGACTCTTAACATTTCAGTATGATCAAAATGACTTTTAACGTTTGCAAAAATGTTCAAAATAAACCCTAATATTAAGCTAACATTCAAAACAACTCCTAATCGGATAGAATTAGTATCGAAGTTAGACCTTAGTTAGTTAAATACTAACATGTTTTTTTATGTAGCTTTTTTTGAAAAAAAATTGTTATAATGGGACCCTCAAATAACTGACGTGAAATTTTTAAAAATAGAGGTGAGTCCTGCTATATTAAAATGGTGATGTTTTGGAAGGTGCCTACTTTAAATGTATATGGGTCCTACTTTCATTAAAACGGTGTCATTTGGTGTTTGGATGCAACGTGCAGTGAACTCAGCATTTCAATAAGACGCAACATATTGAACATACAACATATGAAGAAGACACAGTGTTTTGAAGAAATAGACCCACCGTTTTGAAGCAAGAGACGCAATGTTTTGAAGAACCAACAAATGCAACGTTCTTCTTTCGTTCTTCCTCCCTCAATTCTTATTTTTGTTAAATCTCCAATCTGTAGCATTCTTCCTCTTCTTCTTCAGCAAACAACAATCCCTAATTCATACATCAATTGTTATTCATATACTGCTGTTCTTGTATCACCACCACAACCTCTACGTCTAAAATCACATCCTTCACCAGCTCCTAAGAACTGAGGATCAATGCTACCATTGCAGTGAATCAAAGGTCAAATTTGTTGTATCTTCATAATTTGTTTCATGTTCTCTTTTTACGTGCAGCTTTGAAGTAGTGTAACGCCACAATTCTTCATACCCTCATCTGTTGTATCTTCAATTTTACTTTGAATGTGAATATTTTTTGGTGTTGCATCTATTGATGAAGTAGTGATGGATTGATTACTTTTTTGAAAATGATCATGTGCCTTACATTAACACTATACAATACCACTTTTTAAAATGATTATGTGCCTTGCATTAACATTATATTCTATTTTGTATGTGCATGTGATATATATTTCTCCAGAAATGCCTGGAGTTAATACAACTTCATCAGAGATGTTCACTGGTCTACATTTTTCCCCTTGTTAATGAAACTTTTGAAAATTTTCAACTTAGTACAGTAGGAAACTTTCCTGTATGCTAAGCAAGTAGTGAGCTGAAAGAACAATTTTAAAGGATGTATAAGCTAAATCAAATGTCATTGTTTCTTTTGGTGGTAAAATTTTAGCCTTGAGCCTGTTAGACATGCCATAGCAATTATATCACATAATAATGTTGACTCAATCTATATGACAAAGTTGACTTGACATATTAAATGGCATATATTTCATTCTTTTTAAATCCATATCTAAAGACAAGATCATGTTTGAAATGCATTCTTTAATTGTACTTAAGGTTCTCTCAGACAATTATGTCTAGCATTTCACTTCTTTATTGTGCTTGCCAATCATGAGCTCCTTTCCTCCCAATTTCTTATTACTCCAATGTGATGATACTTCTATTATTTATAGCTAGAGAAAATCTCCTCATAAATTTTATATTTAAATCAAATTAAGAATGTCAAATATGAGATGAGAAAAAAGAAATGTAACTAAATCTTGAAGTTGCATCCTTGTTTCTTTCTTAGGTGGTATGCACATTATCTAATTGGTTATTTTAGATTCCAATACAAATGATCTGTTGCACAGTTATTAAAGAGTATAATTTTTATAATTGATTATGTTCACCCTTGATTTAGAATTTTAATGATTGTGTAGTCATAGAATTCACCTTTTCAAGTTACTATCTGGTTGGGGTGATAATGACCAGTTACTCTACAAATCTGTTCATGTTTTGGATTCCAACTGTCCAGTCTTTATTTGTTTGTGCTAAAATAAAATAGGCCAAAAGAGTATTTTATCCCTCAAAGTTTATACTGAAGTCTAATTTTGGCACCTAATATTTCAATGCATTCAAAATGGCTCCTAACGTTTGCAAAATGTTCAAAATGAACCCTAACGTTAGGCTAACATTCAAAACAACCCCTAATTGGATGGAATCAGCGACAGAGATGGACCTCAGCCAGCTAAATACTAATATGTTTTTTTTCTAATGTAGCATTCTTTAAAAAAAATTATAGTGAGACCCCGAGATAATTGACGTGGAATTTTTAAAAAATAGAGGTGAGTCCCACTATATTAAAGCAGTGACATTTCAAAGGGTGTATGGGTTTAAATGGAAGCAGGTCCTACTTCCATTAAAACGATGTCATTTGTTTTTTGGATGCATCGTGTAGCGGACTCAGCATTTCAATAAGACATATTGTATTGAACATATAGCAAACGAAGAAGACAAAGTGTTTTCAAGCAGGAGATGCAATGTTTTGAAGAACTAGCAAATGCAACGTTCTTTTCCGTTCCTCCTCCCTCAATCCTTAACCCAGTTAAATCTCTAATTTGTAACGGTCTTCCTCTTCTTCTTTAGCAAACAACAATCCCCAATTTAGATATCGATTGTTGTTCATGTATCGTTGTTCTTATATCGCCACCATAATCTCCACGTCCGCCGTTAATATAACATCATCCACCACCTCCTAAGAATTGAGGATCAATGCCACAGTCGCGGTGAATTAAAGGAAACATTTACTGTATCTTTATCATTTATTTCATTTTTTCTGTTTGAGTGCAGCTCTAAAGTAGTGTAATGCCACAATTCTTCATACCCTCATCTGTTGTATCTTCAATTTCACTTTGAATGTGAATATATTTTATTGTTGCATCTGTCAATGAAGTAGTGTTAGATTGATTACACTTTTGAAATGATCATGTTCCTTGCATTAACACTATACTGATGGTATGGATACCACTTTTTAAAATGATTATATGCCTTGCATTAACACTATATTGTATGTTGTATACGTATGTGGTATGTATTTCTCTAGAAATTCCTGGAGTTAATGCAGCTTCATCAGAGGTGTTCACTGGTCTACATTTTTGTCCTTATTAATGAAACTTCTCAAAATTTTCAACTTAGTACATTAAGAAATTTTCCTGCATGCTAAACAAGTAGTGAGTTGAAAGAACAAATTTAGGGGATGTACAACTAAGTTAAATCAAATGTCATTGTTTCTTTTGGTGGTAAAATTTTAGCCTTGAGCTTGTTAGACATGCTATAATGATTTATATCACAGGATAATGCTGACTCAATCTATACGACAAAGTTGCTTTGATAGATTAAATGGCATATGTTTCATGCGTTTTAAATCTATATCTATACATAAGATTATGCTTGAAATGCATTCTTTGATTGTACTTAAAGTTCTCTTAGTCAATTATGTCTAGCATTTCACTTTTTTATTATGCTTGCCAATCATGGGCTCCCTTCCTCCTAATTTCTTATCACTCCAATGTGATGATACTTTTACTATTTATAGCTGAAGAAAATCTCCTCTTGAATTTTCTATTTAAATCAAATTAAAGAATGTCATAGATGAGATGGGAAGAATGAAACATAACTAAATCGTGAAGTTGATCCTTGTTTCTTTCTTGGGTTGTACGCACATGATCTAATTGGCTCTTTTGGATTCTAGTTTGACAAATGATCTATTGCACAGTTATTGCATAGTTTAATTTTTATAATTAATTATGTTATACTCTTGATACAGAATTTTAATGATTATGTAGTTATAGAATTAGGTTGCTTTTGAAATGTAGTTTGGAATTTACCCTCTAATGATGCGTACCAATTATTATCTAAGCTATGTCTCTCTAAAACGTGTTGTTGAATTGGGAAGGTTAAATAAGGAGTCTTGTGGATAGGTGAATGGTTTAATAGCTCCTTTTTTGTTATGTGAGTTCATGTTTCAAGATTAGTTGATTAATTAGGAGAACTAAAAGTATTAATATAATTTTACAGCGACTACCAAAAGTTATGGACGTGATGCCTTCAGCTAGCACTTCACTAAATTCAGGTAAAGATTGTCTAGTATGTTATTATGGTCTAAGAGTGCCATTAAGAACTTATGGAGTGATAATAACCTAAAAAGACGATTTTATGGATGCTCCTAATATCCTGTAAGTTTATGTTTTGATAAGGTAAAATTATTTGTATATATGTTATGTTTTTCTTGTTAATTACTAATTATCTTTTAGGTTAGAAGATGTGAATTTTTTAAATGGTACGATGACAAATTTTGCAAGAGAGCTATTGAAGTAATTCATAAACTGAAGAAAGAAGTAGATAGGTTGAAGAATGAAGCTCAACAAACAACAATTGAATCACATTCAACGTTGGAAATTGAGGAGCAAATAAAGCTAATTAAAGAAGACATTGCTTTGCTGAAAAAAGAGAAAAATGAGTTTAAATTTGTTGTATTGATTATCGTAATAGAGGTTTTTGTACTTACGATAAGTGTTATAATATGGTTTGTTGTGGGCAACTTGAACTAAATTATACTTTTTTTGTTTAAAACTTGGATTATGAAGAATAAAAAATCCTCATTTGTACTAAGTTGTAGTATATTGTGCATTATGTTTTGTTTTTATTGTTTTATTATTCATGAAGTTGCCTTAATGATGTCTAATTAATAGCTGTAAAAATCACAAACAATTATATACAAGTGATTATATCACAATAAACAATTGGAGCAACATGTACAAAAGTGATTATATAATGATAAATAATTGGAATAGTATATATAAAAGTGATTATATTAGTAAAGTGACTATATTACACTATGTTTTATATAGAAAAGTTATTGGATCTCTCTATCCATATATAAAAGATTTATAAGGATGAATTAATTAAAAGTTCCAATAACACATAGACAACATTAATGTAAAGTCTGCGAATCAATCACATTGCTTCCCTCATTTACACTTGACTGCGAAGGTTGATCATGTACTAGTTGATTCATTGGTAATCTCATCATTATTGCTTCAGTTTGTAACTGTTGAGAAGTTATGCTAGATTGTCCTTTGAACCTTAGACCTTTTGGTTCGAAAGACAATTGTAGTGAATGTGGATCAACTTCTCCAAACTTCTGTTTACTATTATGCGAAGAGCTACCAACCTACAAATAGACATATCATTAATAGTATTCATTTATGAAAGTAATCAATAATGTTAGTAATGGTCATATACTCACAACATTGCTTTATTGACTTGCTACAACAACATGTTCATCTTGTGAAGAGACCTCGAGGATGACCTAATAAATATGAATCAAACAATGTCATAAATGATCATTAGATATATAAAGCAATACATAATAATAAAAGAATGTTTCATACCTATAAATATTGCAGAGCAAGTTGAGTTGAGCCTTGATTCTAACATATAAAGATTGCAAAGCAAGCTGAGTTGAGCCTTGATTCTAACATTTTATGGCATTGTGGCTAGAATTGCCACATTTTGTACATTTTGATACTTGACCTTTTTGAGTCAATTTGTTAGGATTTTTTAACTTATTAGGTTCATTTACTCCTCTCTTTCTAGTTGTTTTAGGTCTTCCTAGCATAACTCTTTTAGCTGGAAGGTTTATTAGTTATGCATCAACATTAGGCCAGAAAATTTGACTGTTAATAGGTTACAATACATGCTCATACAATGCCAGGAATTTGGACTTCTTATAGCACTCATCCACCTATGGCTTTAGTTGTTGCTTACAAGTTGCTTGGAAAGATATTCATAAAGCTCCCGGGCCCAACAACTACATGATTGATGCCTACCAATAGTCACAATATGTTTGTCATCACCTTTGGAAACTTCATATGCTCCATCACCATTCCAAACTATTCTCCATTGCATAGCATCTTTCTTATTCTTCTATAACTTGTTCATAATCCTAAGTGCAAAATCTGACTTCCAACCATGCATAAATTCTCTCCTATCTACATGCCTTCTCAACATGATTATAATGATTTCAAGCATGTTGATAATTGACCTATCTCTTACCAGTAAGATCCATCCATTAAATGTTTCACTTATATTGTTGTCAACAACTGGGCATTCCGATTCAAAAGATTAGTAACATCTTACCTATCTCTTCTTAGGACATTCCAATAATGATGATGCACATCCAAGTTTGATTTTATCTAATCTTTTAAACTACTCATTAAAATCTTTAACATACATTGACCAAGCATAATTCCAAAATTGCTTCGCAAATCTTTTCCCTTCTAACTCATATATATATATATATATATGCCTAGTATAAATCCAATGAGTGACATATGATAATGTCACTTGCAATGCTCTAATTAATCCCTATAATAATATAATAGATTAAGTTAATAAATAATTTATATAACAATAAACTATTAATCAATGAAGAATAAAATACCTTTGCATATCTGATATTATTGTTAGTCCTTCACCATTATCGAATTCTAAGTCTGAAGCCAACAAGCTCATAAACCATGTCCAAGAATCAGTGTTTTCTACCTTCATAACAGCCCAAGCCAATTGATACATCCCTTCATCACCATACCTCCCAATTGCACTTAATAACTGATCTTAGAATTCAATCTTCAAAAAGTAGTCATCAATACCAAAAATTGGCTTTAAATATCTCCATCCTCTTTTCATGCCATCAAAGCAAATATATAATCTTTTAAACTACACGAAATAGATAAAGATGTATGAATAAATAAATAAATAAATTTCATAAATATCATACTTATAACAAACAAGTTTCTTCATTCCTAGTCATCTTTAACTCAATTGTTGATCGAGAATTACTAATCCTTAACTCATAAATGTATCATTATGGCTTGGCATAGTCATTCTCATATTCATTCGCCCTTTCTTTTCTCGATCTCCTCTTTACAGCTCTACATATACTTGAGTTGACAAATATATTAAGTTTTTCTCTGCGTTCTTCAACCATCTTCATCATTGATATACTAAGCTTCTCAAGTATTCTTTCCTTAAAATGTCTCCTTAAAAACTTAGTTGAAACCAATTTAGGTTTGTTATTCATAAAGCACTTATGATTAGGATTGTATGTCACCACTTTAAAGCTTTGTTCATTCTTGTCAAAAAACAACATACAACAGTCACGGGCATCCCTCAATACATCTCACTCTGATCTTATGACTTTCACTTTTTTAAAACTTCACATTATATCCTGTCTACAATGCGTAATCCATAACAGAACCTCTAAATTCTTTTATAGAGCTAAACTCCAACATGCTCCCACATCGGATGGATTATACCTAATAGTACTACTAGGTCTTCTCAATGGTTCGTTAAGCTCTTCCCTGCTTAGATATTCATCACTATCAATAAAACTACCAAAATTAGTTGACTCAATTTCAACTGGTTGGTGGTCATCGAGAATCTCAACTTGTATAAAACCCTTGTCATGTTCATCATCATCCTCCTCTACATCAACTCATTCGCTAACTCCTTCGTCAACTCCTAAACGAACTCCTTCACTAACAGCTTCAGTAGCTCCACAACTTCCCTCCTTACCCTCCCTATCTCCATCCTCTCCTCCAAATATTAGCAATATCTCAAGTGCAAATAATACAATGTCTAACATATAAGTTACATATACATAAATAATTTGTTAGATTTTCATTAACTTAATGAGCCTTAAATGAATTCTATTTGATTTAATCAATCTCAAAGATTCATTAAATTCAAAACCGAGTACCCTTTAATAGGCCTTATGGACTTCAAGGCATCTTAACTCCTTTCTCATCTCACATATTTGCCTATAGCTAACAAAATCAAGGTCTACTTTATAAAAAATACTTGATTCCCCATCAACATATTTCAACTCAAGCTCTACAACAAACTTTCCATTATAAAACAACCTTATACTTCCAAATTGGGCCATCATACACATGTTCACAACAAATGTATCAAGACAAGTGTATCACCACAAAGCATAGATTTAAATGATATTATCAAGACTATAATGGATACTAGATGTACAATTATGAAAGCTTGGGGTGCTAACTTACAATTAGAGGCTAACATAAGCATTTAAACAATTCAAATTGATAATAATAATCATGCATCATAAATAAACTTAAACTAATAATCATGCATCGTAACTTGATACTAATAGATTGTCAACAACCTCTTCATTTCTAATCCATCTTCTTTATAGCAACATTAGCTTATGCATCTTAAATTCTCGCAAACTAGACTTGTATTTTCCACTCATTTATAAAACACTAGACCTAGTCCATACAACATGTCAACTTTCAAGGTCACAATTTATAATTATGAGGTAAAATTCTGAGTGTTTATACACTTCAAAACTCACAATGTTTAAACTACCAACATACCAAAGGAATAATATAAGGGTCCCAATCATTTATGCAAATGACACAACAATAGTAAACAAAACTAAGTGATGTATCATATCTTTTTTGGTAAATATATTGTATTATGTCTTGCAGTGCAAAAGTGGCAATGGAATTGTGGAAGTCATTGCCCATGAATTGAGACATTGAAAACTCAATCATACAATGTACTCATTCATTATTGTACAAGTATAATTGCTAATTTAAACTTTTTCACCTTATTCAATTAGAGATAGTATAGCTTGAAAACCTTCTCTCCTTACTTTTTCGTCATGGCTATGTTTTATGCTTTTGTTTTTACACTAAATCTAATGAAAAAATATAGGAAGATACTCCTAGTAGAACGTTGACTCTTGGTATAGTACAAAACTCATTTAAGTTATTATTAATATCTTCTGCATGAATTTCTTGCCCAATGCATAAATAAGATATGTGTAGAGGTATATATATATATATATATCATAATCATCAATTTGCATGGACCACATTTATTATTCCAAGTTATTCCAAATTAGTTGGGTGAAAGTTTTCATTGACCGAAATGTGCAAGACAAACAAAACAGTATCATCCTTTTACATATGGAGAAAACCAACACATTCACTGCCAACATCCAATCTTCCCACACATTGGGGAACACGGCTTACATCCAACACCTCAACAAGCATAAGGGATCACAACATACAATCATAAACAAACAAGCAGATTTAGAGGACCATACATATAAAAACATAAAAAGCTACACAACAATGGACCTACTGCTAGTTCTTCAAAATGCTGCATCTCTTACTTCAAAATGATGCATCTACTTCTTCAAAATGATGCGTCTTCTTCGTTTGTTATATGTTCAATACGTTGCGTCTTGTTGAAATGCTGTGTCTGGACACCAAAGGACACCGTTTTAATAAAAGTGAGACCCACTTCCATTTAAACCCAGACACCCTCTGAAATGACGTTTTAATATAGTGGGACCCACCTATATTTTTAAAAAATTCCATATCAACTATCTAAAGATCCCACTAAATTTTTTTTTAAAAAAAAGTCATGTAAAAAACGCATCAACATTTAACTAACTGAGGTCCAACTCCGTTACTAATTCGGCTAGTTAGGGGTTGTTTTGAACGTTAGCGAAATATCAGGGTTCATTATGAACATTTTACAAACATTATGGGCCATTTTGAATGCATTGAAACGTTAAGAACCAAATCAGACTTTAGTGTAAACGTCTAATTGTATGAACACACATGTATTTTTTATCATTTTTACACGCTCTTAAAATTATATTTCAATTTTTAATTTTAGCAAATGTTTGTTCAAATGTAGTAAAAAGAATCTTATAACAATTTTACAATATAATATGGCATATTGGTAAGCAAATAATATAATAGAGAAAACTAAGTGTCCATATTATATACAATGATGATTATCGTTTATTCTCAATTATAAAATTTATAATACATTATTATGTAAAATGCCTATTGTGGTTTAGCATAAAGGTAAGAGAATCATGTTCCTATATTATGTAATTAAAATCAATAAATAAAATTAGGGTACATTTCAAAAAATAATATAAAAGGAAAATGAGGTATTCGTATTAAACAATTATGACTATCATTTGTTCTTAGATATAAAATTTACAACACATTATCATATAAAATGTCCACTGTGGTTTGGCATAAAAGTGAGAATCATATTAATAAATTATGTTTTTAATATAGGAATACGCTACTTTTGATTTATATTAATAAGTTTAGTGTGTGTGACTATATTAGAATTATCTAGCATATCACATATGCTTGTGATGTCTTTTATTATCAAAAACCTTAAGGAACTTAAAAAATTTATAGATTAAAATTTATCTATAACAGGCTGTTTGGAAGAAGATGAATTGAATTCAATTCATCTGTTTGAAACTCAAAAAAAAGCATGAATTGAATTATGTCGCGGGTTTAAAACCCACTCTATTAACAAATTCAATTCACGTCCCAAGTCACGTGAATTAAACCTAACAAAGCCTCTCTTCTTTTTTAACTAACAAACCCAATAATACCCATTATTAGAGAAACAACAGACACGAATGGTGAACGAGCTCGCGTCTGGTAAAGAAGTTGTCCAGTGATGATGGAGCGACAATTTGCTCACCCTGGGGCGACAGTTGCTTCTCATTGAGGCCAGGGGACAGTTGCCTAGGTCATATG
>JANKOE010000006.1:21761750-21772525 GCA_026284465.1 Erythroxylum citrifolium
TAGAGAATTGCAAGTCTGACTTTTTGGGATGAATAGTAGCAGAGTTGACTTTTGAGCTGAAACTTTCATGAATTTTTTTGGTATGATTTAGGCAGAATTTGATAAAATAATCTTCATGAAAGTTGTATTTACTATTGATAGCTTTCTATCGTTATAAAGTATGACATTTTTTGATATTGGGATTGAAACTTATGCTCATTCGAATGTAAGCTTATTTTGCTTTGTTTTTGAAAATGTTCATAAGGGTAGGTTTTGTATATGTTAGCTTTGTGGCAAATTCTGGACTGATATGGTTGGAATTGAATTAAGTAGCCTTCTTGAAAGTTGTAGAGAAAATTCATAGATTTCCAATGAGGTATAGCATGCCATTCTTGGATGTGAGAATTGAAAGATATGAATGCTTGAAGTTTGGATATTGCTTAGGTGATTTTTAGCATGGCAGAAACTTTGATTGAAAATTTGACGTAGTTAGAGGTTGAAATTGCTTTCAAGTTCTTCATGAAAGTTATAGATTGTGATTTTGCATTTCCATTTATATAAAGTATGGAATTTTTGGACTTTGGAATAGGAAGTTATGATTTTTAGAAGTTGTGTTGTTGTTTTACGATGGCATTTGTGGGCAATAACTTTGATTAAGATTTTGACCCCTTTAGATGCGTAATTTGTTTTCAAGTCCTACATGGAAGTTGTATAGTGTTCTTTTATCTTTCGATTGATACCAAATTTGAAAAATTTGGAATTCTAAGTCAAAAGTTATGCATTTTAGAAGTTTAGATGTCGGAACGAAAATTTCAAAGTTCTCTGTAGCTCGTGATCGCGAGCTGGCCTTTTTCTCTGTCACTGCGATCGCGAGCCGGCTATTTTTCTCTGAGGCTCGCGATCGCCAGCCGGCTACTGTTGCAGTTTCAATTTTTTTATTTGAATTTCTTCCATTCTTTTGCTCCTAACTTTTCTGTCCGACATCCAATTGATCCGATTTTTAAAGCGTTGGATTCCTAAGACATCCCTCTATCTCTCCATACCAAATTTATGATTCTTGAGATCAATTTGAAAAAGATTGATTGAATCAAAGTGAGAGGATTTAGATAAAAGGTTATGAGTTGGATATTTTCTGAACATACTTCAGTCTTTTGGAGATATCTTGATCTGTAGAGCTTCGATTGAGTTGATTTTTGTTTTGAAAGAATCTAGAGACATGGAGCTATAAGTTATCTGAGGGAATCAAATGTCAATTTAGCCTCTAAGATGTTCAATTTCTGGAGGGAAATTAGGTGTAGTTTTCAGTCTTGGTTTAGTATTGGTCTGAAAGTGTTTTGGTCATAACTTCTTCATTTCTGAATCGAATTGAGCGTTTTTGGTGTCATTATAAAATTGAGGCAATGAAGAACATTTCCCTATAAGGAAGTTTTAGCAAATTCCTTCAATTTTATGATTAGAAAAATGTCCTAAGTTAAGCATAATTTTATGATATTTTCAGACATTGTCATATTTGATGATTTTGAGGACTTAATTAGCATGTTAATGTAAGTAATTAGCATGTTAATTTGAGTAAGATCATATGGCATAGGTTGATTGGATTAAATTGAATTAAAGTGTTAAGATGCATGAAGGGCAAAATTGGAAGATCACTTAAGGTTTTAAGTTATAACGCATATAAGGAGGGGTAGTTTGGTCATTTGGCTTCATTAAAAGAATAAAAGAAGGGTTGTGTGTGTTAGGAGAAGGGAGGAACGAAAATTAGAAGAATGAGAAAAGAGGAGAGACTTCGGTGAAGAGAAGAAGAAGGAAGAAAGAAGAAAAAAGGGAAAAGTCTAGGTTTCATCTTTTTTTTTTTCAAGTGGGATTTCAAGAGTTTTTCAAGAAGGAAAAACAAAGAGGAAGATAAAATCTCCCATTAGAGCCAAAGAAGCAAAAACGTGGGTGTAGATTCAAGGTGAGTTTTTCAAATCTTTTGAAAATTTTGATGGGTTTTGGTTTAGATAGCTTGAGGAATGTATGGTTTTAGTTTTCTAAGATTAATTTTGGTGATTAGGTGTTATGGGTTATCTAATTTGGATTCCTATTGGTTAGGGATTTTTGCAATTTATGAAGGAAATTAGAGAAGTTATGGGAGAAAGAGTAGAGGCTTTGAACAAGTTTCAAGCAAGGAAATAAGGTGGGTTTCATGTTTATAATTTAGGTAATGAGCCATACATGCTTTCTTTGAATCAAAAAAATGAAATAATTTCAATGGCTTTGAAAATGTTGCGTTGATTGTTTTGTGATTGATTGAGAAATTGCTATGATTGTTGCGTTACATTGCTTGAATGATTTGAGAAATTTTGATGTGCATTTTTGATTGATAATTTGAAAAAGAATGTGATTATGATTTTAAAAGAATGCAATGGCTATAAATTGCCTTCCAAAAAAAGTGTCATTTTGGCCAATATGTGTGAAAAATGTGAAATGCATGCTTATATGGGTTTGTGGTGGTCCCTTAAGTGAGTCAAGTGCACTTGTCTTAGGCTTTTCTCGCCTGCCCGCTTATGGTATGGAGCTCCTCACGGACTCCCATAAGTTCACGGCTACACATAACCACTACGTGGAAATGTGTAGTACGTTCTGTTTGGATCCACCCGAGCCAACTCTGATGTGTTATGTGTATTTGAGTTGTGATCTTATTGATGCATCTGTTATGTTTAATGTGATGATGCTTTGAATTATGATTTATGACGTTTATAAATCGCTTAATAAGTTTTGAATTTTGGAAAACTTAAGTTGCATGGTTTTCATTGTAAATTTTGCAAAGGAAATAAATATTTCAATGTTTTTGCTTATTCTGGGTTATAAGCATGTTATCCACGAGCTATAAGCTCCCCCCCCCTTCATTATCATCCTCAGGTGATGAGAAGAAGATCGGGTGAAGGAAAGTGAAGGTTTTTGTTTGTATGTATTCATCTTGTATTGTTTTTAAGTTAGATTGTTGTTGAGAATTTTGGGATTGGTGTATCTTGTGTACTTTGGATTTTGGATATTGATTTGTAATATGGCTTGGAAATGCCACTAATATTTTGTAAGCATTTATTTCATGATGTAAATGAGTTATGGATTGGTGTATAGAATTGAGATGTGAATGTGTTAGGTATTGAAGTATTATGATGATATGAATGTGTTTGATTGTGTTTGGATTCCGGAAATGAAGTTTGATGATTTTGATGATTGAGAATTAGCTAAGTGCTATGGGTATATAAATGTGATTGGTTGCGTTTGGATTCCGGACAGGAGGTCTGATGATTGTGATGGTTGGTCTGAATTATTGAAGTATTTTTTGTGTATGATTTGATGGTATTTAGACATGTGTGGGATTTTATGGCAAAAGAGAAATAAGATTTTTTTTAATGATGAGATATGAGATATGATTTGTATATGAAGAATTAAATGGATTGATGAATTGGAATTGATGAATTTCAAATGGGACATTGAATTGCTTTAAATGTTATTGAATGAAAAAAAATTATACCTTTTTGGATTGGTTTAGATCAGGATCGTCTTATGGTTTTCCAACGCGTTTATTTGTTTTCTTTCAAAGTATGCGTTTTCGGATGTCGGAGTTAAGAGTTCGTCCTTAAGCATTTTGTTTTCTTTGATTCCTTCGCTTTCTTTGTTTCCGAGCCTTTCGATTTCTTTGGCTCCTTAAGAATTCGATTTCCTTTCTTTTCCGCACACTTTTTGATCCGATTTGTTTTTCATTGGCTTTTGGGCCATTTTTGCGATTTTCGTTCTTTCGTTTTCATTCGCCTTTCGACTCTGTTTTTGATTTGTTTCCGTTGTATGATTTGAGCAAGAGTATAACCCACTTTCACTTTGTGATTCGTTTTTTCGCTTTCACCCTGAACTTTGTTTTCGATTTTTGATTTCGAGGTTGGGTTCTGAAAATGGGGCCCAATAGTAGTAGTCGTTTGATTTTCCTTCTTCACTTCATCAACCATCAAGGACATTAAATGTATCTCTTTGGTATCATTCCATGCCCCATCTTTTTCATTTATTTCCATACAATCATTGGAATCGTTCATATCGTTCAAACCTTCTATCACTAAATGTAACCACATAAAAGTGACATGAATTATGACAATTTCTACAAAGCATTAAATGGTAAACATGGTTCAAAATAAACATGAGACAACCATGTTAAATGCTAAATTTCATAAAGTGCATGGAAATGATTGAACAAAAATAAAGGTGTAAATTTGATTCTATAGTATAAAAATAAAGATGTAAATTTAAGCAAATTCATAATATATGCATGATGGTCAAGCCAACAACCCCACTTCGGCTCTCTTCATTGCTGCAAGCTTCTCTTTGTCACCACTCTTTGTTCTCTCCTCACTATTCATTGATTTGACAAATTAATATGTTGGACCACCCTACCATTTACTCTTCTTTCCTCTCCGCAAGCACTCTTCTTTTCCTCTTTCACGCAACTCTTTGTTCTCCCTTTACTATTCCCTGATTTGACAAATTAATATATTGGACCACCCTACTATTCACTCTTCTTTCCTCTCCGTAAGCTCTCTTCTTTTCCTCTTTCACGTAATCTTCTTATCTCAGAAACCACTTATCTTTCTATCAATATATTAAACAACTTCAAAGAAATCCCCCAAAACTTTCACCATTTAAGCAACAATTCAAAACTATAGCTTTAAGAATTACTATCTTGTTCTGAATAGTGGTGATCTTAAATGGAACGAGCATTTTATTGTAAAAATAGAACCTTCAAGGAGTACCTTGACCAATTAGAAACGTGAATACAAACGTGAATAATGATACCACTAAAATATCTGGTGCTTTAAGATAGTTGCAAATGCTCCAAACCTAGGAACACAACTACTTGTTCATCAAAGCTAATTCTTACTAATGAACTAGACGTTCCTAAAATTGTAACCTTTTTACTTTATCTTTAGATAAAGTAAACAAATGATCTCATCTTCACTCAAGACATATAAGATACTTTCATATTACAACTTTCCATTCACTTTTTCCATTTCAGGATTTGTCAAAGCACAAGGAGGGATATCGTTTTATCCCTCAGCTAGGTGATCAAATTCTATATCCGAGACAGGTATCACGTCGTTATGCTATCCTTGAGCACTGTCCAGTGAGAAACACAAGAAGGGCTCTATCTCATGAAATAAAACAACGTTGATGAATTAATTTTAATTATGCTACAGTAATGTGTGTTGTAACTCCTTGCTCAACTGTTGTTGTTTGCATTGAAACATAATAGGTCCATCACCTTCTCTTCTTCGAAATCATGCAAGAGAGTGCATGTTATACTACAGTAACATGCATATAACAACAGTTTCTTGCGTGATTTCGAAGAAGAGAAAGTGATGGACCTATTATGTTTCAATGCAAATAACATCAGTCGAGCAACGAGTTATAACACATACATAAGCAGATGAAAATAAACTTGGAAATCACAGATGGCAGAAAATGCAGGAGAGGGCAGAAGACGTAGAAATCACAGTCAGTAAAAGACGCAGAAGAAGGCAGAAGACGAAGTTGACGTAGGGAAATCGTTTTCGTTAAATATAAAAACCTGTTTTCAAAATACATCGAAACGTCTTTTTTACGTTTTCAAAAAATCATTGTCTTTTTTTTTTAACAAAAAATGAAAACATCTTTAACTAAACAAGTTTTGCGAGACTGTTTCATTTTTTACAAAAACAGCAACAAAAAACCAAAAAAAAGGGAACCAAGCACCCCCTTAGCTTATATTATTTTGTCTAAATGTGTAATCTATTTATAATTTGCTAGAAACCCATATATCAACTTAGACTCATTTGTAGGGCTAGTCCCGACACTTTCCCTTCTAATATATATTCTTTTACATTTCAAAAAAATAATAAATAATATTTTATAAGTTTTAAATTAATTTTAATAATACATACATACGAATAATATTTATAATAAATATAATAATTTTAAAAACACATAGAAAATATTTTATTTCATTATTTATTTTACATTAATAGCCAGTGGAAGGAATGGCTTTCCATTCACAAAATTCAGCTCTATCAAACTGAGATTCTACTAAAACTTGCTATGATACATATTATCACTACACACACCCATACATACAAAGCCTATATGATAAAAGTTGCTATTATTTTATTTAAAATAACATATATTTTGGAGAAATTAAATAATGCATTTACTAGCAAAAGAAGTTTGATACAATTCAAAACCAAACTCTTCGGGATAGCTTAACTCTAAAATCAGCATAAACCCAAACAAAATAAAAAGCTCATACAAGTTTATTTAATTTCTCCAAAATATATGCAATTTTTTAATAAAATAATAGCAACTTTTATTATACATGCTTTTGTAATAAGAATTATTTGTGTATTCTTTCAAACATTGATGTTAATAAAGAAATTATTTTTAATATTTATATATATGTGTGTGCGCTCAATATATATTGATATATTGTGATATGACACATAAAATGAGGAAATTTAAATGCATTAAGATTATATTCATTTCTTTTGCTATATAAAGAAATATATTATTTGAATATGTTACACACACAGGCGCATATATTTGTAAAATATATTTATATTAAAAATATAAATTATGTTTTAGGTGAAATGCACTTCTTAAAATTCATATTAAAATTGTTATAAATTTTATATTATGTACTAATTGTTATAATAAAAGTTTAATATTTTATATTTATAAAGTTTGTTTTAATTTTAACATACGGAACGATTATAATAATTTTCTTAAGTTTATGTTTCTTTTATTTATTAAATCTTTGTATATTGTATGTGTAATCTATTAAAATATAAATAAATAAGTATAATTAAGCATAATTTAAGATTTTATTATTAAATATTATATTATTGAGATAAACTTTAAATTTATCCATCACATATAAATATCTAATGGTAGATAAATTTTTTATAGAAAATTTTAAAGAATTATACCTCTTCGGACAAACATAATATTAAAAATGTGATGCATTTATTAATTACAAATCATAACTAAAGTTAAATATTTTTAATTAATTTATACGAATCATTTATTAAGAAAATTAGATAGTTAATATTTAATTTGTACAAATTTCAAAATAATTAAAATTGAAGATACGTTTACTATAACTTATCACGTCAAAATTTGCAGGATGTAGCTCTCCTATATATTTAGTAAGATCAAATTCTTTATTGTCACATTAAAACTTCAGCAAATAGTTAACTAAAACTCTATTTCTTTTAGGACTCATACATGAAAATTGAGAGAATACTATTGAAATTCAATCAACTTAACCTTTGTTTTGTTATACTGGTAGAGTTTTTGTCAGTACAGCTCTTTTTTAGATCTTTTTTTAGAAGAACTTTTTTAAGAAGTCAATTGACTGTTTGTCTGCCACTTAAAAAAGGAATTTTCAAAAAGAACTTCATACAATAGATTGTTTGGCATCATAAAAATAAAAAACACTTTTAATTTTAACTATATTTTATTTTCTAATAAAAATTATTTATGCATATAAATATTATTTAAAGTATATTAAATAATAAGCAAAGCACAATATATTAATTATTATATAATTTTAAACTATATGAAACATAAATAAAAATATATCTAATCAAATCTTTTATATGGATTGTAACATAAGTAAACTAATATAAAAAATAAATATTAAAATATATAAAAAGTTAAATAATATTATATAAATCTCAAAATAAATATTCAAGTTGAATAAATAGTTAAATACATAATAAACGAGAAGATGAGTTTGTCACTATTGTAGAAATTATGCTTAAAATATAAGGACAAAATAGACTAAAAAAATAGGCTCATTAAATGATCTGAAAAGGCTTTTTTGAGAAATTCCAAATTTGAATTTCTTAAAAAGTTATATTTTGGCTGTCAAAAAAATCATATCTATTACAAAAGTATTTTTTTATTTTACAGTCAAATATTTATTTTTCTTTAAAAAAAATTTTGTAATAAAAAAAAGCAGTTATTGATCTCCTAAAAACCTATCCAAAATGGCACTCAACTTTTTGTAATAGAGACTAAACAACACAGAAAGTGGAAGAGATGGGAAGAGCACGTCTTGCCATTAAGTATAGGATTTTGGTAATAAATTAATAAAAGAACCTCGTAGTGGCCAACTTGAATGGATATATAGGAAGCGGAAGGATAACTAGGTGTGCTAATTATAATTTCATGTAACCAAAGTGGTGTCATGAAGCGGAAGGATAACTAGGTGTGTTAATTATAATTTCATGTAGCCAAGTGGTGTCATGCCCATCTCAATCGATTAGGTGTAAAATGCAAACCCTAATCATTAAAAGTTCAACTTGGTCACCCAACAAAAATGAAGATTATATTTCACCATTATTAAATCTTTGATGTACCACTTCAGACCTAATTGTACCTTCTAAACCTTGCAAAAGGTTTCTTCTTGTACCATGTAGATTGTAAACTAAGAGAATTGCACGTTTTTCATGAGCTTTTTCTTTTTAGCAAGTTGTTTGGGATTTCTGCACATAGACTCTAAAAGGTTTTCCTATGCCTATAAGTTGTGTCCAAGAGGTTATACTTATTCCACAAAAAAGTTATGCCCAAGTTGAAATGAAGATTTTGTATTTTTATTAGTAGTATCGTTTTAAAAATATCTTCTTCTTTTTTGGTCCTAGATCAGGGTATTTATTGGCGGACCCAGTGACTAATCCCCTCGCTGGTTTGTAGGCACCTCACAGGATGGGACAGCTGGCCCAAGGATTTAAGGCTGCTCTATACCCAAAATTAAGGATCGAACCCCTGACTTTTGATTAAGGATGAATGAGTTCCTGCCACTCAACTACACCCTTGAATTTTTTTTAAATATCTTTAATACTATATCTGAAGGGTTGACATTTTTAAATCAGTGGTTAAAAGCTGCTGGAAACATTCACTTAATAATGGGTATGTAATTAAAGTAGATCAACTTACCAAAAAGTTAAATCTATCCCATGTCGAAGGATCTTATCTTATATCCCTCCTACCCTCTTTTAATTCAAGTACTTATCTTGACCATTTCACATATTCACCTGTAAAAGTAAACAAAAGGATCACTTCTCCAGAAGCCAACAATCTAACATCTGGCCCACTTTTACGCAACTTTAGCACCATTTAACAAGTGACACTGAGAAATACTTTGGACTGGACTACAACCACATGACATTTCACCGTCTGAGGAACATTATTTATGACGGCTTGTTCCTTTCCCACGAGCAGTGCCTATTTACCGTGTTAGTCAAAACACCGCAATCTCTACGACAACTACAATAAAAAATCAACGACAGGGCCAAAATCTTCTTCTGTCAAAGAAAAGAGAACATTCCTCTGGTCCTTAATTAATTTGCTTTTTTTTAACTGTTAATTAATTTGCTTTATTAATACCCTCCACCAATTTTAATCAAGAGTGGGTGGTGTAACTGCAAATCTTGGATGGGGTGTGGTTTCACAAAATTTCTAATTTGGGCACGATTGTTTCTAGGACAAATGAAAACAAAAAAACGTAAAATAAATAAATCAACATATGACATTTGTTAACGCAGTTTGACACATCTTATCTATGTTTACGGGGCGTCACTCAGCTTAATTACTTACACCTGTGATACAATAATAGTTTTACTCAAGGCATTACAGAGCTGACTCACCCAACCTTTGACACTATCTCTCGTCCTCACTATCCACGAAAGTAAATCATACTCAATAGTATGACCGTCTTATACTAACTTTAACAAAGGATTTTCTTAACAGTGTTTAATGATAATGATACGAAATAAACAACTTAAGTAATTAAATAATAAAGAACGTAAATATAAACGCTTGAAATAATAAACAAACAACTTCCCTAATAATTTCAGCTTCTTCAAAAAGAGATCGGAAAGTTGTTCACCAAGAAATATAAACGTTTCTTTATCGAAACGTTGTAAACATCATAATTGCAAAATTCACAACGGTTACTAGAATTTTTCACATGCTAACACCACTATCAACAGCCACCAGAAACATACTCAATCAACACTCAATCCACTCAACAAACATCACACCATCAACCAAAAATGGCAACTGCAACTTCTGGAATTTTCTCACAGCACAACCACAATCAGTAATGTTGAAATATAAAGAGGGAGTTTGTTCCACATTGAAAGAATAGATGACCTTGAGCATGCATATAAGCCTAGTGAGCTATTCTTCCTATCACCAATTGGTTTTAGGGTTCATTTGAGCTTGTATGTACTCATTTTATTTGGGCCTAATCTTATAAATTTAACATGGTCTCGGAGTAGGTTGCTCTTGGATTAAGTTGTCACCACCTCAATATGATAGGTTATGTCACATGTTGAGCCTTAAATTAGCCCACATGTGAGAGGGGCATGTTCAAATATAAAGTGGGAGTTTGTCCCACATTGAAAGAATATTGACCTTGAGCATGCATATAAGCCTAGTGAGCTAATCCTTCTATCACCAATTGGTTTTAAATAGGGGTGTTCATGGTAGAGTAACCTGACCGGTTCATAAATAGCCTGAACCTGAACTTGAATGTCAGGTTCACAAACCTGGACCTGAACCTGAACCTAAAGAACCTATAGGATCGGTTAACCTATTCTCAGGTTCGGTTCTCAGGGTAATCAGAACCTATTCATATCAATATATATGATAAAAAATTATTAAAAAATTGGTGAAAACAAATACAAATTATTCATAAAAGTATGCATATAAAATCCATCAAAGAT
>JANKOE010000006.1:21774842-21795515 GCA_026284465.1 Erythroxylum citrifolium
ATTCAGGAAGGAAAAAGGAAGAGGAGGATGAAAGCTTCCATGAGAGCCAACAAACTCTCCATTTGGTGAAGAATCCAGGTAAGAGTATTTTTGATTTGGTGGATTTTTTGGAAAGATTTTGGTTTATAGAGCTTAGGAAATGCATGGGTTTAAGAATTCTAGGATCAATTTTAGTGATTATGCATTGTGGTTTTCTCAACTGGAATCTCTATTGAATGGGAATTTTGTCTTTGATAAAGGAAATCAAGAGAGAGGCAAGAGGAGCAAGAGTAGAGGCTTTTTGAGCAAGGTTTCAAGTAAGGAAATCAAGATGGGTTTCATGTTTATAATTGCGTAATGAGCCATTAATGTTTTTGTCTAAATCAAGAAAGTTAAATGATTTCAATTATTTCATAAATGTTGCTTTTATTGCTTTTAAATGATTTGTGAAATTGCTACATGTTTGGGATATGAAATTTTGATGATGAATTGTGAATTGCTAAATGAAAGGGTTTTTCGAAAAATTGTATGTTCATGAAAAATAAGTTTCCGAAATGTTGCCATTTGGGCAATCTGTTTTCAAGTCATGAATTACATGTTATGTGGGTTTGGATTGGTCTGTTCTGTATGTCAAGTGCACTTGTCTAAAGGCTTCTCCCGCTTGCCCGCTAGTGGCATAGAGCTCCTTCATGGACTACCTTAAGTTCACGACAACGCAAAACCATTATGTGGGATTGCGATAGTACGTTCTGTTCACGGTTACACAGGACCATTATGGGAAATGTGTTAGTACGTTTTGTTAAGGACTACCTAAACCATTTTTGATGTGCCTAAGTGTTTATGATTGTGACAAGTTTGCTGAATGCATGATTCATGACGTTTATGAATTTCTTGATAAGTTGTGAATTTGAGAAATATTTGTTACATGGATTTTACAATGTGAAATTTTACAATCGAAATAACTATTTCAATGATTTTTGCTTGTTTCTTGGTTATAAACTTGTTATCCACGAGCTTTTTAAGCTCACCCCCATTTTCGTCCCATCTTCAGGTGATGAGCAAGAGACAAAGTGAAAGAAAGTCAAGGCATTACTTCGGATTTGCATGCTTTTGTTCTGTTTTGAAATAAATTTATGTAACACAAGCCTGTAGTTGCATGTTGAGCAATTATAGTTCAAGTATTTATGTATTTTGGGATTTTGCGAAATATTGTATTGTGGCTCGAAATGCCTATTGAAGTTTCTAAAACTCTTATTTTTTTGTTAATGAAATATGCATTGTGTATGGATGATGTTGAGTTAAAATTAGGTATGCTTGAAGTTATCAACTTGAGATGATGAATCTTGAGTATGAACTATTGTTAAATATATAAGTAAGGCACTATGGAAAAAAAAGATAGGAATGTTATGAATGATGAGATGTTGTTGAATATGAAGAGTCAAATGAATTGAGGTTGAGAGTTTGAAGAATTCCACTTGGTAGTTGAATTGTTATGAATGATGTTGTAATAGAGGAAGTAAAGTTAGGACAAAATTTCAAGTTTTTCATGAGGGTAAAATGTGTGTTCTGACTTCTAGAAAAAAGATTGGATTAATTTAGGTATAATTAGACAAAGTTGTCTTTATGGGAGTTGTAGATTGTCTTTCTAGCTTTCCAACAATATAAAGTTTTTAATTTTTGGATACCGGAATGAAAAGATATGATCATTACAAGATGTGATGCTGTATGGAATGTATACACAGGACAGCTATGGTATATTGATGAGAATGTGTGGCTTTGATTAACTAAATGGGCTGAGAATTGAGAGTTTTATGAGATAAATTTGGTGTTTGAATTAATATGAATTGATTTAGCACTAGAAGAATTGAATTTGAGAAGATTATGAATGAATATGATGTTAGATTGGATGTAGGAAGCATTGGAGAGGCTTTGGAGGGGTTTGGGGAACCCTATGTTTGTTAGAAGGACTTTAGGTCCATTAAATAGACCTTCTCAGGTGTAAAAACAGCCCCAGACCAGTGCATGTCCGTTAAACGGACTTTAGGTCCATTAAATGGACCTTCTCAGGTGAAAAAGAGCCCTCAGGCCTGACAATGTCCATTAAACGGACATTCATGGGACAGTTTCAGTAAATCGTGATTTTGACCCTTTTAGAAGCAGAATCTTACTTTGTAGTCTTCATAAAAGTTGTATATCTAGAAGTCTTCTTTCAAAAAGTTCAAGAACGAACTCAATCCGACATCTTTGGCGAAAGTTATAGCAATTGCGCCAAGATAGGTACAATACAAATGAGGATTTAAACATGTTCGATTCTTTTGAGAATAACTTCCTCATCCAACCTCCAAATGAAGTGATTCTTGAAGCAATGGATTCCTAACACCTTTTACTATCTCTCCATGAAAATTGGTATCTTTTGGAGTTGATTTGAAAAAGTTTGATGGAGAGAAAGTGAGGGGTCGGTTGAGAGAGCATGATTAGGGTATGAACACCCTTTGGATTTTTAAGCATATCTTGATCTATAGAGCTCCGATTAAGATGGTTCTTGCTTCAAAATAAACTAGAGACTTAAAGTTACAATTTCTTTGAAGAAGTAAAATTGAAACTCTGGTTTGAAGATTTCCAAATTCTGTTCACAAATAGGAGAAATGAGTTCGATTATGGTGACTGATTTGTATGGGCACGTCGTTGAACAAATTGTGAGGAAATTTTTGAGATGTTGTATCAGAGCACCAGAATTAGGATCTTACATGGGCATTTTCGAATTATATATCAAGGTACATGCAATGTGAACATGTCATAGCAGATAGTAGCGACTGATCCTTAGTCTGAGTCGCATATGTTTAAGTCACACGCATGAGTAATTGTTAAGAGTTTGAATTGATAGAATTAGTGAGAAAAAAAACGATACTCTTTCATGATATGGAAAAAAAATGGAAGTTGTGGATAAATAGAAATAAGAAATAGTATATGGGTAAATATGACAGATAATGAGTCAATGCATTTGTATTGGTGGAATTGAATATGACACTAATAATGTATTATGGTGTATATCCTTGAATGTGATAAAGATGTGAATGTATTGTCATGGATTGTTTGAGGAAGATAAGGATATAAATAGAAATGATGAGATTAAAGTGCACAAGCAGGATCCAACAGTTGTGGTATTAGAGCAAGACTTAGATTCCGAAATCAAGCAGGATCCAACAGTTGTGGTATCAGAGCAAGAGTTGGATTCCAGAATCAAGCGGGATCCAACAGTACCTGCAAATGTCTCTCATTATTCTGCATTAGGAATAACATTGTCACATTATCTTGTTAATATCAGACTTTCTTTATGTCTTTTGAATATTACGCAAATTGTGATATACCACCGGTTGCTACTTGGTGTATGATTTGGGTATTAAATGCAGAAGTTATAAATATATCTATCTATCTATATATATATGTACATATATATGTGTATATATGTACATGTATATATACATGTATATATAGATATATATATATATATTTTTTGTTGAGACAATTTAAAAGAAACTTGAGCTTTCCTTTATGTGGTTTACATAGGTTAAATATGAAAGGTATTTTTGAAAGTAAGGTCGAAATTTGGCAATTTGTTGATTAAAATGCCTTCGTGTTGTATGATATTAATTATAAGGTGGAAAAATAATTTTGAATTGTTTTCTAACATATCATTTCAGTATAGTATAACCTCGAATATGCTCTGATATGCTCCGGAATATGCTCTATTGGAGTGGTATATTACATTATCTTTAATGACAATAGATGAATCATTATTGATGAGAAGAAAGGTCAATTCATATCTTCTATTGAAATGGCTCCTAAAAAGGTTTTACCCTTAGAAATGCCATTTGGTCAAAAATTTGCATTGAGATGCAAGAATATTGAATTTATATTGTGGCACTTAAGGTATGACCACATAAAATTTAATAAAGAACATGGTGCTTGGGCTTTCTTTTATTTCTTCCAAGACAAAGTATATGAAGGATGCATTTATAGTAAAATGCATAGGATGCCATTTCCAAAAATATCTTAGAGAGCCAAGACTCCTCTTCAGTTGGTTTATGCTGACATTTGGAGTCCATCAAGAACCACTTATGTTAAAGGTAAAATATCTTTTGTTATTTTTGTCGATGATTACACTAGAATGATGTGCTTGTATTTCATCAAACAAAAATCTAATACAGTCTTTATCTTCAAGGAGTTCAAGGCCTTAGTAGAAAAATAATGTAGGCATTCTCTCAAAATATTGAGAACTGATTCCTGGGGTAGAATTTACTGATTATAGGTTCATTAATTTTTATAAAGGAACAAGCTATAAAAATGAGTTAATTATTTAACATACACCATAAAAAAAGATTTCGCTAAAAGGAAAAATAAATGATTGTTGAGATGACTCGATCAATGCTACAATGCAAGAATCTACCAAAGAATTTGTGGGTAGAATATACCTTCTAAATCATTTTCTCACTAAGGTAGTATTAAATGTGACTCTTTATAAAGTATGGTTCAAAAGAAAGCCAATTGTTAACCATCTTAGAGTCTTTGTATGTGTAGCATATTCACATATTTTAAAAAAGGATTAAGAAAAGTTAGATGAAAAAGGAGAAAAGTGCATCTTTATTGGCTATTATGAATAATCAAAATGCTATTAACTGTACAAGCCAAGAATAAAACAATTAATCATTTCAAGAGATGTCATCTTTGACAAAAGAGTAAGTTGGTAATGGAACACAGAAGCCACAAAAGGATTCAAGCTTTATGAAGAAGTCATGGAGCAGTACGAAGCAAGTGATCCTATCCTGAGCATACCATCACCATCATTAACATAGCATATCGACAACATCAAGAAGAAGGAAATCAAGTAGAGGTAGAAGTGCTTCAATATTGAAGATCAACAAGGTAATAAAAACAAAATCTAAGATATGCATTTGTTTTCTTCATTAGAGAACCTAAAAAATATAAAGAAGTTGCTAAAGAAGAAGTTTAGAGAAAAGCCATGGATGAGGAATTCAAAATGATCGAGAAAAATGGTATATGGAAACTAGTGCAAAATCCCAAAAAAAAGAACTCATTGGGATAAAATGGATTTATAAATTCAAATAGATCCATTTAAAAACACAAAGCTCGACTTGTCGCCAAAAGTTACAACATTCAGGTATTGACTTCAACGAGAACTTCACCTTAGTTATTTGCATGAAAGAATAAGAGCAGTGTTAGCCTTAGTTACATAACTAAAGCTTCAAGTATATTAATTGGATATGAAATTAGCCTTCTTGAATGTAGAAATTAAAGAAGAAGTCTATGTGGAGCAACTAGAAGGGTACAAAATTTAAGGGAAAGAACATAAAGTGTATTAGTTAAAAAAGGCATTATATAAACTTAGACAACCTCCACAAGCATGGAATAGTAAGATTGACAAATACTTCATAGGGCATGCTTCACCAAAAGTTCAAATGAGCCATCACCACACGTGAAAATGTGAGGCAATGATTTCTTAATAATATGCCTTTACATGGATGGGTTGATTTACACTAGCAACAATACAAAGGTGATGGAAGAGTTCAAGAGGGCCATGATGTAAGAGTATGAAATGACCTATCTTGGACTTATGAGATGCTTCCTTAGCATGCAAGTCAAACAGGAGCCTGGACGAATCTTTATCTAGCAAGCAAATCATATGGATGACTTACTAAAAAATTTCATAGACAATCGTTGGAGTTATGCATTTGAATTTCATACAAAGGAAGCCTATAATATTGCAATGATAATGGTTGTGATTCTTCAGGAATCTCATCAGTCCTCCTTAAGTTGGAGATTGTAGGTTCAACATGCCCAACTTGCTAACGATTCGAAGGAATGCTTCTTTGCCAAGATATTTAGTGAAAATGTTGGAAAGTTGAGAAGATGAAGGGACAAATGAAGGAGCAATCAAACCGGCTTGTATCTTTTCACGTGTGAGATGACAGTCCAGCTCGATATGTTTTGTACGCTCGTGAAAAACTGGGTTAGCTGCGATGTGTAAGGCTGCTTGGTTATTGCAGAATAATGTTGCAGCTTGTGGGTGATCGACTCCAAGGTCATGAAGGAGATATTTTAGCCATTAAATCTCGCATAAAGTTTGGGCTATGGCACAATATTCAGCTTCAGTAGATGATCGAGAGATGGTGACCTGTTTCTTGCTTTTCCATGAGATAGGAGAGGAGCCAAGGAAGACACAATAACCTGTGGTAGAACGCCTAGTTATTGGACAACTTGCCCAATCCGATTTGCAATAGGCAATTAGTTGGAGAGAGTTAGAAGGAGACAATAAAAGGCCTTGGCCTAGAGTCCCTTTAAGATACCGAAGCAATCGAGTGGTAGCATTTATGTGTGGTTGTCGTGGCTCATTCATAAACTGACTTAGAATTTTCACATAATAGACAATGTCAGGGCATGTTATTGTTAAGTACATCAAATGTCCAACTAGACGACGATAACAAGAAGGATCATCAAGTGGAGTGCCATTTGAGTTTGTGAGCTTTAAGTGTTGCTCTATTGAAAAGTCAATCGTATGAGCTCCTAATAGCCCTGAATCATTAAGAATTTCTAACGTATATTTTCTTTGAGAAAGATATATACATGAGATGACCGTGCGACTTCGATGCCCAAGAAATATTTCAAGGGGCCTAAGTCTTTGATGTTGAATTTGTATTAAGATAAGCCTTTAGATTCTCAACACCTGCATTGTTAGTGCCTGTAATAACAATATCATCTACATATACTAAAATGAAAAGTTGAGCATTACCTTGTGTGCGAAAGAATAGGGAATGGTCTGCCTTAGATTGAGTGAAATCAATGTTCAAAAGTGCTTCTTAAAATTTTTGGAACCAATTTCGGCTAGCTTGTTTAAGTCCATAAAGGGACGTATTCAACTTACATACTTGGTTCTCCCCCTAATGAGAAAATCCAGGTGGAATGGTCATGTATACCTCTTCAGAAAGGCCCCCATATAAAAAGGCATTATGGACATCCAATTGGTGAAGATTCCATCCTTTTATTGTAGCAATGGCTAGCAGACAACGTACTGTTACTAGTTTGGCAACTGGCGCGAAGGTCTCATGAAAGTCAATTCCTTCTTATTGAGTATATCCTTTTGTAACTAGACGAGCTTTGTATCACTCAATTGTGTCATTTAATTTGTATTTGACTTTGTATACCCACTTACATCTAATGGGATTTTTTCCAGTTGGTAAGTTTGTTATGGTCCATGTATTTTTAGTTTTAAGGGCTTGAACTTTCATGGCCATAGCATCCTTCTATTATGGCAATTTGACAGCTTGTGAGAAAGTTCTAGGTTTTATAACGTTAGTGATAGCAGCTAAAAAGGAATGATGGGATGAAGAGAATCTATCGTAAGTTAAGTACTTTGAAAGAGGAAAATGCATACCTGATGAAGGGGTCATCGAGGGAGAATCTTCATTTTGGGGGAACATTGAGGTTGTGACATTTGAGCAATGAAAATCCTGTAAGTAAACTGGTGGTTTATGGGGATAAGTAGATCGGCGAGGAGGGATGGTTATGGATTCATCTAAGGTGGTATCATGGATGGTGAGGTTGTTGTTAGGGAAGACTCTTGAAAGGTGGAGTTGTCATGTGGGCTATTTTGATGTGCATCTTGGTGTCGCGAAAGAGTGTATGATTCTAAAGAAATGTCATTGGCTAGTAAAGGAAGAACTTGATTAGGATTAGAGGGAGGTTTTGAGGCAGACTTAAAAGGAAAAATAGTCTCAAAGAATTGAACATCATGACTGGTAAAAATCTTACTCGAGTTAATAGCATAGATACGATATCCCTTTTGACCAAAAGATAACCCAGAAAAATTCTAGGATTAGAGCGAGCATCAAATTTATCTCTTTTATGAATGTTGTAAGCAAAACACAGGCAAACACGAAGATTATCATATTTAGTTTTGGTGTCGAACAGAATTTCATAAGGAGAGCATCCAGATAAGAGCGGGGATGGAATTCGGTTTATAAGGTATGCGGCAGTAAGGACACACTCTCTCTAAAATTTAAGTGGGAGATGTGATTGAAAATGTAAAGCACGAGCTACCTCAAGTAAGTGTCTATATTTGTGTTCAACCACTTCATTTTGTTGAGGGGTACCGACACAACTAGATTGATGCAAGATGCCCTCCGATTGAAAAAGTTATTGAAGACCAGAAGCAAAAATTTCAACCCCATTGTCAGTTCTAAATTTTTTGAATTTTATATTTGTGTTGACTTTTAACAAGAGATACAAAAGCTTTAATATTTTTTTTAGTCTCAGATTTATGTTGCATCAAATAAACCCATCTAGCTCGTGAAAAATCATCAACTATGGTTGAGAAATAATGAGCATCAGTATGAGAGGAAACACTATAAGGACCCCAAATATCGATATGAATTAACTAGAAAATAGTTGTGATAGAATTCGAGCTAAGAGGAAAACTACACCAAGTTTGTTTTGTAAGAGGACAAACATGACATATGCAACTTTTTGAAAATAAAATGCAAGGACTGCTTTTGGATAGATAGAGGAGACTTGTAGAGGATATATGGCCTAGACGCCAATGCCACAAGTCGAAGTTCTTTGAGGAAAGTGAAAGTCTTGAGAAAGTGTTGTTGAAATCAGGTTAAAAAATGTAAAGACCATCTTGTTCCTTACGCAAACCAATCACCATCCTTGTTGACAGGTCCTGCAAAATGTATCTATCATGGTAAAAAAAAACAGCACAATTTAACACTTTGGTGAGCTTGCTTATTGAGAGTAGATTATGCTTGAAAGAAGGGATTTATAAAACACTATCAACATTTAGAGTAGAGCTTATTTTAGCAAAACCAATATGAGTGATTTGTTCCTTTTGACCATTAGGTAAGGTGATCATGTGAGGAGTGGCAAATTCAGTAGATGAAGTTAGAGGTGATTGATATGAAATCATATGGTTTGTAGCTCCACTTTTAATGACCCATAATTTTGAAAACTTGGTAAGAAAAGCAAGAGATGTACCTGCTAAATTTGTTGCAGTTTGTAGACTACTTGAAGGGATGAGACTGACCAGCTTGTTGACTTGCTTTTGAGTGAGTTTTGGGGTTATAGAAGTCTCATTAGAAGGACCAACATTACCATCAGTTATCTCACTTTGTGTGCCCGAAGCATTGGATGCGTAGTGAGAAGCACTAGATCGTCCCTATAGAGAAGACGTGGAAGTAAAACTACCTTGTTTCTTTTTCTTATATTTCAATTTGTTGCACTCTTCAATAGTGTGATTATCTTTCTTGCAATAATGAAAAAATTTCTGGGTTTGAGTATTAGAATGAGTACCATATTTTGTGTTTTGTGAAACAGCCAAAGTTGTTGTTTCTGTAAGGGGTTTGGGGATTGAAAGAAGATTTCGTTGTCGTTCTTCTTGCAGAAGTAGGCTGTAAGCTTTGTTGACAGATGGTAGAGGATCCATAAGGATAATTTGACTACGAAGTGCACCATAAGACTCATTCAAACCCATTAGAAATTGCATTAAACATTGTTGAGCTTCAAATTGAGATATGGATTTGGATGTACCACATGTGCAGGGACTAACCTTAAATAGTTCAAATAATTCATCCCAAAATGATTTAAGTTTACCATAATAAATAATTATGGAAGATGTACCTTGTTTATTTGTGGCAATAACATGAGTGAGTTCAAAGATACGAGGTGCGTTGCTTTGGGAGAAGCGCTCTTCAAAGTCTTTCCATATCTCAAAAGCAGATGAGTCACATAGGATACTATCTACAATGTTTGGTGAGATCACGTTCATTATCCATGATACCACCATGTCGTTTACATGATCCCATAGTGGGTAATGTCAGGATGTAGTGGAGGGTCGTGACAAGGTCCCATTTACAAGATCGAATTTGTTCTTGGCATTTAGAGCCATTTTCTTGGCACGAGACCAGTTATAATAATTGTCCCTAGTCAATGGTTTGGACACAAGGATGACACCTGGATTATCTAATGGACGGATGGTGTAAAGAGAGAGCAAGTTTTGATCAACAAAAACATTTTCTTGACTGTGTGAAGCATTTGAAGTTTCTGAATCAAGGGAAGAATTGGTATTTGTTATGATAAGGGAAGCTGGAGATGTTTGAACAAAATGAAATTGTAGAGAAGAAAGTTAATGCTTTGATAGCATTTTAAGATTTAAGAAAGACCTAAAAGGCTTGATTCTCATTCCTTTCAATAGTTGAATATATACATGATTGAATATGCAATATATGGAAAAATCCTATGTCTAAGCTAATGAATTCCTGCAATAAAAGAATTCACAGACAACCGTTGAAGATATGCATTTGACTTTCATACAAAGGAAACCGATATTATTAAGATGATAATGGCTGTGATTCTTCAGGAATCTCATCAATAGTTTTTTCAATTTGTTTATTTTGGATTCTCCCCTTTTAAGCTCTCACAATCCTTAGTCTTTGAGAGAGAAGTTACCAAGCTGCTCTATCAACCACTTATATTTATACTAAGTCTCTATTTGGTTGGGCTTATATCAGTAGAGCTTTTGTTGGTGGAGCTTTTTTCTGTAGATTTTTTTAAGAACTTTTCTAAGAAACCAATTGACTGTTTGATTGTCATTTAAAAAAGAACTTTTTTGAAAAAGCTTCGTATGGTAGACTATTTGGCAATATAAAAATAAAAAGCACTTTTAATTTTAGCTATATTTTATCTTGTAATAAAAATTATTTATGCATATAAATATTATTTAAAGTATATTAAACAATATGCAATGCACAATATATTAATTATTATATAATTTTAAACCATATGAAACATAAATGAAAATATATCTAACCAAATCTTTTATATGAATTACAACATAAGTAAAACTAATGTCAAAAATAAATATTAAAACATATAAAAAAGCCAAATAGAGAAGATAAGTTTGTAAGATAAACGTGAAGATGAGTTTGTGGGTATTGTGGGAATTAGGTGTAAGAAAAAGGACAAAAGAGACAAAATAAGCTCATTAATTGATATGAAAAATTTATCAAAAAAGGTCATTTGAGAGGCTTTTTTTTAGAAGTTTCAAATTTGAACTTCTTAAAAAGCTGTATTTTGGCTGCCAAAAAAATCATATTTATTAAAGAAATATTTTTTATTTTACAGCTAAACACCAATTTTTTTTAAAAAAGGCTTTTATGGTAGAGAAACATTCTTATTAATCTTCTAAAAGTCCATTCAAACAGGCACTAAATGAAGTATTCACTTAAAATAAACTTGTTAAACTGAGATTAATTTAGTAGTTTAAGATGAGTAATTAGCAGTAATTAAATAATTTTAGTGTCACAAAAGATAACAAATTTAACAGGCTATTTATGAGATTGTAGGAAACTTTTTGAATGGCCTCTGATGATTTCAAAAGTCATTAATTAGCACTAGCGTTAAAAGAAGAATGTCAGTGGGACCGATTCACAACTTTTAAGCAACCAAAAAGATCATTTTAACTTTCCAGTAACCATGTCATGTTACTGTCACAACTGCGTCGTGTATCCTCGAACCTTTTTCATCTGAAAAGTTGCTTTGTCCAATGTTGGACTGCAAGAACAGTTGCTTTCGGAAGAAGAAGAAAGGAAAAAAAAAAAAAAACACAGAAACACAATCGCTGAACTTACTTCCAAAAGCTTTTAACTTTCAGTTCACAGTGAACCACAAATTCCTTCACATGACAAAATTTAAAGCAACTTCAATTCAATTGTGATTAGGACAAGGCAATCAGTTTGATAACGTTATTAGAGAGCTCGTCCTTTACCACTAAGCTGTATCTTGGTCGTCTTATGTTGGCTGAATGTATAATTTATCAACAACAGATACGTCTTTCAGGTGTCAAAGGAGAATCCTTGCTTCCAGCCTTAAAACCTTCAAAGATTGTCATAAGATTATTAAAAAAGGAGACAGCTAATACATTGGCTTTAGGCCACATTTTAAATCAATCTGTTTCCTTTGAGTTGGTTGGTAGCTGTAAGTGAAGAGAGAATAGTATGACTAATGATCATGGGAAAGCTTATTCCATGCATATTAGGAAATGCAAAGGTGTATTATCTTGCCTATGTGGAGGATACTAATTGGGCACTAGTTTTGTTGATCAAGTCAAGATTCGCAGACATCATCTAATACTTTTACATATATGCGTATTCCGATCGGCTTCTAGTTTGTCATCTTCATATTATTCAATAATTGGCCTTTTCTGCATCTTTTTACCCGCTCCGCGGTGGTTTGGTCATGGATTTAAGTTCTTTTTATTTTGGTAGTCTCTTTCGTCAATTGAAAATGTTCATGTGATAAACTATTTTTAACCAAACACTTTATTATCTAGCAGATCATTAGAACCAACAGGAGTCTCACTGGTATGAAGGTAGAAGAAGCATTAATTACGGTTCAAATTTTGGTGATGTAAGAAATGATGATTTCTACTATACGATAAAAATACTACTATCCTTTAAGAATTATTGTTAAATGTCGTATAGCATCTAGATGAAGAACCTAGAGAACTTGTTCTACTATCTTCTTGATCTTCTTCTTCTTCAATTTCTGTTCATGTCATAGCAAATTTGGAATTGCCACAAGTAGCTCTCAGTCGACACTAATCCCTATTTAATTTCTACGCATTATCATTTGATTAGCTCTTAATACATTTTCCAATTTAATAACTTACATATACTTATATATCTTGAGCTATCTTCTTTCTTTTACAAAGTTTTTGATTCTCTTCGCTAGAATAAGGTTTCTCTATCGAGTAAATGAAAAAAATAAGGACGAAGGGTATTCCATGGATTGCCTCCTTAACGAAGAATATACTTATATTCTAACGTTCGATTGTTGCACCATCAGAAACTAGAAAAGATTAACAAGAATACGCTAAAAGATTAAATAGGAGCCATATATTTACGATCAGAAGTGGTCCATATACTCTGAAAAGATGCTTTTGGCAAGGATACTGGAGAAGAGAGGGTGGAAAATTGATAAGTGAATGAGTAGTTGTTTACCCTTAAGATGGAATCAATCAACTTATTCCAATTACAAAGACATAAGACATTACACATTTACACTAGGTAGGAAGGCCATGTGCTTAATTCTCGATAACCAATTCACCTTTTCCAAACGAGTTAAAATTTGATAGCAGAGACATCGTCGTAAGATTTTGCAGAGCCGTGTTAATGGGATATCGGAGTTTCTGTGAGATAAGGAAGTCTGTCCTGCAGAAGTTACTGTGAGAAATTAGACATGACTGATCATTGCCGAAATCATTTCCAAAATAGGAGAAATAGAGAGACTGTTGTATAACAAGTACCATAGACTTTATTGCGTATTCTGGATCGTTTATGAAAAGGTAAAAATGAAAGAAATTTGGAATACTTGATTTTGGTTATATTCCAACTTTTAAAGCAGTTTTCTTCGTCAAAAGGAGCTTCAATTTTTTAGGACTTTCACGAGAATCCTTTATTGACACGTAGTTAACGTTTTTCTACAATTTTTTTAAAATATAAGTGCTCTTAACAGGTCAGAAAATTCATATGTTTACGAATGATATGGGTAACTTCAGAAGACCTTAACCTTTATATATAGTTTCCATATCTGGCTTCCTTATCACAGACTCGATATGAATCTGGTTGATATTAATCAGGATTCATTTTTTTCTTGAACTTTGACTTATTGATTTAGATCATTTATTGGTTCATTTTATTACCTTTATTTGAATCAAATTACGTAATTTGACTAATAAATTATTAAAAAATAAAAAATACAATTAAATATTGTTCAATTTTATGAAAAAAGTTTGTCCTTATTGGCAAGTACATATGCTTATAATCATGACATCCTTAAGTGGCTATACCTTATCTGGATTATTTGAAGACCATAATGACAATATTTGACTGATTTAATGATTCTCTTATACTCTTTCCACTTAAAATGGAATGAATAATTAGTGAACCATATTCTCAAACAATAAGGATGGAGAGGAGCCATCACAAGGAGAATCTTGATTCAGAGGTGGTCTTTTAAAGAGACATAAATGCGTTTAATATGCATTTGCTACTCTCCTAATTCCTATATATAGAATGTGGAGGTACAGCACAAGAGAGGCATAACGATTCATTGAGGCATAACGATTCATTGAGGCACAAGAGCTACTCTCCTAATTCCTACCTCTCCCTCATTCTTCTTTCTTGCTACTTCAGACATTAAGGAGCTGTTTAACAAGGCAGGGGCATTGTACAGTAAATTTTGAGAACAGAAGGCATGAAGGTAATTTGAGAGTTTCATTCGTTTATCTTTTGCGTCCTTTTTATTTTCTATTCGTGCCATTTTCTGGAAAGCATTTCCCAACATCAGCTTTTAGTTTTAAGAGCAGCATCTATTTTTACTTTTCTTAACGTAATTTAAGGTAGAGTTTACCACAAAAATATGATCGAACCAAAATGGGGTAATCTACTAATAGTTGCTGGTTATCTGTGACCAACCTCTAGTTGGTTCTCCTGCGTCTTTATCTTTACTAGAAAAAGAGGGGTTTCAGATAGTTCGTGGTAAATTAGACTTGACTTGACTCTTCTTTTTCTTTTTAACTTCAATGTGATGGAAGAAATGAGAAGAATAAGTTGAAAGTTTTAGTGACAATTCTTCTAAAATTTAAGTGACAATGTTTGTAGAGATAGGTCATTGTGAGCTCAAGTAAAGCTTTGGCTTATTGCTCTTCTCGTAATTATGCGATTGTCATTAAAACTCACCTGATTCTCCGAGACCAGGTTCTTATACTGAGTCCAGATCTTTTCTCTAATATTATGGTGTCGTATTGTATCGAACAAATCTCAGTCATTTATTTATGTGGATCCCGTATAAAATTTACGTGGATCCCATAAAATAAATGACTGAAATTTTATGAGACAGAATAAGACAAAGTAATATTAGATAAAGGATCTGAATTTTCTTATACTTATCCTGTCGCTAATGGAGCAACCAAAAAGGTGAGAAAGATACTAAAGTTTATACATATATATATATATATATATTTCGGGAAAGAATCTTAATTTTACTATCAATCAAAGCAATAGTAAATCTTGGGGTGTCCTTTTATTCTTTGATGACAATAAATAAAGACGTAGGGAGCTTGTGAAAAACAAAAGTCCTGACTATGAGTTTCAACCAATATTCCAATTTAGCGGAAAGAAAGGTTTTGTCCGCGGAGAAGAGATAGTGTCTGGTATTTGGTTTTCTAAAAGCTTAAGAACGTATTGTAACTGTACCAAACTTTACCTACCATCTCAACTATTTCTTTCCTCTAAGACATGCGGGAGGGAGCGCACAGAACAGTAGAGATTAGGCAGGATTTTTTTTTTTTTTGTTTATTTTATTATTTCTTATAAATCTCAGTTATTTATTTAAGTGAGTGTTACCTAAATTTCTTATAAATAAATGTTTGAAATTATGTAATAAAATAAGAATAAAATAAACTGGACAGCGAATCCATCCCGATCCAAGGAGGGATGTGCTGGGACCGAACTAAGGAGGGATGTGCTGGGAGTGGAGTGAGATTTTCATTCATTAAGATAGCTAACACGTGCTCTCTGCATTCCTCATGGCTCCGTTATATATACACCGCTCCCATACTCACATACACTATCCCTCTCTTCATGAATCTCACTTCTTTTATTGTGTTGAAGCAGAAGCACCGAAAAAGAGGAAAAAGTCGAGAAAAAAATTAAAAGTGTAATCTGATTCCATTTGGGTTTGGTCATTCTTGGGAGGTGTAGTATCAGTTACTGAGAATTTAAGAACTAACCAACAACTCTTGACTAAAACACTTAGCATCACTCTCTTCTTTTCTCCTCCTCAGTCCATCTGTTTACTTTTACTTCTCTGTTGTTTCTTCAACTCGTAAGAAGATGGCGGAAAACCAAATCTCCAAGAACAACCTTCTTCCCCACCAACCCTTTGGTGTCGACGTCCAACAACAACAGCAAGCTAGCTCCAAATGGTTCGACGATGATGGCAAACCCAAGCGAACTGGTACACCATCCAAACCTCTCCATTCATCGATTTGATTATATGTTTTTGGTGGTGATTCTGATTCTTTCTTCTTCTTCTTCTTCTTCTTTCTAATGTCGTTTGTTTGCTTAACCAGGAACTGTTTGGACTGCAAGTGCTCATATCATAACAGCTGTGATTGGCTCTGGAGTCTTGTCCTTGGCTTGGGCCACCGCTCAGCTTGGTTGGATCGCTGGTCCAGCAGTCATGTTCTTGTTCTCTTTCGTCACGTACTACACTTCTACTCTGCTCTCTGCTTGTTACCGTTTCGGTGATCCTGTTAATGGCAAGAGGAATTATACTTACATGGACGCTGTTCGAACCAATCTCGGTGATTTTTCAGTTCTCTACAAGAGTGTTTACGCCAAGACTTGTGTGTTTTGGAGAGATTTTTTCTCAACTGTTGTTCTTTATGCATTTTCAGGTAGTGGGTATGTGAAAATATGCGGGATGGTTCAGTATGTAAATCTTTTTGGAGTTGCCATTGGTTACACCATAGCGTCGTCTATAAGCATGATGTGAGTCTTTATCTTTGAGAGTTCCGCTTTCGGTTATTGTTCCTGTGGGCTAATGATCCTTTTGGGGTTCTGATGAAACAGGGCAATCAAAAGGTCTAATTGTTTCCACAAAAGCGGCGGCAAGAACCCATGTCGCATGAACGCCAACCCTTACATGATCGCGTTTGGTATTGTGGAGATCATTTTCTCTCAAATTCCTGACTTCGATCAACTATGGTGGCTATCCATTGTCGCTGCAGTCATGTCCTTCACTTACTCAATCATTGGTCTCGGACTTGGCGTAGCTAAAGTTGCAGAAACTGGGAAAATCAGGGGAAGCCTGACGGGAATAAGCATTGGCACTGTGACTCAAACCCAGAAAATATGGAAGAGTTTCCAAGCACTTGGTGATATAGCTTTCGCCTATTCTTACTCCATCATTCTCATTGAGATCCAGGTATAAAAACACACTTCTCGTCGTAAAGTTTTCCTCCTTACATGGATAGATTGATGTATCCTACTTCTAACCTCAGGATACGATCAAGTCCCCTCCATCGGAAGCCAAAACAATAAAGAAAGCAACACTGATCAGTGTCTCAGTCACAACATTTTTCTACATGCTCTGTGGCTGCTTTGGATATGCAGCTTTCGGGGACATGTCTCCTGGAAATCTTCTCACTGGTTTTGGATTCTATAACCCATATTGGTTACTTGACATAGCCAATGCTGCCATAGTAATTCATCTTGTTGGTGCATACCAAGTCTACTGCCAACCACTCTTCGCCTTCATTGAAAAAGAGGCAGTGAGAAGATTCCCAGATAGTGAGTTCATTGCCAAAGAAATCAAAATTCCTATTCCTGGTTTTCGCCCTTACAAGCTCAACCTCTTCAGATTGGTGTGGAGGACAATTTTTGTGATCATTACAACCGTGGTTTCAATGCTGCTCCCCTTTTTCAATGACATTGTTGGTCTTCTTGGAGCACTGGGATTTTGGCCACTGACAGTCTACTTCCCAGTTGAGATGTACATTGCTCAGAAGAAGATACCAAAGTGGAGCACAAGATGGCTATGCCTTCAAATCCTAAGCGCTGCTTGTCTCGTTATCACCATAGCCGCAGCTGCTGGCTCTGTTGCCGGTGTTATTAGGGATGTGAAGTCTATCAAGCCATTCCAGACCACTTACTAGATCAACATCGAGCAAAGATAAGGAATCAACAACTAGGAACTTTTAGTTCTTGTCAATGTTCATAACCACCATTCCAATGAACTGGTCAAGTTATTTTATTCTGATGTAGCCTTGTGGTATTTCATTTTCTTCGTAGCTTCTTCAAGGAAAAAGGAAAGGCTGGACCATGTCTGTAATGTAACAAAAATCAAAGAAAAAGACAATTCTGTCGATCATTCTGATCTTTTTAATTTCCAATACAAAGTGAGAAGTATATGCATATGATATAGTTATCTACTGTTTATCCTTTATGATAAACTAAAAGTGTAGGTGTCTACTGCTTGTCCTTTGGTACGCCCCCACAAGATGAAGGTGGAAGTTGTAACCGAAGCTTGGAAAGAAATTTGACAAATGGTTATTTAGGTAGAACATCGAATATCTGATCCGACGAAGAGACAACACAACACCCACTGGAGTTCCTTGTTTACACTCAAGTCACAAGCCACATAAACGCAGCTTTGAATTCAGATTCAGTAGAAGACTAGGCAACAGTCTTTTGTTTACTCGATTTCAAGCAAGTAAATTATTGCCAAGAAAAATAAGAAATCCTCCTGTCATCTGAACGTCTAGCCCAATGTGTATCATGAAGGGCACTTAATTAATGAGTGACCATATTTGCCGATAAAAAAACTCATAAAAATTGTAACTTGTAAATGCCACAAGAGTCATTTAAGTACTTAAAAATATATAGTTGCTGGTTGATCTATGAACTGATACAAATTGTTAACTGAAAAGAAGTTATCTAGTCTATTATAAACTTGCCGATATTTGGTAATTTCTTGAGAATTCCAAATCGTACCTCAAGACATTGATAAGGAAACACCGAATTCCAAATTGTCACATAAGGTAATTATGTGAATTCTATTGGCATTAACTAGCTCTGTCATGAATTGTTTATAGCTTCTTTCCTTGTTATGGAAATTGCATCTGTTTCTTTCATCCCAAATGTGTAGTACCAAGTAGGATAAAGCTATGTGATAACGCCATTTGTGATCTTTCTTGATATGTTGTACGTTTAAACTCTAGCTTATGATCTGTTGCCACTCCTCTAGTGCATTATTGATTGTGTGTTTCTCAAGTACTACTTTATGGGCTCCACATTTGTATTTGCATTTGAAAAAGAGGTGTGATTACTCTCCAACTGACTTCTACAAAGGCTGCACCTATTTTTCAAGTAATTAAACTTGTTTAATATGTCAATAGTTGGTAGTTTCTCCTTTATAGCCTTCCATAAAGTTGTAGTTGTTCTAGGAAGATTGTATTTGCACCATACCAATTTTTACCATGAGACATTCCAAAGGTTCTGCTTAAAAAGTTTTCTACATTATGTATTATGTATATTCCATTAGCAGTAGGACACCACCAATTTTTGTCTTCCAAATTTTCCTTTAATTCTACGTTGTTGATCTCCATTCGAATATTGCTGCCATTTATTCTTATAAGGATCTCATTCTTAAACATCATTGCATTTGATAGGTTTTGATTGCCTAGAATGACGCCTTTTGACACAATTAGCTCAGCCTTACTTTCAACAGGACCATCAAATATATCCAATTTTCATTTTAGAATAGTGCGTTCATACCATTCCCTACTATCGTCCTGATGTGATTTCTAATGAAACCTCTCCATTTGAGAATCTCCTTTAATGTAGTAGATGCATTCCTAGATGTGAGATCAATTTCCCACGTTACATGAAAATGGGGGTTTACCGTCAGAATGTGAAAGTTTTCCGTTAGCAAGCGAATTTGCCAATGGAAATTACTGACTGCATGAGTCGTCGGAGAAATGGCCGTCGGTAATCTTTAGCGACAAAATAGAAATATTCCATCGGTAATTTACCGATGAACATTTTTATTTTCGTTGCGACATATAGGGATATAAGTCCGTCGGTAACTTTACCGATGGAACAGAAATATTATGTCGATAAATATTACTGACAGATAGAGTTTTGAAAATCAGTCGGGACATTTAACGACGATAAGTTGTGTCCCATCGATCACTACTGTGTTAATCAGTCACTGCTGAATTTTCTGTCAGTGGGTCATTTAGTATCTCTGGACTGGTGGCTGTCTCTTTTTTTTTTGACTTCGCTTTTTTCAAAGGCCTAGGTTAGATAAGCGGAAATGTTTCATGTGTATTCGGGTTGACCAACGGGCCCCTGCTTGATCAACTATCCAAGCTTCTCTTCCTTTCTTAGTTTTAACAGTAAATCAGGACTGAGTACCACTTCGGTTGGAACATTGGTATTACTTTCCTTCGGTCTATTGTATTACTATTCTATTATTATTTATTTATTTATTTATTGACTTTTTGTATTTGTTTTATTTATTTATTATTATTATTAATTTTTTGTGATTAGTATTAGTAGTGTTATTTGCATTTATTTTAGATATATCTTGAGATTTAGGAATTTTTATTATTATTTCTTTTTAGTGCTTTTATTTCTCCTTTATTTGTATTTTCATTTATTTTATGTTTTATAAATTATTTCTATTACCTGCATCATTCTTATATTGTCTTATTTGCATGTGGGTCCACCAGAAACAGCCTCTCTACTATGTAGGGGTAAGACTACGTACTATCGGACCTCCCCAGACTCTACTTCATTGCGGGATTTCAAACTGGGTGATGATGATGATGATGATGATGATGAATGGTGGCGTGTCAAACCAACAAAAATAAATTCTTACTCTAGAACACTTAAGCGAGTAAAGTGGTGAATAGGGTCGAACTATAGAGACCAGTGAAGTAATTATTTATTTGTGCGAAATCGAAAATAAAAATAAAATAAAAATATAAAGAGAGTTGATTTGGGGATGATTAAATTTAAAACACGAAATCACGTAGGAAGAAATTAAAAT
>JANKOE010000006.1:21814113-21826802 GCA_026284465.1 Erythroxylum citrifolium
AAGAAACTCTGAGGACTGGACGTAGCCCACGATTTGGGGTGAACCAGGATAAATCTCTGCGTCAACATTTCTCAAACTCTACTTTACTTTATTGTATTCAAGATTATTTTTAAGGGGACTAATCGAAAAGATTACCACAATTCAACCCCCCTTCTTGTGTATTGTGATTGCTTTATTAATTTGTGATTCACTTCAGTTGTGACTATGAAAAAGAATCTTAAATCCTACAATAAACTACAAACTCAAGATCAAGTAGAGAAATTAAAAAGATAATTAACTTCATAAACCATAAATATAGTACAATACAATACAATAAAAATAAAATAAAATAAAATAAAATACAGAAAATAATCACTAAAGTAATAGGATTAAGGAGTTACTAATATCAAAATCCCCAAAAAAGACACAAAAAACTTGATTGACTTGTTCTAAGTGTGTAAATATTATTTTACTACAAATCCAAAACATAGTTATAGTTAGTATCGATGAGCATGGGTCGATCTCACGAGGACTATGAATACTAATAATTACAGTTATCCTATTATCTAGCTTGCATAATTGGGTTTGATTTTTAATTGAAAAGAAAATGAAACTAAGACGAGTAAAATAAATGGGCAACGAGATTGAATCAAAGAATTAAGAAGCACTTAGTAAACTATCGATATCAAAAAATTAGTATCTAGGTTTGAATCTCCTAAAACCCTTAACATATTGATCTTTTATTATAGAATTTTTTTATTGATCTATTGGACCATGGAGATTCCTACGATATGCTAATAGCCAACCTTGAGTCTAATAGTAATTAATCTAAGGTTTTTAACCGAATTACTCAGGTTAAAGTAGGATTGCTTTACCAATTTACAAATCTCTCAATTAGGTTTGACCCTAATCTGAAAGATTTATGTCATCCTATCCATAGGGTTGTAATTAACTCCTTCTAATTACAGAATATTTATTTATAAATAAGATTTCTCAATCTCTATAAAAGAAATCAGACTAGGATCTAATATTCCAGATCTATTAGAACATATATAAAACACGTAATTGAATTGAAATTGATCAATCCAAACCAATTACATTAATAAAAGAATCAAAACATTTTAAAGTATAAACCTAGGGTTTATCTAGCCTAAACATTAACAAGACGTTTAGTTACACATGATATAAATGAAAGCAAACATAAACTGAAAAAAAATAAATAAATAATAGAGGGGATCATAATTATAAACCTCTCTTTCAGTTCTATCAAAATTTCTTGCAAGGTAGAGGTTTGATCTTGTAATCCATTAGATATTTCGATGATTTCTTCATGTTTTCCAATTCTCTAGATCAATATCATTACTTTTGGATGTTATTCATATCTGGAATTGTCTCCAAAAGTCCGCTCTCTCAATTTGCCTCCAAAAACATCTTTTATAGTAAATTATATGGTCACCAAAATCTCTGAAAATTGCAAATCTGCATAGCCTGGGAGAAATGCATAGGTTGATGCATGGTTGTGCATCCCTTCTATGATTTGAATCTTTGTTTTACGTCATGTTTTCTTCCAAATTCTTCCCCTTTATGTCTGTGAGGCTAATTGTACTATGTAAACACACTTGAAGCGGATTAAGTACTAAATATATGATAAAAGTATAATTTATCAAGCAAAAGTACAGCAAATATAAAGTATAAATATAATCAATTATGCATTTATCAAACATCCCCACAGTTGTGCTTTTGCTTGTCCTCAAGCAAACCACAATCAAAATTATAAATCTTACAACATCAATTCATCATCAATCTCAATTTGTCCATTCATACTATACATCATCATATCATATTGAATCAAATTAACATGCAATTAGAGTGAAGATATCATACAATTAACTTCCTAAGCAATATTAATAATAATCACATCAATAATAGCTTTGAAATCAAAAGCATAACATTTTACACCTTTACCAAGATTTCACTCAATGCGCTCAAGTATTTAGAATGAAAAGTATCAAAACTCTTAATTAATGCTTAGTAAAATTCTTACCATAGGCTTGCAATAAAGTCACATCTCCACCACATATGTATAAACTCGAAGAACAAATCCAAAGGTCTTATAAGGTTGTAACGGGGCTTAGGTATGGTATGGTTGGGATAATAAAAAGGTACATTTGAAGGAAATTTACTAGAAAGAACATTACATGAAACTTATTAACAATACACATAAGTCCTTTCATTGCAAAACTAATGGAACTATATACTTATTCTTTTTTTTACATATATAAATATGCTCGATTGTTTTTCTTTCTCTTTCTTTTTTTTACAATAATTTCGAGCATTCAACATGTACCACAATTAACTAAATATTAGACCTTTAGGTTCAAATCAATAAAAAAGGTCTTCAAAGAAAAATGGGATAAAGGTTATATGTGGGTTAAATCAATCACAAAAGCTACGACTCAACTTGGTTATTCCTAAAGGTAAATTTAAGGGTGCGGTAATTTTCAAAGAAATAGGCTTAAACAAGTTGTTTAATCTAAGTGCCTTCATCATGTCAATGCTTCTAATTTAACAAATATGGCCTCAATATGTATAATAAAAGTAAGTTCTAGAATCACCCTACTACACATAGAAAACATACGTGAAAAAAAGAGCTTAATTTTTTTTCTCTCTTTTAGGCTCAAAACTAAAAAAAATGGGTATTACGTGTGTAAATCATATACAATATCATTCAGTTTGATCATCTCAATGATTACTAAAATTATGACTTGGAAAATTAACTTTATTCTAACCATCATCCTTTTGGATACCAATTCAATCAATATTCAACAATAAAACATAGTATTGATGGACAGATTCAACCAATATTAGTTAATAAGATTCATAATCAAGATTTAATAAGCTTAAAAATATTTAAAATTAATAAACTTGAGAAAGAATCGTTAAAAATTCATTAAACCCATCCCTATACTTAAAGTTGTACATTGTCCCTAAGGTACACAATATAAGTATAAATAAAAGTGAGTGTTTTTTAGTGCTTTCCTGATTATGAAGATTTCCTAATTTCATATCCATCCAATAGTGAACTAAATCCTAGCAAAATATAAAAGAAAGGATAGAAAGAAATAAAGATAACATGAAATAAAATCCTATACTAATACATGAAATAGATTCAAAACGAAATAAAACTGAAAATTATCCTAATTCATAGGTTGCCTCCTATGCAGTGTTTCTTTAATGTCTTTATCTTGACGTAACTTTTATGCTTAACTTCATCCTGGATCACTAATCAGTGGCTTGCTTCCACCCCTTTCTCTATAAAATGCTTTCATAACTTATGAATAAGCCATATGTTGTAGGATGATCAAAGAGACATGATGTATTAAGTTAGTAAAAGCAAATAACTATAGTAATGCCATTTTAAATGACAATCTATTAATAAAATGAGGGATAATGAAACTTCCTAAATCATCGGCTAACTCAAACAGTTTGTCTTGAGGAAGTGGGTTCGTACTTAAGGTCACTACTAACACCTCATAACTAGTTTCCTTACTTGGTTCCTCCGCTAGTTCTTCCTCAACTACCTTTGTCCATTCTTCTTCTTCTTCTTCTTCTTCATGGACAAAGGTTTTTAAGTCATCTTCTTTAATTACCTTCTGCCACTTCTCTACTTTTCCTTCTTAGATGAAGGCTTCTTCGGGAAACTCTTTTTGGAATTCATCCATGAACTCAATCATTGTCTTTTCTTCACTCTGTTTCATTAATAGGCTCAAATAATATTTTGCATTATGCTCAAGATATTTAGGTGAAGAAACCGTTTTTTTGAATTCGCATAAGCTAGCTTTAAGTTTAGCAATGTATTCCATTAATGTATCTATGATATTTGCTTCCTCTTCCTCTTCCTCTTTTTCTTCTACTGGGAACTTTTCTTCGCTGCTGAAGGTGATTGCCATTCCACATTATGTACGGTTTGTTTCAGTAGAACTAGGTAAACTCCCTTGCTTCTCATCAAATATTATCATCGCTAGTTGATCAATCTGATTCACCAAATTCTGTAAATGAACGTCTCTTCCCAATGCCTCATGATTGATTCTTGGATAAAGTCGGCCACCATACCTTCCAGAGTTGGGATGTTTGGTGTTGTAAATATCTAGTTGGAACGTTCTTGTTCCATCCATAAGCATAAAAGTTACTCCATTTTGAATTGTGGCTATTCTCATATAACGCACCTTGAGGTTGATTGTACATGTTCGGTCGCTCATATATATGTGTTGGTGCTCAACATTCATGATTGTAGTGATAACTCCAACCGATGTCATGACACAACCTAAATACTAGTTTAGCCTCTGAAAACATGTCTTAACACCTCTCTCTCCCACATGGTGATGTTGAAGATTGTGAAAATATATCCCGACTTTTATAAAAGTATTGTCTACTCCATCCTTCCATTGTGAGTTATGGCTATGACAATAACTCTTCAATCCTATACTAAACCAAAAACTCAAGATCAAGTAGAGAAATTTAAAAGATAGTTAAATGAATAAGCCATGAATACAATATAATAAGAAATAAATATAAAAGCTTAATTAAGAAAAGAAATAAAACATAAAACATAAAACATAAAAAAATAAAATAAAGAAAAGTGGCTAGAGTAATAAAATAAAGGCTTTCCTAATATCACTATCCCCGGCAACGATGCTAAAAACTTGATTGACCTATTTATGAGTGTCAATATTGTAATAATCGCAAGTGCAGGGCGTAGCAGTAGCTAGTATCGTAAGTATCGATTGATCCCATGAGAACAATGATTACTAGTAATTGCCTTTTTCCTATTATCTAGCCTACGGATTAATTTTGGATTTTAATAAAGAAAAATAAAACTAAAGTAAATAAAATAAATGGGTAACGATATTAAATAGAGAATTAAAGAAACACTAAGAAAATTATTTATATGAGAAAATTATTATCTAGGTTTCGAATCCCCCTAAACTGTTAACATATTGATCTTTTATTGTGCAATTATTTCATTGATTTATTATACTGTGGAGATCCCTACGGTATGCTAGTACCTGATCTTAAGTCTACTAATAACTAATCCAAAGGTTTTCAATTGAATTACTCAGGTTAAAGTTTACAGGATTGCTTTACCTATTTATGAATTCTTTTACTAGGTTTGACCCTAATTTGAAAGAATTATGTCATCCTATCCCTAGGTTACAATCAACTCCTTCCAATTATGTAGATCTATTTAAACCTAGGATTTCGCAATCTTTACTATGAAATCAGATTATGATCTAATATTCTAGGGTCTATTAGAACATATACTAAACATGTAATTTAATCACAATATATCAATAAACGCAATTGTATTAATAAAAGAATAAAAACATATTAAAGTATCAACATAGGGTTTATATAATATAAACACTAACGAGACGGTTAGTTACACATTATCGAACTTGAATCAAAAATACACTAAAAGAAAAATGCAGAAATGCATTGCCTGATGCATGACCATGCATCCCTTCTGTACATCAAGTCTTCATTTTATGCCATATTTTTGTCCAAATTCTTCTTCTTTAAGTCCGTGAAGGCAATTATATTCTGTAAACACACTTAGAAGGCATTAAGTACCAAATATATGATAAAAGTATAAAATATCAAGCAAAAATGCATCAAATATGAACAATTATGCATCTGTAAAAAAGCATTTTAATTTATCTTATTTCTTTATGGAGAAATTAGAAAACCTATGATTAATTCACACAAAGTTAGAGTCATTCTAATATCATGTTTTAAATGTAACACGAACTTTCTTGATTGACCTAAGATTAATTATGAACTTATATAAATAGAGATAATGCAGAAATATAGATATTTTACTATCTATTTCTATTCAAAAAAGCTTTTGAGTAAACATATCAACCTTCGAATAATTTATTAAAACTTTCAATCATCCTTTATGAAACTTGCTTGAAATTAAGCATACGAGATATTTTTTTTAATACCCTTCTTAATTATCAAGTTCCTTATGTTTTAAAGCCTAAAAGATGAGGTCTGGTTTAAAGAGTCTTCTAAAACATGGTGAAATCTTATGGGAGACTTTGGAACCTTCTAGAACATGGTAGAAGCCTATGAGAGCTTGTGGAAGCTTATAAATATTGTGGAACATTATAGAACCTTATTGAAGTTTGTAGAATGATGTAGATAGATGCATAATGTACATGAAAAATGTAGAATAGTATAGAGTATTCTAGAATATCAATGTAGATCGTTAGATCAAGTAGATCTTGTTCACCCATTATAGCAAGGAACTAGTATATATACCCCTTAGAGGTTGACCTTATTTGTATCATAGTATCAATGATCATAAAAAGAGAGTTCTTTAATGGAAGTGTCTTTTCATTTTCCCATATTACTTCTCCCTTTGGCAAATTGTTTCATGTAGTAAGGCTGAATTAGTAATGAAAGCATACTCAAGCGCCAAACAAACATTGGTAAAAGTCCATGCCCATTATAAGTGATATTAGAGCTTTGTTTGGGATCTTTTACATACCATCAAGATGGGTGGCTCAAGTGAAGTTACTCGCAAAGGAAGGGAGGTCAAAAGCATTCCTCCAACTAATAAAGGCAACAGAGATAAATCCAATACAATAGACATCATGACTGAAGTAATGGCTAGGTTCTCCAAGTTTGAGATCACTATAAGGGAATATCTGAAGAGAATCAATGATTAGGACCAAATAATGGAGGAGATAGAGAAGGAGCAATGTATACCATAAGAAGAGATGAATGGGACCATCAATATCATTACCTCTGATGCTTCCAAAAAATTGAGTTCCTTGGAAACTTCTCTTGTCTCTAAAAATATGGAGAAGGAAGTTCGAGCTAAGTTGAGAAGGCTTACACACTTGAGGAGCATTCAAGAATATGTTTAGGAGTTTCAAGAGGTGTTGCTATTCAGACAAGGAAGCTTTCTTTGCTTTTTACGATAGTTTACAACTATAAGCCAAGATCGAGTTAGAGAGGCAAGGAGTGCAAGACCTTACTAGTGCCATTGTGGTAGCTAAGTTCCTTTATAAAGTAAGGATGGATGTCCACCACTCCAAGTCCCAAAATAGTGATAAAGGAAAAGGTGGCAAAGAGAAGAAGCAAGGAAAGAAAGGAGCTTATAAGCATGGCAAGCTGAAGGAGGGTTTAAGCAAGAGCCATAAGGAAGATAAGGGTGGAGAACGTCCCATATTGAAGTGTTAACTTTGCAAAAGACCTCATCAAATTAAAGATTGTTTGAAGGAGAGTAAGTTTGTCACACTTGAAGAAGAAACCTCAAAGGGTCGGTATAAGGAAGGGGTGGATCCTTAGAAGTCCCTTATGCCATCAATTACAAAGTTGCGTTGTCAAAAAATGAGAAGAAATGACAGTTATTTGTAGATGCAAAGATTGGTAGATAAGGTTCGAGAGCCTTGGTGAATACTGGTGCTACAAAAAACTTCATGAAAGAAGAAAAAAAACAAGTGGTTAGGACTCAAGTGCACACTAAGTAATGGTTGGATTAAGATAATAAAATCAAAAGACAAAAGCATATGTGGTATGGTGAAAAATATGGAGATTCGTATTGATGAGTGGCATGGTTACTTATATTTTTCTATTGTTCACATGGATGGTTTATAGGTGGTGCTGAGTACAAAGTTTATAGATAAGATGAAATCTATTCCAATTCTATTTGCATACATCATGTGCATCATGGATGAGGGAAATACAAACATAGTACCCTTATCCCAGGAGGTACCAACAAAGATTGAAACTCTTTATATTACTTAACTCTCCAAAGATGTGGAGAAGTTAAAGCCAACGTTCTTAGTGGTGATTAAGGACGGAAATATCACTACCACTCTTAAAGAGTTACTTAAGGAGATTGTTTGCATCCTTGAGGAGTAGAAGGATGTCATGCCACTTGCGTTGCCAAACACCAAGAAGAGAGATGGATCTCAAGATTTAGTTGGAACCTAGTGCCAAGCCCCTGCTATAGTCCCCTATCATACAACACCACTAGAGTTGGAAGAGCTAAGGAACTCTGAGATGCATGATACATCCAACCTTCTAAGCTCCTATATAATGTACTGGTATTTTCTCAAAATAAACATGATGGATCACTTCGAGTATGTATATACTATCAAACACTAAACAAGGTGGCCACGAAGAATAAGTATCTCATTCTATGAATAGATGAATTGTTCATTCAACTTGGAGATCTAAGGTGGTTCTCTAAGTTTGACTTAAGGTCGGGTGACTATGAAGTAAGAATTGTCAAGGGAGATAAGCAAAAAACTACTTATGTGTGGAGATATGGAGCTTTTGAATTCTTAAACATGTTATTCGATCTCACTAATATGCCCAAAATATTTTGGATACTTATGAACACGGTACTACATCCTTTTTTTAATCACTTTCTTATTTTTTATTTAGATGACATTGCTATGTATAGCAAGTCATTGGAGGAGCATGCCCTACATTTGCAACATATCTTCCAAGCTATAAGGGACATTGAATAATATGTCAAGAAGGAGAAGTGTCCATTTGCAAATTTGGAGGAAGTGTTATTAAGGCGCATCATAGGAAAAGGAAAGTTAAGGATGGATGGATCCAAGGTGCAAGCCATTCTCTAATGGAAGCCACCAAAGAAGGCAAGTGAATTGAGATCCTTTCTTAGGTTGGCAAACTACTACCGAAGGTTCATCCATCACTACTCTTCCATTGCGACACTCTTAACAGATAGTTGTTGAATGCAAAATACACTAGTAGTCTTATGCTCAAAACCAAAAGTATACGGGTTGTACTTATAGTTGAAAGTTGATATCGATCCCACGAGGATTGTGTTTAGGCACCACTTAATTCAGGTTGTTCTTTGTTTAAGACATCGTTTCAATCGAATTTAAAAAGATAAGTAAAATAAAGACAAGTTAAAAGTAACAGGGAACAACACAACCTAAACTAAAATCGTATACTAAGACTTGGAGAAAATCAAGATTAAACAGTAGGACTTGTCAATATCCCTATTTGCTCCCCTCCGATTAATTGATTCAATTTATGCTTGGCCCAAGATTTTTGAAAGTTCTGGCTACCCTCTCTCAAGGTGTAACTAAATGTCACTAGTTAAATAAATTGGAATTAACTTTGGGATCTCTCGATGTGCAAAACCTTTCCTAAGCATTTAACTAAATATGAAGCTATCCTATAAGCAGTGTATTGATATATTGAAATCTCTTCCTAATAAATCAATAACTTGATATTTATAGGTCTATTAATCATCAACTCTTATTATACAATTAACACAAATTACTAAGCTCACTCTCTCAGTTTATTGCAATGTTTAAGCACAATAAATAACATAAACATGTATATCATTAAATCAGTAACCAAAGATTCACAAATAGTTTAGCAACAAACCCTAAAAATTGTTTTAGCCAATCATAATATCTATAACATCCCCAACAATCAAATAATCCATGATAAACATGCTAGAAGAGAAAGAAATTAAAATAAGACTGGACGGGGCACCTCCTCCTCTTCTTTGCCCGAATCTGGAAAATCTAGATGACGGGGTGCTCTTTGCGCAATCAAGAATGAAACTTAGAATCTCCACCTATCTCTAGGCTCTCAATCTGTCTTTTAGCTCCAGGAAGCAAGTTCTATGACCCTCTTGTGGCTTTCAGGATTCCATGTCTTATAAAGTCACGAAAACCTAAAAAAGTATATGAAACCCACGTGTCTCTTCGACTTCCAGTTCCCATGATCGTGGGAATTATACTTGTGCTTCCTACGATCGTGCGTTAACAGAAACAGTTTATATAGATTTCCCGCGATTGTGGTTCTTGTTTTTCAGTAGCTCCACTTCTCTTCTCTTCTCTTGGTCCCTAGCTCAATCACAAAGGTTTCCACCCTCCATTCCTACATAAAAATGACTCTCAACTTCCCCACACTTAAATCTTTGCTTGTCCTCAAACAAAATCAAACACAACCAATCAATTCTATCACTTATGCAATCCATCAAAGTTTAGCCAACTCAAGTATCAAGCTATCACAGATATCATGATTAATTTTCATTAGTGTACATAAGCAAACTCAATTTATGACACCATCACTCAAAAGAAAAGTATAAAGGCAAAATGAATCATCCTCAGGGTTTCACTCATTTCTATCAAGTGTTTGATAGTTAGTGTTTCACTTAAGCTCCCTATAGGAAACTAAGCTACTATAGGCTTGCTAATACACTAATTCTCCTCTACAATGATTACATGCATAAATAGATCAAAAGGACTTGTTTCGGGTTATTATGTGGTAAGGTTTAAGGTAGGTCCAAAGAGGTAAAGGGTTTAACACAAGCATGCATAAAGTAATAAGTGAACAAAGGGATACAAAACATTTTCTGAGATATACAAATGTAAATGTACTACTACTCCGCACTTATTGATGCTACCAAAACATTCTTCCCTTTTTCTTTTCTTTTTCTCTTTTCCTTTTTTTCTCTTTTCTTCTTTTCCTTCTTTTTCTTTGTTTATATAATTGCAGAAATAACACTCAGCTCATCTCGGAATGAAAAAAATTGTACCAAAAATCTCAAACTAGTGCATCACTTAGTACTTTACGAAGCTTATGAATGGGTAGACTAATGAGATTTTGGGTTTTGAAATATGAGGTGGTTTCAAGAAACAAAAGGGTTAAGCCTCAATAGGGGTAGCAAGGGATAATAAAAGGGCATGTCATTTAAGCCAAGGGTTATCCCAGAAAGGGCCTTAATCATTTTTATTAAGCAAGCATCTGGTAGACTCAAACCGATTCAAAGCAAGTTCTGAAGGTAACAACCTAAGGAGGCATCATACACTCAAAGAAATAAGATGACTATAGATGGAGTCATGTAGGCTCAATCCTCACGTTGGCTCAAATGAAAAGTTATTATGCATCTCTACACTACCTCATTGCTCAAGTGTAACATTTTGAGTAAGCCTATGCAACCAACTACTTTTCATCACTCAACATGATTCACTCTCTACTTAAGTAGCCTAATTCAAGTTCAAGCATGAATTCAATCTTATTTTAACAAACATGACAGAATCTCGTGGAAAAACACATCAAAAATAATTCAAGTATGGTTCCATTGCTTAACACAACACAACATCAAACAACAACCTAATATGCCTAAAGCATGCATCCTAAACAATAAATGAAACAAATTTAAAGGATGCAATTGACAAAGAAAATGTCACCTCCCCACACTTGGGACAGCACATTGTCCTTAATGTGACAAGGCAACCATAAAATGAAATGAAGACATCAAACACACCATCAATCACACAAATAAGTAACACAACTAATAAAGTAAATAAAACAATATAAAAAGTGAAGGTTAAGAAAGCTTATGGAGATTGAGGTGGTGAAGGTGTAGGAGAAGGGACTTCGATGTTTTTCTTCTGGAAGAACTTTAGGAACTTCTTCTTGATATATCGCTGCTCCTTGTGTACTTGTCGCACTTGATTGCCAAGCTCATTAATTTGCAGCATCATTTATTGCTAATTTGCAGCCATCTGATTAAGAATTTGTTGAAACCGATCAACATCTACTGTTGCTGTTGGTTCCTCTTCGATTGCTTCTTCTTAAGGCTCTAGTGGTGTTTGAGAGGTGGATGGTTTCGATGTAGCTGTGTTCTTACCCTTCTTGTTCTTGACAGCAGTACGTATATGAGGATTTCAAATCTCTACAGAATAGAGCTCAAAATTTCCAAAGCTTCTAAAATACGAAACATCAAACACATTATAGTTAGCAGTATGCACAATATCCACATGAAGATGATAAAATGAAGCCAAAGTAGTGACAATGTAAGCCATACCAAAATATGAGCTTTTGTTATTAATACAACTCACAATAGACCTAAAAATTCGATACGGGGTATTTATTTTAACTTTGCGATCCATGCACCAAAGAAAAAAAAGTTCTTTAGTAGAACATTTATTGCTTTCAGTTTTATTAAAAACAATTAGGAACATAAATTTATGAAGTAGTAAGTGTTCAGTGCTATGAATTAAGGTGTTTGGTGCATTCCTAAAATCAAACATGTTTTTTTTGGTAAGTCAGTAAATTTTCTAAATAAATAGAAGGTATGTACAATCGAGAGATTGCCCATGATGCAATCTCTTATCCAAACCAAAAGAAAACCTTATAAGAAAGTATGAGGAGCCCTACAAATGTTTCCCATGACCATACAATCCACAATATGAAGCCTAAACCATGACTACCATCCAAGACGATTATATCAAGGATCATCTTACTAATAACACAATATCTTCATACAACAGTCTCAAGCAGCAGATAAACTAATCAAGATTACCTACTAACCCATAACTTGAAGACAACACATCATAATTTGAATTCTTCTCATTTTTAGAGCAATGTGGGATCTTATTTGTATAGGATACCGAAGTGATGAGGTAGATGAGATAGGGCCTTACTTTCTCAACTCTTACCCAACCTTCCTTTGTAAACCTGATCTGGACTTCCATATTTTAAGGCACCAATCCGTGGAGTAGGGGCCCTCTGATTGAGCCCAAGTTTATATTATTAATTGGCCTCACTTTCTTAATCGTTTATGCACTTGTTGACTCCTAATTAATGATTTTTGTGCTTAAATTGGTTCCTCATATCGAACTTCCATAATTTGC
>JANKOE010000006.1:21959947-21970208 GCA_026284465.1 Erythroxylum citrifolium
CAGATCACTAACTTGAGCGTCGGAGGGGCTAATCGGGACACAACCCCCGACGTGCCTTCTTTTGTTTTGTAGGTATCATTACATCAAGTTCATCACAAGCAACCGACACATGGATCCACATGGCAACGTACCGTTCAGCCAAAATCTAGCAGAACCAGGTACTCTTAAAAATAATCATTTTAGGATAAAATAGTGTTCGGATTAATTTATGTGTCCCACACCTTTCTCCTCACAAGATCCATAACGAATTTAGGGGAGAGGATTGTTTCTTGTTTCTGGTTTTTTCCTTTTCCTTACGAACTGAAATCAATTTCCAAAAACCCAGCTGTTCAAATTCATGAGATTTTGCGTTGTAATAGGATAAACTGATTAAAAAAATTGGCCGTAATAATATAATAAAGAGTGATAAGAGAAAACTCTCATATATAAGGTATAAAGTTAAAATTTTAAACTAAGGGGTGTAGTTAAGTGGCATGGACTCATCCATCATTAATCAAAGGCTAGGGGTTTGATCCTTGACTTTAGGTATGGAGCAGCCTTAAATCCTTGGGCCAGCTGTCCCATCCTGTGATGTGCCTACAAACCAGCGAGGGGATTAATCACTGGGTCCACCGGTGGATACTTTGGTCTAAGACAAAAAAAAATAAGTTAAAATTTTGCTTGTAAATGCTCTGGCGCAGGTTCATCTGAAGATCTCGTCCTCTTAAATTGAACACAATTTTGTCTTAATTTAATCTTATTGTGAATAAACTAAATAATCTGTAACGTCAACATAATTCAGTGTGATTGTCTTGCGCAATTATATTGTTACTTGCAAGTTGTACGCGCGGTTGGACCGTAGACCCACCTTGATTGTTGACTGAATAGACACTCGTAGTTCTATATATGAAGATTGACTCTCCATGTACTCTTAAAACATTGTTATGCACCAAAATCTTTTGGCAATAGAAGGCCAACATGGGCAAGAACTCGTTGTGGATCTATGCCCAAATGTTCATTATCTTCGTGTTGAGCATTTTGTTAATTGATTCAGTCTCAGCCGCTCCTCCATGTCCCATTGATTTCAATTACGTGGAAACAGTCCCATGGGACACATCTCTTTGTCGCGCAGGCGCTGGACAATGTTGTGAGACTCTTCTCAGCCTTCTTGGCGTGGGGCTTGCCCAACATCTCAGACAAACCTCCGAGTTTCAACTGCCGAATGCCAATGTTTCAAGTTCTTGCCTATCTGATTTCCAAACCAAACTCTCTGCTTTGTCCCTGGAGCCGTCGTATGTCCCTCGCTGCTTTAACAGCTCAACTCAGTTTGTATCTAACGCCTCTTTTTGTGATGGAATAATTAATACACAGGATTGGAGCGAGAGGGTCGGTCCTTCCACCGACTTCAACACATCCTGTAAAGGGGACTTGTCGGTTCCAGCTACCTGCAGTTCATGTGTCGATGTTGGGTTAAAGGTGATTACCCAGTTGACAGGTTTAAACCCTACTAATTCCTCAAAATGCTTATATTTCGCTTGCTTATATAGCGCTGGAGTTATTAACGACCGTGGTCCACTGGATCCTAATACTGCTGCTTGCATTCTTGAGCTGCCACTGACTAGCTCAGCAACCAACAAGACGTCCAACGGTTCAAGCAAAAAAGGTTCTATCAAGTGGGTTTTTGGGTTATTGGGCGGTCTTAGCGGAGTTTTACTTGTCATTGGAGTCATTATTTGGTACAGGAGGAGAAGGCTCGAAGCTCCACATGACGATTACGTTAGTAGTTTCAGGACCAGCGTGTTGCCTAACGCAGGTGCAAAATGGTTCCGATTGTCTGAACTTGACAGAGCCACCGAAGGATTTTCTGAAAAGAATCTTCTCGGCCAAGGCGCTTATGGTGTGGTGTACAAAGGAACTCTTTCAGATGGGACCTTGGTTGTTGTGAAAATGATGCATGATCTGGATTCGCAAGGTGATGAGGATTTCTCCAACGAGGTTGAGATTGTCAGCAAAATAAGACACAGGAGTCTCCTGTCCCTCCGAGGATGTTGCGTCTCAAGTGACGAAACCGACGGTAAAAGAAGATATCTTGTTTATGATTTCATGTCCAATGGCAATCTGAGTGACCATTTGTTCAGCGATCTCAGGAGGAAGCAATTAACATGGTCGAAGCGCAAGAACATAATTCTTGACGTAGCCAAAGGACTCGATTACTTGCACTACGGTATCAAACCCGCCATTTATCACCGAGACATTAAAGCAACAAACATCTTGTTAGACATGGAAATGAAAGCAAAAGTTGCAGATTTCGGGTTGGCCAAGCAGAGTTTAGAAGATCGGTCTCATGTCACAACAAGGGTCGCTGGCACACGTGGTTACTTGGCTCCTGAATATGCTTTATACGGACAATTAACAGAGAAAAGTGATGTATATAGCTTTGGAATTGTGGTCCTCGAAATCATGAGCGGGAAGAAGGCGCTTGAAACATCAAATTCTTCCTATGTTTTGATCACAGACTGGGCGTGGATGCTGACAAAATCTGGAAAGATGGAGCAAGTCATCGATGAAACAATGAGAGAACAAGAACCAAACGGGGTAATGGAGAGATTTGTCCTTGTTGGATTGCTTTGTGCCCATTTCACGGTGGATTTTAGACCCACCATAGATGATGCACTCAAAATGTTAGAAGGTGATCTTGAAATCCCCAAAATACCAGAAAGGCCATTGCCGCTAGGCCATGAATCGTATAGACCATGCATGTGGGATAACGACGTTATAGACTGCGATTGATGAAGAACCCGTAGCTCTAGCAGAGCAATTGGAAGGTACTTTTTGAACGAGTTTTGAAGGTCAAGAAAAATCAGAATATTTATTAATTTCCAGCAGCCTTGTTTTCTCCACCTGTTTGACAAAAGTGTACAACTACGACGAAATTAATCATCTCGTTGTCAAAGTATACTGTGTTTATGTAGAATTTTCTTCCTAGTTTTTGTTTTTATTTTTAGTATTAGTTTTTTTCCGTTTTAAAATTTAAGAAAATTGAGAAAAGTTATTCCTATTTTCTGTTTCTATTTTTCTGATATTTCTTATTAACTAAATATATTGATTAATTATTTAATATATTAATTATTAATAAGAGTTATGAATAATTTAATATTATTTAATAATTTATTTATAAATTAAATTAATTATTATGAATAAATATAATAAAATTTAAAATATCTTCAAAATATTTAGATTTTAAATAAAATTTAATAATTAAAAGATGTTTAAAAACTATTAATATTTAAATAATTTAAATTTTACATTATTTATTTGAATAAAATAAAATAATTTATATTGATAATTTATTATTATATTATATAAGAGATTAAAATAAATTTAATTAATTAAAAATAATATATTTTTATATTTTATCTAATATATAATTACTTACAATAATAAAAATATTACTACATAACATTATCTATTTAAAAGATAAGCAGAAACTAAACATTAACGTAGACAGAAGAAGTAATGATTTAACCGTAATTCAATTTTTTAATTAAGCTTTAGATTTTTTATAAAAAAAATAATCTGATTCAATCATATTTAAGATTTTTTAATATTATTTCATTTTTAATCAATTTAATTATAATGTAATTTTGATCAAATATTTTAAATCTTAAAATTATTATCTTATGTGTTTAATTTTCAGTCTAATTCTTAAAATATGGGTTGATAATACTGCCAGTTATTCTAAAAAAGCCTGTGCTGGCAATGAGAGATTTTCAGAAAGACTAATTTGTTTGTAACAAGGCGAGTAAGTCAACGTCGGAGAGTGACCGTCATTTAATGGCGAGGAAGATCAAGAAAGATTATTTTAGGTCTTTGACTAGGGTATTCACCGGCGGACCCAATAACTAATTCTCTCGTTGATTTGTAGGCACCTCACAAGGTGGAATAAGGAAAAGACCCCTCATTGTGCCACGGGTCGGTTCATCGGTTGGGGTGTGGAAGGTCTCGGGCGGGCGATTCCAACATTTGAAATTAAGAGAAAGAAAAAGACTTGGTTGTGACAAGACAACTTGTGTAACTAATGTATGGATATTTTTTTCCGATGTGCCGCCAGAAGAGATAAAAGAGAAAAGAAGCGGATGTTGACTCCTTCAAAACACATAAGTCATGGTTTGGACTTTTGTGAGGCAGAGGGACGGTGGATATAGGTGGGCACTGGGCAGGGACTAGGAATCACCTGTTTTTCGGTTCAAATTCTCTATTTTTATTACCCTATCTGTCTCCAATTTAAAATCTTTCCTTGTTGAGTTCATACAATTTAAGAACATCAAAGACAAACTCTTCTCCCGCTTCAGCTATTGTTGAAACCTCATCCTTTTCTCCGATTGAAATGCAGCGTAACTCTTACTCTCTAGTGGTCTTTTCTTCACCGTCCCTAGTCGTCATTTTTGTGTCAAAGCAGGTTGTAACCAAAGATGGAGTTACAATGTTAACAGTAATTCTTACTTATTTTTATCAACCATTACGCGGTGTCTGTTATGACTCAAAACCATAATTTAACGAACCTCTTGTGGGTAGAAACCATGAGCACTTGGTTTCTGTTGAGCATACTTTGACTAAAACAGCTTGTTTTATTTTCTTGCATATTACATACATACAGCATTGATGATTCATGGAGTTTTCATTTGGAACATAACTCGTTTACCTCTTTCTCACTTCCCGATTATCCATAAAAAAATAAAAATAAAAAAGTTTTTCCAACATCCAGCAATCATCTTCCCATGTATCAGTTTGTTTGCCGCTGAGAGGATGAGATCGTCTATTCCATCCTCTTGTGCCATCCCTGTATTATCCCCTCTCATCCACACATTTCTATCTGTCCCATTTATTTATTGTGAAACGTGTGGATGAAAGTGAATTGGAGGGATGGATCAGAGGATCTCCCCCCGCCGCCAAGAACTGACTTGATACTTTTATGTACATTACAGCAATCTCAGTTTTCACCTTCCGTAGTAATATACCTGGTGTCATCAAAATCAACACACGGGGGCTGATGAATAAGGAAATATGTTTTAGTGGAATAGGTTGGTAACTATCAACACCACTTCTAGTGTTTTGCTTCGGCAGGCAATTTACCTTTATAGTCTTATCACCATAACCAACAAAAAGCTGTCCTTGCCAGTATAACAACGCTGTCACAGCAGAATCACCAGGGATTGATCCAAGGGGTCTCATGTCTACATCAAATTCATCTCCTGATAACTCCTATTTCAAAGACACTGGTTATCTGTCAGTAGTGACTTCAGGAAATAGGTATTAACTTTCATATGAAAGAATTTTTAACATACAAACATAAATTAGCTTGGTAAACTCTACAAATCCAACGGTAATTTCTGCAACACTGAGCTTGTCATGTACCTGTACACTGACATTTCTGTCCCAGCCTCCTGTAAACAGCAGTGTGTTGTCCATAGTAGTGGCAAAAACTGCACCACTGTGGAATTTCAAAGATTTCATAAGCTTATCATTTCTCCATACCTGAAAGAGTGTACATGGTTTTAGTGATCAAATAATAACAGAACAAAAACAGGCAGCAAAAAATAACTGAGATTTCCTCAACTTTCCACACTGTCAGAAAGACATGAAGATCAATCTCAATTATCTAAAGAGAGGTGATAGAAGAGAGGAAAAGGAGTCCTTATTCTATCTCATGGTATAGAACGAGAATCTAAACAATTTTGTTCACTAGAATTTAACAGCATTTCTCATGCAAAGCCACCAATTGGTCATTCATTTTGATCAAGGTCAAGTTCCACTAATTCATAAGCACTTCAATGCAGCCTTAAGTTCAGCTCTTTTAAGTTTTAACAAGAAAATGTAGTTTGTGTTATCTTCTAAGAAAGTAGCTATAAAAACTAAATGAAAAGAATGTATAGATACCGCTACATTACAATAGCTAATACCTAGAGAAGATGGAGCACCTATAGATACTAAATGAATAAAAAGCAATAAAACGAAAAGAATGCAAAGATACCATGTTACACCTTAAATTAAATGATAAGAATTACGAGGCACTCTCAAAAATGTTGACTGTGTCCTGTTAGAAAACTAAGGTAACATGAAAAAAAAAACAGATCTGCCACTTTTGACAATTCTGGTTATAAAACGTAGTTATAAACACAAAAGGAAAATATAAATATCGCTAGTTTTCCTTAGATTATAGCATAAAGGAGCTGCTTTGCAATGCAATGTATGAAACAAGCTCCCCAAGGCTGTGGTAGCTAGGTTCTCATTTCTAAATTAAACATAAAATGAAATTTCACTTTGGATCATATTTCATTCTTGTTCGATCGTACCAATGATGGAGCAATCCCTGTTGCAGTGTAAGGCAAAAAGGTTCTGCCCTTTCCATTGGTAGTGAAAACCAAAAATTATTTCAAAAAAGAAGGGCCTCCTATTTTCGCAAGTCCAACTTCAAAGTTTTTTTACTAGTTCACATTCATCCAATATCAAGTCAAATGCTGGAAATATGCTCAAAGAGGTTATAATTGCATGGCACCTTGATATGTCCATCTTCATGAGATGCAACAAGTATATTCTGGTTAGCAGCTAGAGACAAGACAGAGGTCACAGATCTTGGCATGTCTTCTCCCAACACAGTCAAAATACTATGGTCAATTAGACTCCAAAGATGGACGGTTCCATCCCAACTCCCGCTGTAGAGAACCCCACCATATGCTATCAATGAGGAGACTACTGATTTATGACCTTCCATTCTGCAAATTAAGGTTCCATCCTAGTATAAACAGAAAGTAAGAAAATTTCATACAACTCGTAGAATCATGTAGATCTAAAAAGCATGTCAAATGGTGAAAAAGGAAGGAATTACCTGCATCGACCATGCCTTAATTAATCGATCTCCACTACCAGTGTAGAGATGACCATTCCCAGCTGTGGTTAGGGCATGTATACCACTATATCGCCAATCTTTTTGCTCACACCATTTTTTCAATGGTTCCTGCGCCAGGGGATTTTTGAGGTTCCAAAGAAATATGCCTCCTCCACTATCTCCACTGATGCATAATGGTTGTTCTTCATCTGCATAAGTCACAGCCATGACTTTGTGTTCATGACCTTTAAATGTGTGTACATGAGAAAAGCCCTGCACAAACATTTACCAAGGAAGCTCACAGAAAAATGAAAAAAAAGAAAAGAAAAGAGCAATGTCATTTCATCTTGCCTTTACAGTACTTACCTGCAAAGACCATACCCGGATTGATTTATCAAATGAGGAGCTAAACAGAAATCCCCCTGAAAGGATAAAAAGAATGGATCTCAGAGAGAATCGGATATGATTAATACTCAAAAGCCTCTGTCAATCTTCCCCTCACAGGGTAGCAGAAGGCTTTGTACATAATCAAATTACCCAACAAATGAAAATCAAATCAATGTGGAACAAGATAGCTCAATAACAGTGAATAAAAATTTAAGATAAAGTTAACGGGATAAAGAAACTTGCACTCTCCTACTCACTGCATTTCCTAATCCAGTCCTCTTATTTTAATATTTTCTAATTAAAAACTTATGATAGTTTAAAGTTAAATCATCTAAGTCCTTTCCTTCAACTCCTCTACAAATTTTTTGATGTGTCAATAAATGGATTATCAAGTGTAATATAAGTGTCAGCCAAAATTATGGAAAATTTCTTTATTTTTCCTTGAATGTTTTAGAACTTAAACGTAAAAAGATGTGAGTAAGCATTGTCTATTCCTAAACCAGACCATGCTTAAGAAACTCAATATAGACCAGAAAATGGAGTCAGAAGAATCAAGAAACCATTCAATCTAAAAACTTAAACTGGAGGATGAAGACTCAGAAGTGCTAAAAAATTATTCATACACACCCCCACATCAAGTGCAAACAAATTACAATAAATCACAAATCTTAAGTAAGGAAGGCCAGGAAAGTTGAGATTGAGACCCTTCAATCATAGAAGGCTTTGATACCATATTAAGAAACTATATAACCAAAAAGCTTGAGTTGTTGGGTAATGTCTGCGAAATGATTTAATTACTTTTATAGCAAAAGGGACCATAGACCCTGACAAGACCTTTTGCAGCTTAGATCACCGAAGGCTTCATTCATCATGAAGAAACATGTTTTATGATAGATATGGATTAAATCTTTAAGGACTTAAGCTCAATGGATGACCCAAAAAACTACGGATCTCTTATTGTTGTATAAGATGGGGATAAATGGTACCATCCTACACATCTACAAGTCACTATTTAAGATTGAGGTCATTCATATGCTCACTGTCTCACACTAAATATTGCATTTTCTCTCTTTAACTTTACTAATTTGATCATCGGAGGTCAAATGGCAGGAAACACTCCGACATTTGGTTTTACAGGTTTGTTGAGACAAAACCCACAGACCAGGCCTAGACCATACCCCAACCCATCAAAAGAGACCTGTTTCCAGTCAATTGAGCTCAGCCCCATCGAAATCACTCTGTATCACCAGGAAGTTACAAACCAAAATCACACAGAAGTACCCATAATATGTCACTAAAAGAATTAAAAATAACTTAAGTGTCTACAATAAGTTGTAAGCTTGCAGCTTGCATTTTCAGCCACGTGTTGATAATTAGGAGCTCTGATGCACTATGATATAAACAGGACATATACTATCAATGGTCATGTGCCTTGCATCTACTACGAAACAGAAACTCAATTCATGTTATGCACTATCAACAAGCATTTCTTTATGATATAACGTGATAGCACCACATATCCTGATAGCACTATGGGTCCTAAACCCATAGTGACTTATTCTAGGAGGAAGAGGGAGAAGGGTCGGGACATGGGCCTCAAACCCATGTTGACATATTCTAGAAGAATTGGGAAGGGTGAGTCAGCTAACGGTTAGGGAAATCCGTTAGAGGAGAGAGTACTATGTAAGGGGAGAGGAGGGGTAGTAGAGGGGTATCGGAATATTTGCTTGTATTCGGCTGAATGCTGAAGGGCCATTAGTGGCTGGTTAGCTTGGTTCTTGTAGACGACACTACGAGGCTATAGCTAAATATAAATAAAATACCTTATTTCCTTCCATTTTCGTATCATTGGTGCTTTCATTGAGAGGCCCGGTGTATGCAAACGAGGATGGCGCAACAGAACTGGGAAGCAATGGATGCTCGGATAACTGCAGTAGAAACAAAGTTGATGGATCATACAGTACAACTGAATAGCTTACATAAGGGGGTGTATGACCTCTCCAGGGCAGTAGCGGCGATGCACGCCGAGATACGTGAGGGGTTCCAACGACAAGCTGCGCAGAAATCACCATAGACTGGGTCCAGTTCGATGGATCGAGGCAAATCGGTCCAGACGACGGCCGAAGGAAGTGGTGTTACTTCCACGATGACGGAGGAACACCAACTCCGAGCTAAACGAATAGAGCTCCCTCCATTCCAAGGTGATGACCCTGTAGGCTGGGTCTCGGGAGCGGAAATGTATTTTGCTGTTCTGGGCACCCCACCTGAGCTCCGGGTACAGCTGACTCAAATCAGCATGGAAGGCATGACTTGGCACTGGTTTAAAGTCCTCTTAGCATCGAGGCCGGAGTTGGACTGGAAGACCTTCAAGAAGGCTTTGTTCGATCGGTATGGAGATCATTACGTCGGGAACCCTTTTTCACAACTGAAGACGTTGATGCAACAGGGAACGGTGGACGAGTATGTGGAGAGGTTTGAAATGTTGGCAGCTCAGGTACCTCCTCTTCCCGACGATCAGTACATGGGATTTTTCCTTGGGGGTCTGCGAGAGGATATACGGCTGGAGGTTTTGGAGTTGGATCCCTCCTCACGCTACCGGTTGATCGCAGCCGCACGAGCAGTTGAGCGTAAGCTCGACCCTTCGACACAATATAAGTTGAAGATGGGCTGGAGATCCGCAGGTGACCCACGGGTCAGGTCTCTAAACCTGACAGTCGGAGGACGCACCTGGGTCGGTGCGCGACTCGGTCAGGCTCCACTCCCAGCGCAAATCGGAAGGGATGCGAACCAAGGAACCACCAGGGAGGGAGAAGCTGATCGGCGTTCCGACGAGGAGAGGGCCACCGACGGACGACATAGGGGAACCCAAAACCTTTCTTACCAAGAATTGTTGGACCGAAGGGCTAAGGGCCTCTGTTTTAAATGTGGCCAACATTTCGGTCCTAGACATATATGCCCCGACAAACACTTGCGTCTGTTGGTTTTGGAGGAAAATGAAGGAGAAGGGTT
>JANKOE010000006.1:22016794-22028325 GCA_026284465.1 Erythroxylum citrifolium
TGTACCAAAAATCATAAACAAATTAAAATGAGTAATTTAAGCATTTTTATGTCAACAATCGCTAAATGTAAACGATTAAAAAATGGCGACAATTTGGCACTTATCAACTATTATTAATATTATTAATATTATTAATTAATAATAATACTAATTAAAGATTAATAATAATAATAATAATAATAACAACAACATAATTCAAAATTGTAAAATAAATATTGCAACAATTATCAAATAATCAATGAATTACATATACTATTCTTATTATACTATAGGGGCATTTCCGTCATTAACATTATTTTCTGTTCTGTCATCGGCAACCAAACACATTTTTGTACTCAGGACGAAGACAATTATCTCTGTTCTGTCCACCGCAGCCAAACATCTCATTGTCTTCAATTCTTGTTCTGTTCCGTCCTGTCCTGTTCCGTCTCGTCCCGTCCTTGTTTATTGAAGACACTAACCAAACACAGCATAAAGTGTGAGGATATTTGATAACGATTAATTGACTATATTTACACACCTATATGTAGTGTATTTTGCTTTTTTTAATAGTTTAATAGGATTTTTGCTACTTATTTTGCTTCAAGTGTGCTTGTACGTTATAATTGTCTTCATGGACTAAAAGAAAAATAATTCAGGTGAAATCGAGGCAAAAAACAAAGATTTGAAGAAACTTTGGAGATACATGGCTATGTACAGTGACCGTATAAGTCACTATAAATGTGTTGAGCTTTGAAGACACTACTTCTGCCCATGTGGAGATACACACCTATATATGTTGTCATACACTTCCATGTATGTTACCTATGTAAGTTTCTGTGATCATGTAAAGTCATTTAAAAGGAATTTTGAGATACATAATCACCTACACAGCCATGTAAGTGACCGTGTATATTCTACAAATCGTAGTTTTTACTAAAGAAGGAAATTATAAAGGCAAAAGAAAAAGGAGAAGCATTTAGAGTCATATTAAATATCAAATGAGAAGTAGTTCTAAATAGAGGACGAGGAAAACATGAAGATTACACACAAGATCCAATAAAGAGCAACCTTTAATCCAAATTGTAAGAAGATTTCATCATAGGTTAAAAGGAGACATTGAATATGAATTCTTTTATTTCTATTTGTTCTTCTAAATGTTTTATGTTGAATTTGTTTTCTATGTTTAAGAACTAATTTGGTTAGTGCTTAGGTGTGATGAACCCTTTGTTAGAATGAATAGTATGATATAATCTTTTACTCAACGCAATTTTAATGATTAATTTATTGCAATTCAATTATAAGTTTATAGTATTGAACTAAGATATCCAGAATATTAGTTCAATGTTTGATTTCATATGATTAAGGTTGAGAAATCCTTTGGTGTGAATAAATCTACCATAGTTGGAATGAGTTGCATGTAAACCTAAAGATAGGTCGACATAAATCCTCTAGATTAGGATCAAACCTAACAGTGAAATTCACAAATCGAGTAATGCAATCTTAAGAGTTTTAACCTGAAATAGATTTTAGTTAATCAACTAAGGGTTAGTTGTTAACAGTATCGAGAAAGATATTAACATAATATAAGAATTTTCATAGTCCAATAATCAATATTTTTTATTAAAGGGAAACTATCAGAGCAGGTTACAAAACAGATATGGGGAAACTGGTCCCCGGCATATCCTCGAAGAGGATACATTGGCACCCTGTAGGTGCAATATCAAGTAGGTTACACCAAGTTCGAAATGTTCAGTCTGAGTGGCAAGCCAGTCAGCACATCTGTTGCTCTCTCCGTAAATATGCCGATGAACAACAGACCAGTTGTGGGTAAACAGTTCGTGAATTCCCGCTACAATAGAGTTGGTCGCCTGCATGCGGTTGGTCGAGGAAGAGAGGAGCTGGGCACCGCAAGTGAATCCACTTGCAGCTCTATATGGCAGAATCCCAGGCGTCAGGCGAGTGATAAGCCTGTATACACACCCCATAATTCGGCAGACATCGGATCGCACCATCCGAGATTCTGAGTAAAGCCTGCAATCCAATTGCCTTCACTGTCGTGAATGAGGACACCAGCTGTAGCCACGTATTTGGAGCGATTACTGGCCCCGTCTGTATTGACTTTGATCCATCCCAACGGCGGCTTGCTCCAGCTTACGCTTAGCTCATGGCGGGGGCAGAGTTTGGTGTTCGTCCGGTTGTGCCTCTCAGAAGACCTGCGGAGTTGATCTGCATAAGACAAAATGAGAAAGTCAGGCGAGGAAGGCCAAGTAAATTGACAGTCAAATAGAGTCTTATTCCGCCATGTCTAGAGGAACCAACAGGTTGTTCCAAAAATAATTGCCTAATCATAACCCAAAATATGACGGTGATGGCGGAGGTTGATTAATAGCCAGTCGCGAAGAGGCATAGAGAAAAAATTAGTTGTAGCGAGGTGTGGCGACAATGCGGTCCACACTTGACGAGCCATGGGGCAATCTCTCACAGCATGAAGGGAAGATTCTTCGAGGGAATTGTGAGTACAGGAGGTGTCCGTCGTGAGTTACTTACAGGCCCGATGTTGGTTCGTGAGTAATCGATCATGTTCTAGTAACCAGAGGAACGTGCGGATATGCTGCGAACCCAGCCACTGCCAAAGTGCCTTCCAAACCCCATGAGTCGGCACGGCATCGTGGCCCATTAGCATGGAGTAAGTGGATGCTACCGTGAAGAGGCCATTGTCGGAAGTACCCCATACGAGCTTATCAGGCCCAAGGACCTGGTTAGGCGGAAACGTGCCAACGATTAGGCGACAAATCAGTGATGGGAGCTGAGATTGGAAAGCGGCCCAATTCCAATTGCTAGTAGAATCCACATAGTTGGGGACGCGAAGGTTAAGAGTTGAAGCAGGGATAGGCTGTGAGGTGTGGGAAATCAGAGATTCTGTTCCCGCGAGCCAAGGGTCAAGCCAAAAGCGCGTCCTGGAGCCATTGCCAATCATCCATTTCATGCCTTGGTAAACTGTGGGCCAGGTTGCTTTTATGCTACACCAAATCATTGATCTTCCTTTGGACTCCAAGAAGGGGGGATGTGTGATGCGTCAAACTTATATTTTCCAGAGAGCACTTGAACCAATAAAGCTTCCGGTGTGGCAACCAGGGACCAGCCGAGTTTGGCGAGGAATGCATCATTAGTTTCCCTAATTTGCCTAATGTCAAGGCCTCCCAGCTCTTTAGGCTTACAAACGTCCGTCCAGTTGACTAAGTGGATTTTTTGTTGTGCGCGTGATGAACCCCACAGAAATTGTCTCATCGCTTTTTCCATATCATCACAGAGACTGCGGGGGAGACGGACTATCTACATAATGTAACTCGGTATGGCGGCCAAAATCGATTGGGTAAGAGTGATACGGCCAGCAAATGATAGGAGTTTGACAGACCAGCCAGATAAACGGTGATGGACCTTATCGAGTATGTGCTGGTAAGTACGTTTGCCAGCTTGTTGATGCAGAAGGGGAACACCAAGATACCGATTGAGATCATTATTCTTGGGGAAACCTAAGGCGCCACTTAGGGTTTGGCTCGTAGCGGAGGGGGGGATAACTTTTCTGGAGAAATAGCATCTCGATTTGGCCATGCTCACGCGCTTACTAGACGAGGCACAAAACCAATAATCAATATTTTAATTACATGATAAAGGGTTAATGTTAAGATATCTTAGGAGGATTCATCACCTAGGTACTGCTTATTTGATATTGTCTAATCGTAGTATTTTCTTTATCCTAGTTCATTATTGTGTTAACTTTAGTTTAGTTTGTTTAATTTAATTTTCAATTAAATTCACAACTTGATTTGATGGTTAAATAATAGAAAAAAGGGTTAATACTAGTACTTCAATTCCTCGTGAGATCGATCTGTACTTGCCAGTGCTAGCTATCACTGCATTGTGCATTTGGGTTTAAAACTTATAATTTTTATAATAAAAAATAAATCAACCACTCATCCATTAGATCTTTCTTCACTTTGGCAAGATAAGGGATGACATATTGAAATCCCTTGACTTTTTTAAGGTACCTTTCACCTTCAGGTTTCTTTTGACTCCAGTTTTTACTCTCCTTCTTCTCTTGGGGTTCATTATCATCTTATAGTTCTTTTCCACTTTTAAGGGTGATTGCCACGACATGTTCTTTAGGATTTGTCTTGATAGCACTCGAAAAATCCCTTGTGGTCTTTTAAATAACACTTTTATAAGCTACCCAACTTTAATTTCAAGTTATATATAAAAGCCTTTGTTCTTTAACATCTTGCATCTAACTCTTGAACAAGTATGGACATCTTGTCTTTTAGATTTAGCTTATTAGCCTGAGTTAGATGTTGCTAAAATCTTGGTGGAGGGTTGTTCCTTCCCTACCCTTCATTCCCCCAAGAGAAATTGGAGTGATTCCTCTATCCTGGATCGTACGTATTACTATACGAATTGTTCTGGGTCTAGGAGGATTCCCCACGTAATCCGCATGTTTGACCTGCAATCTTTGACAATTTTGACTTGGATGTCGTAGCCTGCATATCTCACACTGCGTAACTTGAAACTTAGGTTTCTTAGTCAATCCATCGATCTTTCTGCTTAGAGCTTTAACATGGTTTGCCAATTTCATAACTAAATCTACTTCATATACCTATGTTGTCTTGCTAAGTCTTGCTCGAGAAGAGCACCATTGAGAATTGTTAAAATCCATATCTTTAGTAAGGTCATAGGCTTCTTTTGAAGTCTTATTGTTTAGAGTACCTTTAGCTACTAAATCTATCATCTGCCTCGTGGTTTGATTTAGCCTATGGTCTATAATGTGGGCACTTCCTTAACATCTCTTTGAACCTCTCCCATGTGTCATATAATGTCTCTAAGTCATCCTAAGAATAAAAGGGGATGTCTTTCTTTAGTTTGGAAGTCTTTACTGGTGGGAAGTACTTCAAAAGAAACTTCTCTACTACTTAGTCCTATGTAGTAAATGAGGGAATTCAACCATTGCTTCACCCTGCCCCTTAATGAAAACAAGAATAATCTCAATCTTATTGCATCGTCATTAGCACCATTGACTTTAAAGGTGTCACAAATCTCTAGAAAGTTTGAGATAAGTGCATTGGGGTCATCATCTCGTAGCCTATCAAACTGAATAGACTATTGCACCATCTGAATGACACTTGGTTTAAACTCAAAATTGTTAACATTAACAGTCGGTCTCATAATGCTGGATTACTCCTGTCAAGTCTATTTTAGCATACTTAAACATAGTTCTTAGTTAGTGTACCATGGTTCATAATTCTTTAATATTAATTTAACCTTCCTAGTCCTTTATCTATCGATCTAACTCGAACTCTCTAAGTCTTGTCCAGTTGAGATTTCTAATTGCTATTCTCCCAATCTCTAGATCTTTGCCTACTAAGTTTGATGGATTACCTTGGGTCATAAACTAACCCTAAGATCTATGAAAAAAATGAGGAAACTAAAGAGTCAATAAGATAAATAAATAAATTAAAAGCAAAAAAGAAAAAGAATTAAAATAAGTAATAATGGCTAAAATAATAAATAATGCAAGTACCAATATTAACCCTTTTTCTATTATCTAAACATCGAATCAGATTGTGGATTTAATTTAAAATTGAACTAAACTAACTAAACTAAATTTTAACATAAGAATAAATTACAATTAAGAAAGCACTACGATTAAACGATGTTAGATAAGTAGTGCCTAGGTGATGAATCGCTTTAAGATATATTAAACATTAACTTTTTATCATGCAAGTAAATTATTGATTATTGGATCGCATAAAATCTTATTTTATGCTAATATCTTCCCCAAGACTATTAACAACTAACTCTCGGTTGATTTTACATAATTGCAAAAGCTTATATAAGCTACATACATAGTTATGTATGTCACATACACGAGTGTGTATCTTCATACGAGCATAAGCAACATCTTCAAAAACTTCATACATTTACAATGACTTACACGGTCCCTATATACGACGACATATCTCCAAATTTGCTTCAATTCTTTCATTTTTTGCCTTGATTTCGCCTAAATTCTTCTCGTTTTTGGTTTATGAAGATAGTTATCACCTAAAAATACACTTGAAGTTAAATAAGTACCAAAAATACCATAAAACTATCAAATAACAAGCAAAATACACTAAATATGGGTATATAAATATAGTCAATTAATCATTTGTCAAGTACTATGGCATAATCTTTTTTTAAGCATGGTTATCATCAATTCTTAGTCATTATATGAATAGCAATTAGAGAAAGATTCAACATACTAGATAAAGTTAATAGGTATCCCAACATCTCAAATTCTTCTATATTATTTAATCACGCCTCTAAATCAATCAAGCATTGGTTCTTTGAATATTGCTTCTCCTCATTCATCTGGCAGAGAATTCAAGCTCTTTATAACTTAGTGGCTTCTAACTTAAGATGGTAGAGTCTCATCTCCTAATTAGCAATTAATATCAAGGACAAGGATGTGAACTAAATAGTGAATAAAATTTCTTTTAGTAACATAATATGTATGCTTTAGTAGGTAAATAAATAAAGAATTGTCAAGGGAATGATAATTTAAAAGGAGGAACTACTGCCTGGATTAATTGACTCCATTAAAACCTAACTGGCATCTCAAAATCTCCACCTCAAGTGTATTTAGGTTCTGGTTGGAAATTGGCATTTACCAACTTATCCTAATAGGAATTAGCAAATAGAAAGTCAAGGTGATGGTCTCTTAAAGATGTGATCCTCTCTTTGCTAGATAGTTAAGCTTTAACTTAAGCTAGACTTGTTTAAATGTATTGTAATGGTTTTATGGACAACTAGTCTTTGATTGTTAAGACTAGTTACTTCCCTTATGCTATACTTTTTCCACACTATTATGAAATTTATTTAATTTTAAAAAATATTAAATTATGTCCTTATAAGCGATGATCTAACATAATCCCTTATGTTATGTTGTCATCTATGTCTTGTTGTTGTGTTTGGAAGCTATAACCTCATAAGTTATTGGTTTCTCTCCCTTAAATTCGAAAGTATAGTCCTTCTTTTTATGGATCTAGATCCATTATTACTCTAATACTATTCATATTCATAAATCAAATGGCCTAAATCATGAAATTGAACAAATAAACAAAAGATCAAAAAAGAAAGTTGTAAAATAATATACATAGATGCAATTAGAAAATGAAAATTAATTAGGCTAATAAAAATAAATTATTCCTAGTAACTTGGTCCTTGATAATGGAACTAAAAACTTGATGTTATTTATGCTGTTTGAACAATACTGAAGATTAAGTAGGCAAATGCACTTATATCTTTCTTCTAGTATAGAATAGTAAGTACGAGTATCATTCTCTTAAGGACTACAAGTACTAGTAATAGCTATCTTTTCATTATCTAATCTAACAAAGTAAATGATATATCAAAAGAGATGATTAATTGAACTAAAATTACCAGTCTAAGATAATAAACCAAATTAATAAACAAGAATGGAGAAATCAATTGATAAACAAGATCTAGATGTATATTTCTCCTATAAACTATGTATGATTGAATTTATCTTGATTCAATTATTAGCCTTAATTTCTTAGACCGTAGAAATTCTAAAATTGTAACATCCTCTTTTTTAATATATATGGTTCTTATCCTTAAATTGATTAATTAAAATCTCTTTCTAATCAAAACTCCTATGTATGTAATAAAATTAATTCCTTTATTAGATTTGACTCTAACCTAAAAGATTTATACAGTTTTATCTCTAAGATTTTATGCAACTCATATTATTCATACCAAGATCTATTCATACATATGATTTCTTAATCCCTATAAATGATATTTGAAATTGAATTAAAATTCTGTCAAATTTCAATTCAATAATAAGAAATAATTATGAATAATTCACAAAGAAAATTAAATATTTCACTTAATTAAATAGTCAATCTAATTGCATAGTTATATGGTTTATCCCATCTAGATCTATCACAAGTTAGTTCACATTAAGATAACTAAAACAAATAATAACCACAAAAGAACCCATTCTACTAGATCTTGATATCTTAAAGTTTTCCACTTAAGTCTTACTGGAAATGCCTTCTTTAATTTCTCTCTAAAGTTGCTTTCTTTTTATCCCAAGATGCTCTAATTTGTGGCTCCAATGATGTGTAGCCATCTTTCAACTAAAGCTCTCTTTTCTAGATAAGAAACCCCTACTGTGTTAGTCTTGTGCTACTTTTTATGCAATAAACTCTTCAATTATGGAAAAATTACCACTATTATGGATATATGTTGGACTCATATTGCTTAACATTTAATATAGCTTTAACATGGTATCATGTTGATGACTTAGGTTTCTCCAAAAGATGACTTAGGTTTTCAACAATTCCTCTAAAATCATGCCAAAACTTTTCTAGTTTGAATTTGTTCCTTCTTCATTAGGGAGTTAAAACAAGGCCTATAAACAAAGTATAAGTTCTATTGAGTACCAAATCTAATAAAAAACATCTAAATGTAAGAAAAATGCTTCCAAAATTATGCTAAAACATATTTGAATTTTCACTTATCATTGTGCAAAAAACTACAAACTTTAATTTATATGAATTATATATTGAAGATTTAATTTACTATTTAATTATCTATTACTTTGTGTTATTTATTAAGTTTATAACAATGAATTATAATTTTTATTATGATGATTTACAAGTTAATTGATTTAACTCTTCGCAAAGCCCTTATATAAAGATGAATTTTGATCTTTTGGCTATAATTTAAAGTTGAGAACATCAAAAAAGGAAGAAGAGAAGTTATTTTCCTAAAGTTAAGTTGATAGTAAAAAAGGATGGTGGTGGGTTTAGGTTGTTGATATTTTTAGTAGTAAAAAATGTTCTATGAATTTTTATGCATGATAAAAATTGAACATATTAATAAGTTCAAGTTTGAAAATTTAGCTTTTATTCATCAAAGCCAAACTCAATCTTTTGATATGATATCAAATAACTTTGTTTAAGTTTTCATGTAACTTATGAACACTAGTATTTAAGTGTTTCACTAAAATACTCTTCACATGAAATTATATAACTCAATAAGAAGAAATAGAATAAAGGAGGGATAAGATAAGGCCAAAATGTTATTATTATTCACATCATAAAAACAAAGGATACTCAAGCCAATTTGATTTGAATCTTCCTGCAAATAACTAAAAAATATTCCTACTTGAATCTCTTTATAAAGAGACTTCCTTATAAATCTCCCAAAATCTCTATAATAAATGATTGGATGTAATCTAAACTTAAAATGAACAAATAATCAATGTACAATAAGGAAGTATATTATATTTATGGCTATAAATAAACTAAGGCGAGTATTAAGAGCTCTTTTGTATAACTAAAGCTTTTTGACATATATTTATTATAATTAGCTATTTTATATATGGGTAAATTACATTTAAATCTAAAACTTTGCTTGATTTTACAATATTAGATAAAACTATTAAAAATTTTAATCAGACGCTCAAACTTTTAATTTGTTGTAAAAATAGTTTATTATTAACTTTACTGCTTATAATGTTAACATAGATCATTATGCAAGCTTGTCCTACGCACATAAACATTAAGATAACAATAATTAAAACTTTTTCTTCTATCCGTATCTCCTATTTTCCCCATTAACACAGTTCGAATAAGCATTTCAACCTTGGTGTTACATGAGGCTCTAATCTCTCATTGCTTTTAATTTTTAGGGTTATTATGGTCATGGTTTAGTTATAGGATTTAAGAAGAGGAATTTTAGTTATTAGCCTTTGAAATATCAACTTTAAGAAATAATTCCTTAGTTCATATTATAGTGAACCATCTATTTTTACCAATTTTTAAAACATTAAATTAGAAAAAATAGCTACGATTTTGTCACTTCCCCCATCTCTCTCTCTCTCTCCACATTTTGAGGTTATATGTATCACTGCTATTGATACTTTTAATTGAATGCATGATTTTGCAGACAAGTTATTATTATTGATACTTTTTATAATACTTGAAATTATGTTAAAGGTTAACCTTCCCTTTCGATACACCTGATACACCAACATCTCTTATATTTTTGTTGTCACGTGAGTTTTAAAGTTAAAATTTTAACTTTATGAATTTTAGGTAGAATTATATATAGGTGGAAAAGGTTTATTTTTCTAAAATATTAACTAGAACTTATTTTTGTAATTATGATTTTGATTTATGAACCGGTCAAGGTAGGTACGGGATGACTTCGAGTGCATATAGCGAAAACAAGAACCGATCTTTACACAAGGTGGGGTAATGGCTGATATGGCCATCCAGCAGGTATGTTCTTCTGTCTGATAGTACATTTCATCCATGATTTTGTCGTTCGTGCCAGTTCTTTTATTCTTGCTTCTGTTTTCCTACATCATTATTTTACTTGTCACATCTGCATGTGGGTCTACCGGGAAACAACTTCTCTACTATGTAGGGGTAAGGCTGCGTACTATAAGACCTCTCCAGCCCCCGCCTCAATGCGGGACCTCATACTGGGTGAATGATGATGATGATGATTTTGATTTATGATGTATTAGGTAACAAATAAGGAGAATTATTGGTGTAAATAAAGTATATGTAGATTTTATTACTTATGCACATGGTATATACTTCCCATAAGAAAAGTGTAAAGATGTAGTAAATGGGTTGATAAATGTTGTTAACTATTGTTTCAACAATTAAAAGGATATATTCTCAACTTTGGCAAAAAGAAAAGGAATTTTGAATAATAGAAAGTACTAATACACAAGTGGATATTTCAATTATAGCTTTAATGATAACATTGATTCACTTGTCCTAAGGAACATACAAATTAAATGGAAATGTCCTATATCCTAGAATTCCTTCCATCAACATTTATAGACACTCCCATTTTTTTTTTATGTTTTAAAAACATCAATCATTTTAAATGACTTTGTTTTGCATTACTGGGTCTGGACAACCTGAGACTCGAGCCCGTGCTAACCAAAGCTTGGTAGCATAGGTCCGAGCCTAACCTGAGGCTTGATCGGGCTACGAAAACTAAGCCCAAGGCCCGGTCAACCCCAACATTGCCCGTTGACTTCAGGTTGAGCTGAGCCTGAGCTCGGATCCTTTTGCCATCCCTACATTTATACATTGAGTATCACAGTTTCAAAACTCTAGATTTTGTCGAAAGAAATCCTAAATAAGAAAAAAAATACCCATTATTATGCAACCAAATAGATATAAGAACGCACAATACTTTGGTCGCAGTTAACAGATCATAATTTCAAGTTACACAAAGCTAATTGAATGCTATGAGAAGCTAATATAAGGTAAAAAAGACTTTTGGTAAGTTTGGGAAGTGCTACCAGTGCAGGGTATTAAATGATTATTGGCTGAATTGCATTATATACAATTCATGTAAACAAGGCATACCATCAATTATTGGCTTTTGTTTCGACCTTACTGGTTGAGAATGACCTCTATATGACAATGTAACAACACTCTTACAAATTGAATTAT
>JANKOE010000006.1:22048951-22075618 GCA_026284465.1 Erythroxylum citrifolium
TATTGTATAGAGTTTGTCAATTAGCATATGCTCCACTTATATTAAACAGCTTTTTTACTTTTCATATTTGCTTATTTAATCTATCTATGGCTGATTCCTCTGTCATGGAATGGTTTGGATGATTGTTTACTGTTTGAAAAAATGCTAGGAGAGCTGATGTTATGACTTTCAGGTATTGTACATGAATCATCACTTTGGATTTCTCCTTTAAAAAGGAGTATCTGAAAAGCTTCCAATTAAAGCATCAAGATGGTAATTTTGTATTGGTTTGTAATCAAGAGTAGTGACTGCTTAGAGAGGCAGTATTTAGGACCTAACAAGTATAGCCTTTTGGTTCTACGTTCCTTATTACAGTTAGGAAGCAGTATCACTAATTTGCTTCCATCGGCCTAGTTTGAAGGGTTCTTCATGAGATTCCAATGTCTAAATTATTTGAACTTCTAATTAATAATGTAGTATTAACAAAACAAATACAGATGTTCTCGTGAAATCTAAGATAAGGGTATATGCATCCAAATTTCTGACGTGCCATGAACATGTAAAGCATGTTTAAGAAGATGACGATGAATCATTGGTATAGGGGAAAAAGAAGCAGAATTTTAGTTCACACTATGTTGTATACTATTCATTAACACCTTATTAGAAGAGGAGCATATTAAATAAAAAAGGGAAAAATATTCAGGTTAATTTGTATGCATAAGAGACGAATACTCCTTGATGAAGAAATACGTTGTAGAATGTTAACTTTCTAATATTTCAATAAATATAAAAGACAAAGATATGTTCTCAATATGAGCCTCACTTCATACAAACATAATTCTATTCTAGGACATTCAGTTTGAACAAGATTATAAGATCTTGAAGTTGTTTCTTCAACATATATAATCACACATAAGAGAACAAAGAATAGAAGAAAATTCTTATAAGAAAGTAAGTTGAAACAAAGAAGCAAAGTGAGAATAATAAGTTGAGTTGAATGCTTATAATAATTCTTACTTAATTTTCTTTAAATTACATTAAAATAATATTATTTAATTTTAAAATTATAGATTATAAATTATAATTATTAAATTTCGGGAAGAGGTGGTGAGCTCCTCATTCATATTGACTCCATATAACAATTCCAAATATTACAGGAGCATGTAACTGCTAAGCTCACAGTAAAATAACCAACGCAACTCGTTGATGTACGAGAGGAGATGCCTAGTCCTAAATTTTTACTCACTTTACTTCCATTGTTTACTTCCATTAACTCTCTCTTTGTCTACCTAACAGTCGTGGTAGGTATGTTCCTGTAGTTATCTTCCTCCAATTATTCAAAAATATCTTTATTTTATATTTTATAGAAATCTATTTTAAAAAGAAATAAAATTAGAAAAATTACCGTGTAATTGTTTAAAAATTCAATGACATAACTCTTCAGAAAATGTTTTTTTTCTCATAATTTATATTGGCATAACTCTTCAGAGATCAAATAGTGAAGATCGCACTTTGATTTAAATTAAATTTTAGGACAATTTTTATTATTGACAAGTATCGACCAGTACAATATAATAACCATTTCCTGAAAAAAAACCTAAACTAAATAATTTATTTAAAATATATAATTAACGTGCTAATATTTTTTAAATTATTTAATATACACGTGTACGAAGTAAGCGATATTGTAACCACATGTATGTGCCTGAGCTGAAGGTCGTCTCTTTGAATAACTAAACCTAAAATTAATCATTCTGTTATAAAACCGAAACTAAAACTTAAGAGTATTTGGGAGAGGAGAATATAATTCTTCTTATAAATTGGTATATCTTACATCAAGTTAACCCTTCTATTTATAGTACAAAATTTCTAATAAAATACTATCATGATAATAGAAGTGGCACACTAACTATTAAGTAGTGCATTTGGTGTACTAACAATTAAGTAGTGCATTAACAATTAGTAGCACACCATATTATTTCTATCTTTTATAACAGGTTCCACTTTTCTAATATCTGAGAACTGTAGTGATGCTGGTGAGATCACGTTTGGTTTTGTATTTAGGCAATTGACTGTATTCTTTCTTTTCTAAGTTTTCAAAACAAAGTAAATATTAAGTAAAATTTATTAATTCTATTTCAATATAATACTAAAATTAATTTTATTATCTGTTATCTAATTTTTTTAAAAAATTAATACATAAAAAAGAAATTTATGTGTTTTAAATATATTTAAATAATTTTCAAATTTGAAACACTTTTAAAGATACCTTTTATTTTTAAAATTTTAAATTAATTATACAAATAAAATGAATTTGAATAATTAAAATATATAAATCATAATTTTTTAGTATTTAATATTAAACAATTCAAAAACATTTATTTAGCTAATAATCAAATTAGATTATGACAAAAATGAAGTAATAAATTAAATTAACTTTGTATGATTTTCATAAATTTTGAAAAGAAATCAAAACTAAATAATTTTTTACTAAATTTTAAAATAAAAATATTGGTCAAACATCATGCTTATTATTAGTCTAACTATCAGCGGCCCCAAGAAGTTGCTCTTATGTTACACAAAGTTCAGGGTTGTATCAAAGTCATGTATATTTTAATTAGCCTCCTTTTGAAATGACATTCTACTAATTAACCCTTCAAGGATCTAGGAGATTGAGCGACATAGAGGACCAGTTTCACGTGGATTCACGTGGCGTTGCTAGTTAAAGACTAATTTATAATTATTAGCTAGCAACTTGCAAAGCAAGCATTTCAAGGCCAAAGTGGAGCCGTTGATGGACCAGACCACCATTAGTTAAATAAATAGTTACTCTTTCTCCGATTAAGATTGTTTAATTTCCCCTTTGCCTTTCCTTTTTCAGTTGTTGTCATACACCACTTGCACTTGCAACCATTCTGAGCCATCATTGAGACTGTAAGTAAGGAGCCTTTAGTTATCAGTCCATCATTATTTTTCAAATGGAATCCATTTGATGTAACGTAGACCATCCTTTTTTTTTTTTTGTGTTATAGCACATTTCATACTAATAAAGTGAGTGATAAATTTATTGAACTTACATGATGGAGAAGCGTATCATCCAAGATATATAAATCCACCAAATTGTTGGATTTTCATTCAACTCCACGTCAATTCTATTTTCTTGTGGAGTACACGCCATCTTAAGCGATTCATTGATAAGGAATCTACGGCAAGTATAATGTGAAAGTGTTCAATGTCTTCTCGAATGCCATGTATTTAAATAGTATATGATCTTTTCATGTCACGTCAATTATTCATTTGCTAAATAACTAATCATTTCTTCCTATTAGAAAGATATTACACAAGTTTCTATTGTTGTTATCGATCAACCATACACAAACAATTGACTAAGAAACAGAAAACGTAGAGAGAGAAAGCTTGTGCGAGAAATGATATAGAAATAGAGTCGAACAGAGGATGTAAGAACTCAGTGAAAAATTGAGATTTCATTCAATGGGTTTATTGTACAATTTCAGTGAAACGTCTGTGTACATTTATAGCTTTATTAGCTAACAGTTATCTAACTGCTTTCAACCGACTGTTCTTGAACATCTTGAATTCTTGCATTCTTGAATCTTTCACGCAGCTGCACGGTTCGAACGTCTTCATGTTGTCCGACAATTCCTGAGACATACCACCTACATTCTCCTCCTTGAATCAGGAATTTAACTTCTGAACTCCCACCATTGTTCTTAATTGCTGAAATCACGACTCATGGAAACCTTTGGTGAAGAGATCAGCCTTTTGATTGTCCGTAGAAATATACTCCAATTTTAGTTCTCCTTCCTGCTGTACGTCCCTTAGATAATAATATCTAAGTTTAAAGTGTTTCGTTTTACCGTGGAATACCGAATTCAATGAAATGGAAATTGCCGCCTGGTTGTCTACGTATATCACCGTAGCTGACGTTCGATGAACTTGTAGATCTCCAAGCAATTTCCTCACCCACACCACTTGCTTCGCTGCTGCGGTTGCTGCTACCAATTCAGCTTCAGCTATAGAGAGGGCTACCAGTTCCTGCTTCTTTGAGCTCCATGAAAAACATGCTGACCCCAATGTTAGACAGTATCCAGACGTGCTCTTCATGTCCTTGGTTGCTCCTGCCCAATCACTGTCTGCATAATAGCTGAGCTTACAATCACCTGTTCTCTCATATAAAAGACCGAAATCAACTGTCCCCTTCAGATACCTCAACACCCTCTTAATCGCCGTAACATGTTGTCTTCCAAGATTACTTAAATACATGGAAAGCAAGCTTACCGAATATATTATATCAGGTCTTGTGGCTGATATATACATCAGGCAGCCTACCATGCTCCTATAGTTCCTACAGTCAACTTCGTCTCCATCTTCTTTCTTCACGAATTTTTCCTTTGGGCATATTGGAGTTGAGACAGGTTTACACTGATCCAGCTTAAATTTCTTCAAAACATCACATACACATTTCTTCTGACTCACTTTGATTCTTCCTTCACCCTGCTCAATCTCCATCCCTAGAAAGTACTTCATCAAACCTAGATCTGTCATCTCGAAAACTTGGCCAAACTGTTGCTTCAGAAAACATATCTGCTTCTCTGAACTTCCAGTGATTAACAGATCATCTACATAAATTGAAATCACCATTTCATCACCGTCTTCTATACACACATATAGTGTCGGTTCACTACTACTCCTCTTGAATTTTATCTCCAACAGGAACGCGTCAATCCTTGCGTACCAGCACCGAGGGGCCTGTTTAAGCCCGTAAAGCGCCTTGTTCAACTTATACACACACTCCTCCTTTCCCTTAATCACGAATCCCTCTGGTTATTGAACGTAGATTTCTTCCAATAAGATACCATTGAGAAAGGCGGACTTAATGTCCATTTGGTGTACCTTCCATCCCTTCTCAGCCGCTAATGCCAATAATAACCGGATCGTCTCAACTCTAGCCACAGTAGCGAATGTCTCTCCGTAGTCCATGCCTTCGACTTGCGCGTAACCCTTTACGACTAATCTCGCTTTCAGCTTGTTAATCGATCCATCGGGGTTTAATTTAGTCTTAAACACCCACTTTAATCCAATTGCTTTCTTGTTTGGAGGTTTCTCCGTCAACATCCATGTCTGATTCTTGTTGATCATCGTTATTTCTTCTTCCATGGCTTCGAGCTATTTGGGATTTTGCAAAGCATCCTGAACCTTCATAGGCTCCAAAATCGCTTCATTACTTCTTTCGTAGATTTCTGCCAGACTTCTCGTTCCTCTCACTGGAACGTGATCGTAATCTTCATCGGAGTCTTCTGGAGCTTCTTCGTCTGAGTTTCCGCCATGTGGCTCATTTTGGACCACTGGATCTACTTCCTCATCCGTAAGTTGTAATTGGTCCAGATCATCGTCAATCCCCAAATCTCCAGTTAATTGTTGGGCATCCGAGGGCAGAGTATTTCCCTTCCTCGCTTCCCCCATCTTCTTCTTCTTTTCGGACCAAACCCAGAGCTCATCCTAAAAAAAGATTACGTCTCTGCTAACTTTTACTTCCTTCAATTCCGAAAAATATAGTCTGTAACCTTTGCTTACCTCAGAATATCCTACGAAAATTGCCATCTCTGTTTTGCTATCCAGTTTACTCCTTTTGACTTGAGTAACTAGAACACTGCATGGAGATCCGAAAACTTTCAGATTCTTGAACCTTGGCTTGCCTCCATGCCACATTTCATACGGCGTTTTGTCGTCTAGGACTCGGGTATGCAGTCGGTTTAACAGAAAACATGCAGTGGTCACTGCCTTTTCCCAGAAGTCTTTCGGGAGTTTCTTCTCTTCCATCATACACCTCGCCATCTCCATTACTGTCCAGTTTCTTCTCTCCATAACTCCGTTTTGCTGTGGAGTGTACGGGGTAGTGAGCTGATGCTTAATACCTGCAAGCTTACAGATTTGATCAAATTCGTGAGAAGTATATTTCGAGCCATTATCTATTCTTACAGTTTTAATGCTTGCTCCGGATTGATTCTCGATGAGAATCTTGAACTCCCGAAATGTCTTGGCTACATCTCCTTTGGATCTTAAACAATAAATCCAAGAGTACCTTGTATAATCATCTATGATTAACAAAAAATAACGACTACCATTTAGAGAGATGATAGGCATCGGTCCACATACTTCCATGTGTAGCAGTTGAAGCCTCTCCTCAGCTCTCCACTTTGATTTCATGAAAGGCGTACGTGACTGCTTACCTTTCATGCAAATCTTGCATGCAACATGATCATGTGGGACTGGCGGCAAACCTTCTACCATCTGTTTCTTCTGCATTGTCTCCAACCCTTTCATGTGGTAATGACCGAGCCTCCTATGCCATAATTCAATTTCACCTGAACAGCTCACCAACGCTTCTTGCTGGATCTCCTCTGGTCTTACAATAAAGCTCTTATTCTTCATTTTTGTAGTGAACAATTCTCTCCCGAGCTTGTCCAGAACCCTGCATTTATCAGTTTCGAAATACACGGACATACCTTTCTCGATTAATTGGGCCACGCTTAGTAGATTGTGCTGTATCTTGGGTACCAACAACATATCAGAGATGGTTTTGACGCCAACCTTGGTCGGTATCTCAACCACTCCTCTACCTTCTGCTTGTATACAAACACGATTTCCTACCTTCACGTTGGCCTTGACATTATGATCCAAGATTTTGAACAATGATGCATCAGGTGTCATGTGACTTGTACATCCGCTGTCAATTAACCATTCGGACGGATGGGCTTCAGCTCGATCGCAGATGACCACAAAGAGTTGCTCTTCCTCTTCGGCAACTTGTGCATTTGCATCTTGCTGTCCACGTTGCTTTTTGCAGATAGCCTCCATATGTCCCTTCTGGTGGCATCGTCGGCATTCCACGTCCGGCCTCTTCCAACACCTGAAAGCAAGATGGTTAGACTTACCACAGTGAGGACATGGATTAAATTTATTCGACTTGTCTCCTATAGTATTCTTGTTTGATTATTTCTGGTGTGCGTTATGGGAGCTCGATCCTCCCTTATTCTTTTTCTTTTTCTTGGATTTTTCTTGACCCTCATTCTTGACGGCGACCTTATAAGCTCCTTCAGCTACTTCGGCCTTCTCATCAAGTGTCTCTGTTCTTGAGCCTGGAGTGCACTCACTACTTAAGCGAGTTTGATTTGGCCTATATCTTTGGAATTTTCCAGTGAGACAATCATGGGTTCGAATTTTTCAGGAACAGAGACCAGAAGCTTTTGCACAAGCCTCTGATCTTTAAATTCTGCTCCTAAGAGTCTGATCTGGTCTGCGAGTTGTATTAATCTTTCAGTATAGCTCTTAACCGATTCATCATCCTTCATTTGAATTCTTTCGAACTTACGCAAGAGATTCAGTATCTTCATATTCTTAACTTTCTCGTCACCCGCATATTCATTCCTCAAGAATTCCTAGATCTCCTTCGCCGATCCAAGAGTCATTATCCGAGTGAATATAGAGGGCACGATTGCTTGGTATAAGCAAGATTTCGCCCTAGCTTTCTTGGCAACTCTTTCCCTCAACCAACGCAATTGAGCAATTGGGACGTCATCCGCTGGAACCTCCACTTCGTAATCCTCATCAATCGGTTCCCACAAATCCTGGTTTTACAGGTATGCCTCCATTTTGATTGTCCAAATCTGGTAACCTTCACCATCAAAGACTATCGGCTGCATGTTTGGAGTGGATGAGTCCGTCATCTTCAGAGTATGCACTCCTCGTTACCTTTGCTTAAACCGGAAGGAATTTGTTTGCACAAGACGCGGAACACTTGCTTACACCTTCACAGGTCCCTTAAGAAATCAGCTTTGATACCACTTTGTTGTTTTTATCGGTCGATCATGCACAAACAAACGACTAGAAAACAGAAAACATAGAGAGAGAGAGCTAGTGTGAGAGAGGATGCAGAAACAGGGGCAAACAGAGGATGCTTAAGGACTCAGCGAAAACTGAGATTTCATTCAACAATTTGTATTATAACTTTAGTAATCATTAACATATTTATAGCTAAATTGTTTAACTGTCATCTAACGGTATTTAACCGATAATTCTTGAACATCTTGAGTTCTTGCATCTTGAGTCTTTATGTCACTACAAGGTTCGTTGAAAACGTCTTCAAGCTGTCCGAACATTCCTGAGACATATAACCTACAGTAAGTATATGGCGATCAAGATAGATCTCCAAAAGGCCTACAATCACCTAAGCTAGGAGTTCATTCACGACACATTAAAGGACATAGGCCTTCCTTGCTCACCTAAGCTGGGAGTTCATTCACGACACATTAAAGGACATAGACCTTCCCAGCTCGTTGGTTCAGCTCGTCATCCATTGCATTAGCTTCACCTCCATACAGATCCTCTGTAATGGGGCCCCGTCCGAAACCTTTTGGCCGTCCTGAGGAGTTCGCCAAAGTGATCCTTTATCCCCTTACCTCTTTGTGTTATGTATGGAAAGGCTCTCCCAAGCCATCAAACCTCAAGTTAGGGCCAAGAAATGGATCCCCTTTCGAACCAGTTGACGAGGCCCATCCGTGTCTCACCTATTCTTCGCAGATAATCTGCTCCTGTTTGCTAAGGCATCTACCGATCAAGTAGATGTTATAAAAAATGTGTTGTGAGACTTTTGTGTGAGCTCCGGACAACTCGTGAACTAGGACAAATCTATCGTCTTCTTTTCTAATAGTGTTAATGCAAGGGACGCTAGATATCTTAGTAATCTGTTGGGATTCACCCTAGCTCGCTATGGACTTTAGAAGATATCTGGGGTCTCACTCCTTCACAAGTGAGTTACCACAGGCATCTACTAGCTGATTGTTGATCGCGTCCACCAAAAACTAACCAGCTGGTACACTCGCAATATTCTTTGGCGGGACGTACTACTTTGGCTCAATCGGTCCTCCTCACTATTCTCTGCTACACCATGCAAACTACTTCTTTACCTCAAGGAGCTATCCATCAAATTGAAGGCACCTATAATTGGTTCCTCTGGGGAGCTCATGTAGGGGAGCGGAAGGTAAATTTACACAAATCGTCTGACGTCTGTCAGCCCAAGAACTGTGGAGGCCTTGGTTTACGGAAGCTGAAAGAACATAATGATGCCTTCCTCGTGAAGTTAAATTGGCATGTTCTTACTCAACCTCATGCCCTCTGGGTTCAAATACTGAGGGTAAATATCTACCCCCTATGACCCATATTCCTCCAACACTGCAAGTGGGGTGCTGTTCCTTCCTTTAGCGAGCCATCTGTAAGGTTTGACCAATAGTGTATACTGGTATTCGATGGGCATTAGGGGATGGTTCCACTGTGTGTTTTCGGGAAGATGTATGATTGGGGGATACTGAACTTTCGGTAGTCGTTGTGTCCACTATTCTGAGGTGGAGAAACAAGCTAGTGTGAGGGAATACATTACTGTAGACGGCCACTAGAACTGGGGTCTTTTATAGACCCGTCACCTAGCCTTCGTTTACCTCTAGCTTGCAACCATTAGCCCCCTTACAGACACCAATGCGCAGGAAAAAATCTATAACGATTGGACAAAATTTGACCAACTCAGTGTCAAACCGGCTTATACTATCTTATGTAATAATTTATGGCGTCCTTAGGATCATCACTGGACACTTATCTGGAGCTTCAAGGGGCCTCAACGCATCTGTTCCTTCCTATGGTTAGCACTACAGGGTCATCTTTTCACTAAGGTGGAACAGGTCCAGTGACATCTTAGTAACAATCCGTACTGTGGAAGCTGTTCATTAGTTGAGGAATCATGTCTACACACACTACGGGACTATCGCACTGCTCACACAATGTGGCACACATTCATGCCTCAGTGACATTGGCATAATTTTACCTCAGCTGACTACCTTCCCTGGTTGACTACTAACCTCTCCATGCAAACGCAACCAATTTCTGGGATGGACTGGAATCTACTTTTTGGTATTACCAGTTGGTTCATCTGGAATTGGAGAAACCAACGAATATTTATAGACCTCCCACTTGCCTCTCACGTGGAGGTCATTATGGCTCTGGTTAGGACCATTCAGCAGGTTAATACACTTACGCTCATCACCAACCCACAAACCTCTCACCTAGATTCCCAGATTGGATGGAGTCTACTAGCGAAGGGATGGTACAAGATCAATATTGATGGAGCTGTCAAGACTTCCGGTGGGTTAGCTTTAGTAGGGGGTGTTAAGGAATGACCGCGGTGAATGGAAGACCGGCTTCGCCTATCGGATTAGCAACTTCACGCCGTTGGCATCATAACTTTGAGGGGGGCCTGAAAGGATGAGAGTTGGCTTGGCGTTCCAGCGAACTACTAGTTTTATTGAAAGTAGACAGCACACAAGTTATCAAACTTCTTGAGGAGGATCCTCCATATACCTACTACAACTGGACCTTAATCTCCAAATTCAAAATACTACTCCACAGGGATTGGGAAATGAAATGTCTACACACCTACCGTAAAGAAAACTCCGCTGTCAATTGGATGATCAACTTTGCTTTAAGCCTTTAACATGAATTCCCTATTCCTCCTGCTGGCATCAGTACTATCCTTGCACAGGATCTCTCACGCACTACCTTCCCTAGGTGACGACCTCTCTAATTAGCATTTAGAGGCATTTTGTCCCCTTGTTAAAAAAAAAGAGAACAAGTTTTGACCGCCGTTTATGCGATGAGCTCTAACTAACTAGAAATTGGTATAAATACACCCTCCCATCCCATGCACAACGCTATCTCCAACAAAAAGCTTAGCATTTGCTACATTTCCCAAATCTCCTCGAATTCAATGGCAATTCCAATGATTGATTTCTCCAAGGTTAATGGCAAGGGTGAAGAGAGAGCCAAGGCACTGGCTGAGATCGCCAATGGGTGCGAGGACTGGGGCTTCTTTCAGGTGACCTTTTTTTCACTCATTTTCTGTGTCAATTAGACTACTCCTGGAATTTTTATGATTCTATGAAACCAACAGTTTCATGATTTGTTTGTTAAATCATTTAACAGCTGGTGAACCATGGCATTCCCCAAGAGCTTCTAGCCAGAGTGAAGAGGGTTTGCTCAGAGTTCTTCAAGTTGGAAAGAGAAGAAGATTTCAAGAATTCAGCAATAGTGCAATCACTTTATAATAATTCAAAGAACGGTGAGAAGTTGGAAAATATGGACTGGGAAGATGTCATCACTCTTCTAGACGACAAAGATTGGCCACTGAAAACCCCTGGATTCAAGTAAGTTTCAATGAACCACCTTTGATCCATATATCTGTCTATATCAGACTTCAACTTTCATCATTAACAACAGATCGAGACTTTTGACACTTGCACACATTATTCATTACCAAGGAAGTCTTGGGATTTGGAAGATGTTTCACTCACCTGTTACCAAGACTGATTTCCTAGAAAACATAAAAGAATATCACCAGTCGTTCACTACCCTTCACCAAGTAGGGTTCTTTAGAAATAATGACATGTATTACGGAAAATTTGCCAAAACAAAATAAACACGTATTAAGAAAGTTCAGTCAAAGTCGTTCTTCCTTGGCTAATTGTATGGAAGGAATCTAACTTATTGATACTGTTGGCAGGGAAACCATGGCCGAGTATCGAGCTGAACTTAAGAAACTGGCTGAGAGACTCATGGAAGTAATGGACGAGAACTTGGGATTACCAAAAGGATACATAAAGAATGCATTCAATAATGGAGGAGAAGACAGTGCCTTCTTTGGAACCAAAGTCAGTCACTATCCACCATGCCCACATCCCGAACTTGTTAATGGGCTTAGAGCACATACTGATGTTGGAGGTGTGATCTTACTCTTCCAGGATGACCGAGTTGGTGGCCTTCAAATCCTCAAAGATGGGCAATGGATTGACGTTCAGCCACTTAATAACACCATAGTGATCAACACCGGTGATCAGATTGAGGTCCTAAGCAATGGCAGATACAAGAGTATATGGCACAGGGTCTTAGCCACCAGAGATGGCAACAGAAGATCAATCACTTCATTCTATAACCCGTCTCTAAAGGCCACCATAGCTCCTGCACAACAACTTGTGGAGAAAGATAACCAAGAGATTGTTGAAGCGTATCCAAAGTTTGTGTTTGGTGATTACATGTCGATCTATGCAATTCAGAAGTTTCTTCCCAAGGAACCCAGGTTCCAAGCTGTAAGGGCCATGTAATCTATTTTCAAAAGACTACATCTTTCCATTTTCTGTACCTTTTATTTTATTTTCTTTCTAGTTCATGTGTGATAGTGTCAAGTTAAGGTTTGTCACAAGTCAACAAGCTTATGATATATACGGAGAAGGGAAAAGAAAGCTGGATATAGATATGTTTGCTTCAGAATTCAGATATCTGGTTTCCTTTGTTTAAATTGTTATGACGTTGTACTTCAGTTGCATTAGCTTATCGAAGGCTTGGTTTGTGCAACAGTACCATCCTTAATGTAAACGGTACTTCTCACTTACATGTAATGACACCAAAGTCAACTTTTCTTTTTCTTTTTAACTTTGAATTCAAGATATTTGGAATCGAGAGAATCTCAAGGGGAGTCGAGGTTATTTACGCACTAGTAATTGCGCCTGGCATAACTTTACCAATTTGGCTATAATTGACCCACTAACGTCTCAATCTGACCTGCCATAACTATGTAAATGAGCTTCTGATCGCCGCTTTAGACAGTACTTGTATGTGAAAACCTTTCTCTTACCTTCCTTAAGCAGTGTTTTTATAAGAAAATTATGTTAGGTATTGTGCTGATTTGACATTGAACATGTATCATGTTTCCATTAACGAAAGGCTCTTAATAAAAAAGAAATATTAACTTTATATGCCATAGGAATGATTTAGTGCAGGAACATTCTCGCATAGAATTTGTTTTTTTTTCCTTCTGTCAAAATGAAATCAATCATGGAGTCGGGGAGAGATAAGCATCGTTTCTTCCTTCTTCTTTTTTTCTGAAAAATTTGAATGTAAGGCGAATCAAAATGTCACAACTTACAAAACAACTTAACTTCTCAAAATAGTGAACTCCTAAGAGAAAATACTCTGGTGATTAATTTCCAGTAGCACGCAATAACCTAAAAACACCACTCACTGTGTCAATTTTTCCTTTGGCTTCATACGTCCACCATGTGTGCCATTAGGAACTTAGCCTACGTGCATGCCAAAAGGATAGAACTTAACTGGGCTGAAGCATCGTTCCTTCCTTTGAGCCTTCATCACCATTTATTCCACTATACTCCTCAACCTAGGATTCTGCTTTTCTTAAGGAAACTTATTAGCTACTAGTAAACTTTTACCAAAAGGTTCTAAAAATGCATCATAGAAGCCTAGCCTCCTCTATTGTCACCTAGCATTATGAACCATCCTATCCCTTTAGAAATCACTTAAACCTCTTCCTAGGTTGATACTCAACAAGTAAGGATTGTACTTGTTAAGGGTCCAAACTTAGGACATATAAAGAAATCATAGAATTAGGTAGTTGGTGACCATTCTCCTTAATAAATAAAAATCTAATAGTTGGTAATTCTATAGTTATTTTCCTAAATATGGAAGTTCTATAGTTATTTTCTTTAGTTGGTTACTTCTTTGACAAAAGAATCTCATTCCTACAATTTCAAAAATGGGTACTGGAATTTAAATAGGGAAAGCTTGGTCTGAAAAAATCTTATTAATGGGACTTCTTCATATTCATATTTATATATGAATTGAGCATGTAGAAGATTATTGAAATGGGACCCCTTTTGCTACAAAGATGGAAGACTTACTTGTCGCTTGACAGGAACAACATAAAGAGCATACCGCTATAGGTTAATTTTTATAATGTACCACCTGAATATATATTGATTTATAATTGTTCTGAGTTACCTATCTATCTCCATTGAAAATCTATATGCTTGGATGAGAATTCAACAGGACTAAGAATAACAGCGCATGCGAAGATTTCTTTGTAGATTAAGAAAACTAACTAAAACCCTAAAGTTAAAGACACTCGATGATGAGGGAGGTCTAATGGAGACAAAAATCAGGTTGTCTTACTAATAGAAACCAATCACCCATCAAGAAAAGAAAATTAGGAAGCCTACTGGGAAAAAGCTTCACAATAGGAGAAAGTTTTGAAGTTTTAAATTCAAAAGCTAGCAAGCCTCAATCGAATAGGGAGGAAGAAAAGTAAGTCCCTTTGAATGAAAGAAAGGCTACTAATTATAATATTAACATACAGGCTACGAAGTTAGAAAATTCTCAAGATGCAGTGATAGTAGAGGAAGTATACTAACCTTATCTATTGTGACCAATCTTAGAAGCACCTTGTTAATTACTAATAAGGAACAGAAAAACACAAGCCCGGGGAATTTTAGATGTGGAGACCTAAGCCTTAGCAAGAGACAACTCTCCAATTTAGCCACAGAGGAAAGTTTTGGAGAAAATCCCCTAACAAAAATTAGGTTTGAAGGATTGCTGAAGTTAGTCCTTCGACCTCACCTGAGAAAGCAATAGGGGAAGGCGAGGCTAAAATTGTTACAAAAGCTAGAATTAAAAAGAAACCTAGCAAAAAATCAAAGAAGAATATGCCTCAAGCCTTTGCCTCATTTCCATAATCATAACATAGAGCATTGGGACATGAATTGCTCTAAAAATAAAAAGAATCAAAGAAAAGAAGCTCAACAATATTCTTTGGTTGTTTGGTAAAATTAAATTTGAGTATTATAACAAACAATCAATCTCATTAAGATAGTAAGATTATAGTTACTTTGATCCAGGTAGAGTTAAAAATTCATCATTCCATTATGTCTAATCAATTTATTCATTTAATAGTAAGCCTCTGTTGAGACCCCAACTGCCTTGAGGTCACATTTATTTGTACAACTAGTCATGAATTTTAAAGAAAATCCCTAAAGAAAGACCTAAAATCAATTACCTTTGAAAGATAGTAATCATACTTTGAAGATCCTATATATGATAAAAAAAATGTAATGTTACAACAAAATTCAGTAATTTAGAGTACTCTAAAGAGGACGAATCTTAAAAGAAGGAATTAGTGAGAAATTGTTTATGTTACTCAATTAATTCTAAGATATGGTGAAATTAAGCTTAATGGTGAGGATATAAAAAGCATTGATGACAATTCGAATGAGGAAAGAAAAAAAATTCAAGATTTTCTCTTTTTAATGTTGCTATCGAATTTTAGTTATTGAATTCAAACATGCTTACTATTTGATTTAGCTACTGTATGTTCACAAGAAAATTAATAGAACCGAGTATTTACTTAGCTATGATGCTCATAAGGAAATTAATATAAATGAGTATTTAGAAGATAAGATTTTGTATATGCCACGAATAAAATAATAGATTTACTATTGGGTGTGGTATCATTAGCTTAACATAATTACAAGATGCCTCTTAACAAAAATAATTAAATTCGATCATATTACATGTTTTTTTCCCCTTTTCATATTATCCTATTATCCAAAAAATAGGTTTCTAGTCTTCTTATTATAGCCAACCAATTGAAAAGGTTACTACTTTTGATAATGCAATTATATGATAGATAAGAAAAGTAATTGCATGACACTAGAAATATTAATTTTACTTCTCCCTTTAGAACTTGCAAAATAGGATTTATAATTAATTGAAGTAATAAAAAAGGACTAAGCTAACTTTCAACAACTTTCATTAATTATTTAGTTAACTTGAAGTACTTAAAGAAAATTAGAAAACACAAACCCATGGCAATTCTATATAGAACCAATGAAACAAGCATCAAAATACAAATCTATCTCATTTCTTTAGCAACAAAATACTCAATACTCTTTATAAGTTTTTTATGTTACGCTTTAACTTATTAATAATTTTAATACTCTTTTTATGAATTTGCTACCATATTACATAAAGACAACACACTTCTCGTTATCTTATATAATAAAATATGATATTAATATTTTAAAACTCTTATGTAATAAACACAAATTTAAGACATTTCAAATCAATCAAGCATACCTCCTATTTTATATATGTAAAATTCTCCTTTTTCAAGATATTCTCATCAAAGCTTCTAATTAAGAATCATTAAAAGGTCTATACATGTTCAAGTTGTTGATTTATAAATTAGAGCCAATCGGTTGGTTGTAGCATAATAGTAAAATTATTTATAGACATTTTTATCTTATACGTATTTATTTGTATATGATAAAGTCCAAGAGATAAATGTAGATTGCAAATGAAGTTACAATGAGATTATAATTATGAGATTCATATTATATTTATATATTATTAATTGATGTTATAATCATTTAATATTTTGTTGAGTGTGTACACTTATAAATTAAGTTACTTATATATGGATATTAAATTTTAATAATAAAAATATAATTTTGAAATTTACATATTGTATATTGCCGATTTATTGGACTTTTTTTTTACTTTACCCACAGCCTATAAAACGTTAAGAAAGACCATTCTAGTTCATACAAAAATTTCAAAGATCAATCTCCACATTTTTCTTTGAACAAGTAAATAGAGTGAAAGGTATATAGGGATTAGAGGGCTTTTAACGTTATACTCAGAATATTGTCTAAGATTGTTAATCAAATATAAGTGAATTATGAAAAAAACCTTGCGTATGATTTGCTGAAAAAATGTCTTCTCCTATATTTTTAAGTTGGAACCAATTACACATTCATCACAACATTAATCATAATGACAAAATATTAAATGAACATGCCAAAGCACATGGAGAAATGTGAAAGAAGTTGCTTAATTAGGGGGGTCCTCCTCCTCTTGTTTGAATGCTCTGTTCAAGGGACTGAAGGAAGTGAGAATTATTGAAGATGATCTATATAACTGATGTAGTAGTTGAAATGTGAACGTGAAATAGAAAAGAAGAGACCATATGTCAAAGTAACAGGGCAACATAAAGAAACTTACCCAGAAGCTAAGTATAATGCAGAGAAACACGTACTAAGGAGAGACCAAAGTGGAGATGGAACACGTATTACAGAGACCAAAATGGACGGGGATCCGATATCACACAAACCCATGTCAGTGCGTATGCTACGTCCAATAGCTACCCATCCAACCATACTAAACAAGAAAGGGAAAAAGGAATAGAAGGATTTAAAAGCTGAAGACCTCGACATCAAATTAAAAAATATTGCACAAAAATTCTGCTATCTTATTCAAAACTCTTAACCATGCAAGCACATTAATTACAAAAATGGTACAATCAGGTAGTCGGAGAAAGAATGAAGCTCACTAGAAGATTAAAGAAAAGGAAATGTAACGTAGATCACTATTATGATGTAACCTTTAACTATACTTGGATTGTAGTTTTAAGTCAGCTAGATTGTTCGAAGCTTGAAGGTGCAGCCAACTGAAGATTTAACTTTTGGGAAAGGCCTGAAGGCTGCTTCAGGGATTGCAGTCTTTCTTCATTAGATTGAGATTGCAACTTCTCTGAACGGAAGTGAGTTTCATCCAACTCCTGCTCTGACTTCCTCTTAACCTTTTTCTTTGTCAAAGCACCATTGACCATCAACTCATCCGTGGAATTGCTCAAACTTCCTTTTGGTTTCTCCAGTCTTGGCCTTTCCTTGTTAGGAGCATTTGTTGCTGTAGTTGAATTTGTGTAAGGTTTGCTAGCTAAAGCCAAAACAGGACCCCCTCTATCTGTGGCCAACTTCTCTCTCGAGTATTGTGGCTGAGCAGCTAAACTTGTATCACCTCGAGTAGCGTCCTCTGTTTTAGGCACCATCTTTTTCCTCTTTATCTTGTCTTGATCCTAGAATTATCAGATAGAAGATTAGAGAAGCATAGCAAGTCTCTGTAATGCAACACCCCTCCCCTCAACACTCAAAATTAAAAAGAAAATTGAAAAAAAAAAGAGTAGAGATATGGCCACATCAAGGTACTTGTCAGAAAAAGAAAAAAGCCAACCGATAATGCTAGACATATGCACCTTATGTTTGCTGTATATGGCCCTGCGTCTCTCTTTTGCCCTGCAAATTGCACGTTTGATCCCATGATTGTCCATGAAACCACTTGGCCACAATTCTGCAAGCTGGATCGTGGATATAACTCAAGTATCAAAAGCATATTGAAAAAAATAGGAATCATACACATCAACAAATTAGACACAAGTCATCAAAACAAAACCTAAAACAGATAACCTTATTTTTAGGTGGAACTAATTTTTGCACAAAGGGCAGGCTAGTTGAGAGGAAGAAAAGGGAATATGAAAAATGGATTGACCAAATGTTAGATTAGCAAAAAATAAAATTGTTCATGGTAGAGAAAGGAATTACTTGCACTGTTCATAATCATTAAGTCAATTTAAAATAGCAATAAATGAATGGTAATAAAGAACAACCTCGACATACAACTTCCTGACTTGTGGGCCTGCATCTTCATCCCGTCCCTAGAATCATAGACGTAGGAATCAAAAAATGGTACCATATATGGGGAAAAGATGAACATGAGGAAAACATTCTTCAAGAAAACACATTTCAAGCTTTACATCAACAAAAAGGTCATAAAGATCACAGAGTTTGTCCTCCAACACCGCATCCATCGTAAACTTTTTTTTGGGAGCTCCTTTATCTTCACCACCAGTCTCCAGAAAGCCATCAGCGGCTCTAACTTGCTGCTCAAATGCCCGAGAAACAGTGGTTCAGCTAAAATTCAGACTTCCACAATTGATCTGCTATAAAAGCGTCAACTAGAAACAGATATTGTGCATTTACATTATCATTTTATTTGTTTCAGCTTGTATGTGTCTATGCAAGCATGTATACGCTCATGGACTCGCATATTATGATTTTGAAAGCAGCGAATTAGATTCCATGTTATGGTAGAAAATAAATGAATTTTGCACAATAGTAGTGAGAAAAAAAAATGCATACGATTTAGACATTGGCAACAAGAAAAACAGTCCCAACCTAAGATGTGCTCCATGTTAGGGAGTGGTAAGTATGACTGGAGAAGGTTAGGAAAGCCATTTAAATAGCCTAACCAATTGATTGGGAATGACAAAAAGTGCAGGATTAGAATTCCACAAGCATACCTTGCACTCCAAGGAGGGGACATGAGTCTTAACCATCTCAGCAACCTCCTTCTTTATCTGTTGAAACCTATCATCTTTTTCCTGCTTTGCCGACAATCCCATACTAATCATGACTTTTAGGTTTCTCTACCACAAAAAGTAAATTATGTGTGTTACTTTTTAGAACTTCACAAAATGCAGCAGCCCACATAGTGTTTTCCTATTACAATATTTGTACACAGATTATGAAGATGAAAACAATCATCGGTGCCAGTGTCGTAATAGAAAAGGCTGAAAGTTGGGGAATAGATAGAAGACAACAACAACATTTGCTAGGGTTTATAAAAAACATAAAAATTCTCTAATAGCAGCATTAAAGAGTTCAGAGATGCAGAAGTAGTCAACCAGTTGAATAGTCAGTGTACAAGTGCACCAGCCACATGCACTACAGGTTTACAAACAAACTACCCTTACTAACAAACTCTTGGAAAAATTAATTTGACAAAACAGTTAACGACATAGAAACCTTACACCTATTGCCTTCAATTTTACCGTAGAATGACCAATACCGTGAACCGAAACCAATAACTAATAAACTTTGAACTTATTACAAGAAGCTACCCCATGGAACTGGTTAAAATTTTTAACCTGATATGTCAGCTACTATATTCAAAAGCAGGACAATTGTCTGCCAACAACAAGAATTCCTCACATAAACATTGATGTAGATAGAGGAAGGCAAAGCAAACTAACAGCATCTAAGATTTTTTTTGGTAAATAACAGCATCTAAGATTCATATTCACTTGCAACAAAAATGATACCTTCAGCGTTCTAACTTGTATTAAGTGACCAAGACTGCTCATAAGGCGGTTGATTAACTCGTTTGATATTTTTCCTTGGCTTGTCTGCTGCACCATTAGAAAGCAAAAATCTTATGTGGCTTAAGATTTTCAGGAATAACTATACAAAAATATAAATATGTATGGTATAAGAAAAAAAGATTATGGAACAACAAACAAACCGCTAATCTCGCAACTTTGGCAAGCTTCAGCTTTATTTCTCTGGGCAATCTCCTCTTTATTGCTTGATTGGAAGTATCAGTTTCTTGATTTTCCATACCAGGTACCCTTGCTGTCATGTTTGTTAAAAGAATAAATTTTCAATGTGCCTGGAGATTCTGCAAGTAATTACATTATGATGATAGAGTGGAAGAATTCAAGCTCACATTCAGCAACCATCTTCTCCAACTCCCTAATAGCCTTTTCGAGCATCGAACTCTTGGGCCTAACAATTGAACCATCTCGTTTGTGAATGTGAGAAGTTTTCTGCAAGGTATTACTTCCAAAAAATCAAGAATCCCCAACATGGATAAACAAATAATTAAGGATCAAATACTACGTTTTGCATAACAAGAAGGTTTTCAGCAAAGAGGGAAGGAAAAAGCATGAAGACGAGTTGTGCCATTAGCAGCATTGTAAGATAACATATTTCAATTGCATAAGCATACAGTGGGACCAGAAGCTGTGCCACTAAATATTTGATATAACTTAAAGATAATTTCACATCAATTTGATATTGTTTTCTTATTCAAATTCAGGATTTGAAGAGTCTCTTAACTATAATAACACTACTCACAGTGATTGTTACACCAAAAATTCAGAAAACTCAAAGCAATTTTATGTGTTCCACATTAAAAAAAAAAAAAAGCTTTGCTGCTCACACAGGCCAAGTAGTCTTCTTTTACCACATTGTTAAGAGCTGCAATAAATGCTAAGTTATTTTCATCTCAAACAAAATGTTAATGTCCACAGACCTAATCCCAGCTACACTCATTGCACAGGAAGAGTTTGCACAATGAAATGAGCTGCTGCTTCAAAACCTAGTAATGCCTTCCTCCTCTAAAGAAGCAAAGAGATAAAAATCAAAACAAAACACACAAATCTGGAAATCTGATTTCTGTATGCAACCAATATGTTAACAAGAAATCGATTAAATAAAGTATTTAATAATGCTTACAGTCGTCTGCATGGCAATCTTGCTTTCAGGAAAATTAAGATCAGGCAACTCATGAATGTCAAGTTTTTCTTGTGAACGTATTGAGTTTTCAAGTTCATTGCTATTGCACACTGGTCTTGCAGTTGATGACTTTGATTGGTCATGAACAACTTTATCAAGACATGTATGGTTGGACACATCAGAGAATTCCCTTGTGTCCGTTGACTTGTCCGTGAGGTTCTTTGCTTGGAGGCCTCCTGTTTTTGGCCTTTCGATTTCCTTTACTTCTGCCAGAGATACAGCAGCATCACCCTGTTTGGCTTTTATACTAGAAGGTGCATCGGAATCGATTTTAGCTTCAACAGATTTCTTTTTAGAAGAAATTCCAGGTGCACTTGATGAACTCTGAAATTTTATATCCCCGTGATGTTCATTCGTGACAACCACATTTTGAGAGACACTATTAGTGGTCTTGCCGGCAATTGCTGCTATCTTCACGGCTGTTGATTTGCCCAGTTTGGCCTGCTTATTCGACAATATTCGACCATCATCAATCTCACCAGGAGCCTTTTCCACATCTTTCCTTCGCCTTTTCTTTGGTTGCTGATTAGGAATAACATTAGGTTCACTTCTTGCAAAAAGAAAGCGAAAGAAATTAGATAGGAAACAGAAATTAACAAAAATGATGCAGCCACCTAAAACAAGGACTACTTTCTGAAATTCTATCTGATGTATAGTCTTTTTGACTGAGGAATCCAGTATGAACTGCATCATGATACCAAAATGATGATATTAAACTCTGATGACAACAAACATACAATTCCAGCAATCACAAAGGAAAGATGATCCCACATTGTTATGTATCGAATTCCACATATGAAACTAGAATAGAATATTAGTGATCATTATACATGAAATAACAGAATAGCAAGATCATCGCTGACTAAATATATGAACTAGCAACATGGAAATTTATTTAGTTATTACGAAATCCAATTTTTCAGTGTAAGTACCCTAAATTATGGAGTCGTCGAGCTCTTATTGAACAAATGTCAAGCTCTTCTACTGAAGAAAATTTTGAAGCATTTAGACATAATTCCACTAATACTATCTCAAAATCCACAGCATGAAAAAGGTTTCAAACATAATACAAAGCCAAACTTGACAGCTTTCTAACCCAACTGTCTTCTTTGTAGCTTGATGACAGTTTTAATTTGCTATTTGTCTCAGTAATTGTGTAAGAAAGAAAAAGGGAATATAAAGATGATCAAGCAGATGCAATTGTCTTCTCTATACACACGTAATCATTGTTCTTTGAACATATGGCAAAGAAAATTCCATTTATGTCGTTGGCAGCACATAGAACAGACTTTCACTTGTTTTGAATGAGAAGCAAAAAGAATGCTATCAGATTTACTTCGGGCATTTGATTACTACCCCCAATAGAAGTATAGAGAACGCATGATTGACAAAGTGGAAGAGCAGAAAGATTCATCATTCTATTGCTACAAGCCAAAGGGCTGACCAGTGCCCATCCAATGACAACATGCTACAGCATCTTGTGACTTTATCATCAATAGAATAGTTTAAAAAGAACTCACATGCGTTCAAGCTTTCCCCTATTAACAAAGAACCCATCATGTTTAATTGCTGAATTATCAACTTCAAAATATTCATCCTGCAAAAATGTATAACCTTTAATGAACAAAATAAAACCACTTCAACATCCAAAATTACCGTGCCTATTTACACTGAAGAATTTCTGCAGAAGATTAAAACCGCAGATAAGATACCAACCAGCTCCGCATCATCTATAAAAGAGTCTTCTGTATCATACTGGTCGTCATCAGGAACGTCCTTTAGATCTTCCTCATCACTACTATCCTTAGCCTAAAAAGAAATAAAACCATGTAAATTTATCAAATTGGTGCAAAATTCGCATGCACATTATACAAAAATGCCACAAAAAATGAATAGAAAGTAGGTCAAGCATAAACATACCCCATAGAGACGCTCAATCTTCTCAATCACAGCACTGAAACGATTTGGAGGTGGTGCATCCTTGGCTTCTTTTTCACCAACTTGCCCCTAAAGAATGTCCAACCACAAACTAATAACTCCACAGTCCACAACGAATAAAACCAGCCAGCTCAATACAGACACGCACAATGACAGCTATCAAAACATTTCAACATAATTCAACGCGTTTAAAGCTATGAATCTACAGAATAAGCCCTATGGTACTCCCACACCAAAGCCCAAATTCATCAATACAAGTGAGACTACCTCAAGGTCCTTTTTTTTTAATCTTTCATAAAAATGTATGCATAATTAATTGGAAATGGAAGGGGGCCTTACAGGGGCGATGCGGGACTCGAGGTTAGGGTGAGCGTTGACGGGAGAGGGGTTCGGGGCGGGTTCGGATCCGCTACTAAGCTTATTAGCGTCTTTCATAAGCTTCTTCCACGACACAAATGTCGTCTCACCCGGTCGAAGCTCCACTGTGAATATTTGCCTGTCCCCTAATTTGACGTACGACGGCGTTACCCTCGACGACGACGGCTCTCCTCCTCCGTCAGCGCCACCAGCACTGCCTTCCTCCATTGAAATCGAGAATTTGGAAGTTTAAGAAGCTGTGGAAAGCCCTAAGTGGAGTTGAATAGCGGAGAGCTCGGCGGGAGGGGTGAAACGGTTTCCGTGGGTTTAACTGGAAATTTCTTTTCTGTTTCAATTTTCCCGAGAAAATTTTTGAGGAGGGAAAAGGTGCTCCGGTTTCTGCCCGACCCATTAACTTCTGATTTTGGGCCTCAGTCCAGATAGAGTCCTGTCACTTCTCTGCCTTTAGAGCTAACCGTTGTCTTACGTGGCTCTCCTTCTCCTAATAAATGTTTTGGAATTTAATTTGTTACTTGCATTATTTTAAAATACATTACAAAAATTTTAAATATTTTTTATAAATGCTAATTAAAATAATGAATTCGAAATGGTATCATCTCTGGTTAATTGAATTCATCTTAATTCTTCAAGCATAAGTACGATAACCATATATACCTCAAGCTAACCGCCTAAATTAAGAACTTCTAAATGAAAAAGAGTAGCTTCTGGATGGAGACTGCTCCAATTTGACAGTTCATTATGACCACTTCCAAATGACAGAAGACCACTTCCCTATCAACAAACATGAGTCTAGATTTCAAACCCATCAGCACTCGTCTAGTTACATTAGCTGTAAGTTTACAGTCGATTATATAAGTTGATTTGACCAACAGATAATTTCAGTTATTTATTAAAAATATTTGATAAAATTAGTTGTTTAATATTAACTGTTTATGTAAAAAAGACTTATAAGGGCATAATTTTTAAAAAAATTATAAAGATATGAGTATTATTTCTTAGTATTTTTTGAATTTTTTTATAAGAATTTAGATTTTAAGTATTTAATTTTACAAAAAAACTAAGTTTATATATCTAATAAAAATATAGAACATATAATAATAATAATAATACTAATAATTGATCCAGTTTAAATTTAATTTAATATTTTTGTATATTTATAAATTAATTAAACAGTTTTAGTAAATTAATCAATTTTTAAACTTTAAATTTCTTACCTTATCTCCAATCTTTAAGATATAATTTAATTATCAAATTAAAAGTATTCAAGTGAGATAAGTCTTAAAAAATTAATATCTTTTAACTTATAATTATATTCTATAACAAATTCTTATACTTTGATATGTATTATGAAAGTTAATATATTATAATATCGTATTAATTGAAGTTTTATTATCAATATTTATTTTAAATCATATTTTATCATATAAGTTGATGTTGAAAATTAGTTAAATATTAGTATTTAAAAATTACATGTTACTAAAAATAATTTATTCTAATAAAGAACAAATATTTTCATTGATAAATAATTCCAAAGTAATATATATGTGTTAAAAATTTTAATTTTGAGAAATTAAAATAAGTTATTGAAATCAAAATAAATTATTCCACATATATAATATATTGTATAATTTATTTGCATTTCGCAAAAATTCTTTTAAAAAAAAGTTATTATAAATATACAAGATGTTTAATATTGCATTAATTTATTTTTATATAATTTATAAATTAATTAAACAATTTTAATAGATTAATCAATGTTGTAAACTTTAAATTTTTTATTTTAAAATTTTTATTTTGAATAATTAAAATTAAAATAATAAAAAAAATCAATGTCACATGCGTGACAGAAGTGCCAGGCCTATGACTTAAATGTAAAATTCTTTTTTTATGATTTTAATTTTAATTTTTATAAAATTAATAGTTGCATTACTAAAATTAAAATGTAATTTAAATTTTTTATTAAACTAATAGTAGCATAATTAAAATTAAAAAATAAAAAGACTCATAGGCGTGTTATAAATGTCAAGCCTATAACTTGTGTCACGCCTTGACAATTCCTATCACGGGCGTGACAGTTATGTTTTAAGAGTAAAATAAAGGATATTATTGACTTTTGCATATTACATTTTCAAACAGCTGAGCGAAATGTTCCTATACTTCAGCGTTTTTATTTTATGCTAATTAGGTTTAAATTGTCAACTCAATCGGTCATTTACCAAATATTTTTATCGCTTGTTTCAAACGATAATGCACAAAATATATCATATCATAAATAAATATGAATTAATCTATAAAAAATAATCGTTAGGGTTTTTAAACGATAATGCACAAAAATATATCATATCATAATGAATTAATCTCTAAAATAATCCTTAGGGTTTTTCCCATATAAATATATAAAAGTATTTAACCACGAAGCATATTTAATACAAAAAATAAAAAAGCATATTACATTTGGATCTTGATTATGTGATGAAAATGGATTAAAATTGACTTTTAAGGGTTTTAGAAGTATCTTAGTAGCTAACCTTAGCTTTTAAAGAGAAAAAGATGTCTATAACGCATATTTCCTCCAAACGTTAACCAAAGTCCATTTAAAATTATGTTTTCCATAGTTAAACACATTTTATTCCACCCATTGTACAATCAGGAGCACAGTTGTGGCTTCGACATTGAGCTTAATGTGCACAGTTGTGGCTTCGACATTGAGCTTAATGTTTCCTCTAGGTGATGGACACAACGTTTGGCATAGTTGTGTCAGAAAATTGTGGATCTCACTATATTTCTTGAAATTACTACACGATCAGTCTAATATGTCTTCTTATTAAGTATATATACTAAGGACGAGTTGGGATGGATTGGTATATATACTAAGGACGAGTTGGGATGGACGACCACGCAATCCATCCCAACCGCCCATTTAATCCAACGGTGACATTCTCCCCCTCCCCCTCTCTGAAAGTTCTGCAGCCATCCCGCTGCTTCATTTAATCCGACGGTTTAAAAGTTCTGGAGCTATCTGTTCATTGAATGTTGTGCCTACCCAATTATATATGTCCTTTATTATCTTTATTATTATTACTTTCCCTCTTCCATTTATTCACTCGCTTAACCTGGAGTTGTGCAAAGGTTTCTCTCTCTTCATGTCTTCTGTGTCTGGTGAGTTTCCCTTGTTTTGTTTTCCTTTTGGCCTACGGCTTTGTTCAACATA
>JANKOE010000006.1:22134490-22148928 GCA_026284465.1 Erythroxylum citrifolium
CTACTTTGGTCGTTATGGTTTGACTTTTCATATAGACACATGGATCCTGGCTTTCGGGAACGTCCCGGAATAAAAAAATTTTGTTTTCTGCACCGCGAGTATGTGATACTTGCACCGGGATTTTCCTACACAAAACACCTGAGGTAGCCAGACAATTGATATCAATTATGGTTGAAAATTCTTAGTAGTTTGGGGCAAGGATGGATGGAGTTGTTAAGCATGTGATGAGGTAAGTAAAATGGACCTTGAGGATAAAATTTCAGATTTAACTGCTCTAGTCCGTTAATTGGCTATAGTTTAATTGCAGTTGTCAAGAGTGTGAGGAATATACTCGTTCCCTAGACATCCTACTGATATGTGCCCTACATTACAACAAGACTCTCTTCAAGAAGTTAACACAATAGAGGGATTTCATGGCTAGCCTCAATGAAAGTATGACCCTTATTCCAATCACTATAATCCAAGATGAAGGGATCATCCAAACTTAAACTATGGAAATCAAAAAGGGAAACAACGATATCAATCTCACAATTTAAAACAACCTCAAGCCTCTACATATGTTCATCCTCAATCTTGAAATTTAGGTATGTCTTTAGATGAAATCGTTAAGGCATTTACTAATAATACTTAATAATTTCAACAAGAAACAAAGGCAAGCCTTCAAAGCTTAAGAAATTAGATCATTCAATCAGCTACCTCGGTAAGTAAATTGGAAGCGTAAGAATTAGGAAAATCACCTTCTCAAATAAGGATGAATCCTAAGGAGAATGTGATTGCAATAACTTTAAGAAGTGTTAAGGAAATTCAATCTAGAACTTTCTTTATCAATGGAGGTAGAAAAGCACGATAATGGAGAAAAGAAGGAAGAATTACCAATTTAAGGATCCATAGAGGTAACAAATTTATACACTTACATTAATTGATATTGGTGATGATAAGTTTACCTTTGTTTCCTAGCAAGTTGGCTAAACCGAAAGAAGATGAGCACGAAAAAGAGACCCTAAAAACCTTTAAAAAGGTGGAAATCAACATACCATTTCCTGAAGCCATCAAGCAAGTTTTGAAATATGCAAAATTCTTGAAGGAGCTGTTCACAGATAAAAGGAAGTTGAAGGATAAGGAGAGAATAATTTTGGTAAGAATGTATCAACTGTGATAAATAAGAAATTACCAAAAAATGCAAAGATCCAAGTATGTTTACACTTCTATGTGTTACTGGTAATAAGAAAATTGAGTGTGCCATGCTAGACTTGGGTGCATCCATTAATGTCATCCCATACTCAATTTATTAGGCTTTAAATTTGAATTCTTTATACCAAACTAATGTCATTATTCAACTAGTTGATCGTTCATATGTGCGTCTTATTGTAGTTATTGTTGTGTTTAAATTTTTTTTCTTTCATATGCTAAAATTGGTTCAAATTTGATATGAATAGAGTGAAATTGGTGTGGATATTGCATGAATCTTAATTGGAGTTTTTATGAATGTGGCGTGAAAGTAAAAACAATAAGCTTTATGCATGAGAGAATAAGAGATGGCATGAACTTAAATAAGAGAATTGTGCATGAAAATGACATCATGTTACATGCATGGTTGTGACATTTAAGTCACAACTATGACTTATATGCACGGTTGTAATATGTAAGTCACAACCGTGACTTAACTTGCACATGCACGGTTGTACAAGTGACTTAACTTGCACAACCGTGACTTACCATGTTAAGAACTATGACTTAACATCGTAAGTCACAGTTGTGCAAGTTACGTACATGCACAGTTGTAATATGTAAGTCATAACCATGACTTAACATGGTAAGTCACGGTTATGCAAGTTAAGTCACAATCATGACTTCCCACATGTAGACATACCAATAATGTTTCGTTTGATCTGTCATTTATTACGTGGCATATGTAGGTGGAAGACACGAAAGCCTAGACCTAGGAGCATACTACAAATAGAAGGAGAGGGTGACGACGATAGAGAGAGTCGGCGAAGAAAAGAGAAATATGGCAAAGAGTTGGAAGCAGAACCAAGCCTTCAACCATTTAATTAGAACAAGCTGAAGCATAAGTCAAGAGCTAATGTGGGAAGCTTAAGAGGGGTAAGAGACCACCGCACCTCATTCACTCAATCTTTGTTTGCTTGCTTTTTAATTCATCTGTTGCAGTGTTTCTTGTTTATTTACTGAACTTATTACTTTATTAACTTAAACGACTGTTACTTTGTTATTTTTCATAGTTCATTTAATATTAATTGTTTTATTGCTTTAATACTTCCATTGAGAGTAACATGGGACTAAAGTGTATGGAGATGATGAACTGTGTTTATGTTATAATGGGATGATATCTTTTCCTGAGAATTAATGTAGCTTTTAGTTATGCATAATTGAGTTATGGTTTTGTTGTCTTATTTATTGTTATGGTTTCTGAGCTAAATTGATGTAATAACATGACCAAACATTGCATCATTTTAGTATTAAATGAAGGATCGAAAGAAGAAGTTTAATATGGAACAAGAAACTATAGATGTTTACGTTAAGAATAAGAAATATATTAACCTAAGTGGTAATTAGTAGTCGAGTTTTCATAATTAATTCGAATAATAACTTTTTCAATACGAAAGTTAGATTAGTTTATTATTCGAGTTGATTTAAAACCAAAATTTTAATTTTAGTAATAAAAATATCCAATCATTTCCCTTAATCATATATAGGAGATTAAATTAGCGAAATTAATTCTCAAGAGTCTTCCATTTTGATTAATCTATTCTTCTTTACTTCCAGTTGATTTTGTTTGCTTTTCAATCTATTTTGTGATTTTCTTTAAATTCTTCACTCAAAAAATTGAGATAGAATGTTTAAGATTGCAATTGTTTTTATTTTTTCTTTTGTTCAAGGCTAATTTAAGTGGAACAATTTCACCTTCGTAGGAGGCAAGGTAATCACTATATCTATCTCGTATACTTGTGAGTAGGATAGCTTAGATACTTTAGAACTTATTTGGTCACAACAAGTTTTGGTGCCATTGTTAAGGAGTTATTTACAATTATTTAATTTTATTTATTTTCTAAAGCGATTTTGATTGTTTGTGTTTATTCCTGCACACATGTTTTATTATGTTATTTTGTTAACATGTTTTGGTAATTTTCACTATTAATTTAGTGCTTTCCATGGTTAGTGTGTGCTAGGGAGGAGGTCTTTAAAAGTGAACTCGTTTAGTTTATGCTAGGAAGGAGATCTCTAGATAGTGAACTAGTTCCCTTTATTGATAAAGTACACCAAATATGAAAACCTCAAAGGGACTTTGAAGACGATTGTAAGGAACCAAAGCGTGAAGATCAATTTAGTAACCAAAATATGGGTGAAACAGAGTTAGTGATGAAGGAGTATGCTAGACTTGTGATTGATATTGCCACTTCGTGCAATTTTTTGGACGAGGCAACTAGAAACTATAAACTGAAGAGCATCCACTACAACATGTTTCCATCTTTCTATGGGGTTGCCAATTAAAACCCTTTGAATTACATTCAAAAATTCTATATCACTCTCCAAAACCTTCCTTTGGATGGCTTAGATGAAGATCAACTCAAAATATGATATTTTTCGTACACATTAAAAGATCAGGTGAAGGCGCGGTTGGTGACTCTTCCACCTAGCTCATTGACTACATAGGAGGAGGTGTGCAACAAATTCATGAGAAAAGACTATTCCCATCAAAATACCTCTGAGTTGCTTATCAAGATAGCTACCTTTACTTAGATGGAGGGAGAGCCATTCTATGAGACGTGGGAATGCTTTAAACTCTTGCTGATATAATAGCTACACCATCATTTCCCGCTTCACATGCTAAACCAATTCTTTTATGATGGGTTGACACAACAGTGCCTGTATATGGTAGACAATGTAGTAGGAGGAAGAAGAACTGGAGTTCATAAAGTGAGCTTGAATCAAGAATTGGCTATGCAGTTAGCTGAGTTAACAAGGCACATGAAGATGCTAACTACAAGGCTACCCCAAAACGTTCCAAATCAGGAGGTGTGTGGTATCTGTGAAACTTTTGGTTATGGAGCTAATGTTTGTTCGTATTCTTACGAACCTTTGGCAGATGGGGAAGAACAAGTTAACTCAGTTAATGGTTTTCAACCAAAGGAGCAAAATGATCCATACTTGAACATCTACAACCCTAGTTGTAGAAACCACCCTAATTTCTCTTGGAAGACCAACAATCCACCGATGCAACCCCAACCACAATATCAGAATTTTCAGAGGCCAAACTTTTTCTAAGGGCAATCCTCACATGACAACCTACCGAGAAAGTCTTCTTTAGAGGAAAGCCTGAATGCATTCGTTCAGGTCACAACTCAGAATCAAGACATGAACAATAAAAGATTCGACTCCTTAGAAGCATATGTCAAGAGGATTGAGATTCAAGTAGGGCAATTTGTAGCTCAAATGCATAACAATAAAAAAGGAAGGTTACCTAGTCAACTCGAGCAAGCCCAAGTAATTACCGTTCTGAGAATTGGTAAAGTGATTGACAACCATGTTGAGTTTCCTTCTGAGCAGCCTGATACTAATAATCATGAGAAGGAAAGCCTCACCAAAGAAGAACATGAGAAAAATGAGAAAAGCAATAGGAGAAAGTCTTCAAATCACATTCAAAAAGGTAAACAACTTAAGCATAACACCAAGACAATGAAGGTTAAAAACTGCACAAGGAGTCGGATCCTTATCGACCACCAATTCCTTATCCAAGCCGCCTTAAGGAATCGAAATAAGATGAGTAGTTTTCCTATCTATATAGTTTACTTTCTAAGGTCAATGTTAATCTGCCCTTGTTAAATGTGATTAGGGACATTCTGGCTTATTTCAAGTTCTTCAAGGAACTAAGCACCAAAAAATGAAAGTTTGAGCCTAATGAAAAGGTGTTGGTTTCGGAAGTAGCAAATGCAATTCTGCAACAACATTTACCCTCAAACTAAAAGACCCAAGATGTTTTATCATGAAAGTATCAATAGGTAATGGTGATGAGCTTAAGGGTATGCTTGATCTTGGAGCAAGCATAAACTTTATGCCTCACTCTATTTATGTGAAATTGGATCTAGGGCAGTTAAGACGTACAAACATGTGTTTGAAATTAGCTGATTGGTTAATCCATTATCCGAAAGGAATAATGGAAGACGTGTAAGTGAAATTTGGAGGATTGATTGTTGCCGTAGACTTTGTTATCGTAGACATAGGGGAAGTGAAGGAGAAAGAAAAGGAGCACTCCATACTCTTAGGGAGGCCTTTTATGGCCACCACTAAAACTTTAATCAATGTGAAGAATGGGAAATTGATCATGATCTTCTTAGGAGAATTGTAGAATTTTCAATGTTTAATGTTGAACCTATTCCTACTTTTACTATTTTTGAAGACTGTTCTTTTGTTGATCAAGCTGATGCTGCTGATTTTCATTTTTCTTTGTAGCAAGAAGAAGAAAAGAAGTTGGAGTTCGTTAAGGAGAGTGACGAATGCTGCCAATTGCTAGTGGATGCAATTGAGGAAGTATTTGGGAGATTCTTGGAGACAAATTCAAATGAAAAGGAGGAAACGGTGGAATCAATCACTTTGAGTGGCCCACCTGTGGCATGACCATTAAGGCGTCCAGCTACAAGACATTAAAGAAGCAACCCATTTAATTTTTGTTTATTTTTTAATTATCTATTTGCTGTTATTTTTCTTAATGAACCTTAATTTAGTTTGTTTTCTTTATGTGCACAGGCTTACTCTTTCATCTCTTCGATTTGTTTTCTTTGTAGCTGTTCTCCATTCCTCGATGTAGTGCACCATGTTCCACACCAGATTAACTCAGTGATCACCCACACATTCGTGTCGTATTTTTATCATTTTCTTTGCTGCTTATCAGTTTAATGTCTTTTAGTTTTTAATGCTTGTCCTTATTTATGTTAATTTTTTTCTTTTGTCTTAGACCCATCTTTTACCTTTTTGTATCACATTAGGAATGGTGTGATGTTTAAGTGTGTGGGGGGAAATATTAGTAAAAAAAATCATTATTTGTGTATTGTGTGTTTGTTTTTCCCATTTAATATTTATAGATGCATGATCATCAAATGAACTTGATCAAGATTAGAAATGCATAATATGAGTGAATGAGTATACTTGCATGCTTAGACTGATCAACTTGGATTTCGATTAAAAGAACATTAGTTTGTTGTGATAGATGAATGGCACCTTCTTTAGTAAGAATTTTTGCCTTGTTGAACTATTAAACACCAAATTCAAGTATTCTTTGCTGAGAGTGTTCTTTCATGATTAAGGAACTGTAGAACTTGCTTGCAAATAGTAGTCGAGATCATATAATCCTATGCAAACATTGAAATGATAAAGGCAATTAGGATTTACCTTTTTTCTTTAAAAAGCTACCCTAATGTTACCCGTAGTGTGCCCCTTTAAGCTTAACATGAATCATTTCTTTCTTTAAACTCAAAATATGAGCCTTGACCTTGATTGTTTATCCTCTTCATTACTCCTAACATAAGGGCAAGTTGAGCATTTGAAAGGTTTATAATTGGGTTTAGGGAATATGTGTGGGGAAATCATAGCATATAGTTGGCCATTGTATTAGGGATGGGTATGGTTGTAGAAATTTTTATCTCTCCTCTATATTTGTCTTCTCTTGAATTCCTTGTTTTAAATAAATAATTAATTAAAAAATGAATGAAAATGAAAAAAAAAGAAAAATAAAAGAGAGAGAGAGAGAAAAGAAAAGAAAAGAAGCAAAGGAAAGAGAAGATGACACTCAGAGACTCAAAAACATCAAGTTTCGAGGGAGTTTTTGGACCTTTCGGACTCCGAAAAAACCATAGGGCTACTCAAAACACAAAGGATAGTTAAAGAACAAGAAAAAGAGGTAGAAAGCAACTTTTTCAATAGCCATCCTTGAGAAACCCTAGAGAGAATTCATGAGAGACAGAAGAAGAGAAGAAGAAAGATAGAAGAGGAAAATAAGCTGACTAGACGTACATCCCAGATCAAGAGTTTCTCGATTTCGCGACCTCCCATCATCCATTCAGATTGTATTTCCTGTTTAATTTCAATTTTATTATTATATGGAGTTGTAACAAATAGTTGATGATAAGATTTAGAATGTCGATGATGTTCTAAACTCACCTCCGAAATTTTACTCTTGAATTATTGAAATCTAATTTTTCATGTGTTTATTGGATTTTTTGTGATTTAATTATGTGATTGCATAATTTGATAATAAACTAAGAGGGTGAATCGAATGAAAAATGATTAAATTAGGCTAACAAGAGTTAGGTGATTTAATAGACGGTAAATTGTGTGAAAAGAGATCTTGCATAGGTTTCTGGTAGTTTATTAGAGAACTTTAGAATTAATTAGGATTTTGGATAGGCTGTAAATTGAGAGATTGCAATCTCCATATCTAATTACGGTTTATGATTTAAGGTTAATGGTTATAACTCGAGAGAGAGTAATCAACCCTAGGATCGTCTAGAACCAATAATCCAGTAATTCATAATCAGTTGGGTTAGCATCAAGGATAGGTAAAATTCCTTTTCTCTCAATTGTTAATTTCCTTAGGTTGATTCTTAGGTGTGTTGCAATTTCTTAATAATTAGTATTTTCATGATTGATTCTTAACTTAATTTGATTGATTGAATTGAATTTTGTTTTAGTTAGTTGCATCTTGAATTTTTTATATTTGTATCTGGCCCCAGATTTTAGGATTAGATTATCTCTCCACGTGGGATCGATACCTTAGGTACTACATTAATAAACCCTATGCTTGCAGATTATCGAGGGTTATTTATTAAAACTTACACACAACCAACATATCATCAAGTTTTTGGCGTCGTTACCAGGGAGGTGATTAGTTTAGTTCTTTAGTCTAAGGCTTTTTCACCATCTTTTGTGAAAAATATATATATAAAAAAAAGAAAAAAGTTGGGTGTATAGTAGACGACAAGTCAACTTGGATATCATTGGACAACAATGTGGAATCTTAATAGTTGAATGCTAATAGGAGATAAAAAGAATGATCATGGAGGATGTATATTATAGGGAACAAAGGACTCTTGCAAATTTTAATGAGCCACAATTTTGTTGGGGAAATCATCATCCTTATTTGAAGAACTACCCAGATTTTCATTGGTCTAACAATGAAAGGATTCCCATCGGACATCAAGACTTGTTAGGATTTCAGTAAGATGAATCCAGTTCATGGGATTCCAAGTTGGAAAAAATCATGGATAAGCTCACGGATATGGAAGAAACCCAAAAGAGATTGGAAGAGAAGTTCAAGCAAGTAACAAAAGATCACACCTCTTCTATTCACAACTTAAAGGTTCAAATGGGCCAGCTTTCTAGGAAATTTTGTAAGCAAAGTGTGGAAAACTGTCTACACAGCATGAAAGTAAATTCAATAGAGCCATGTTAGGCTATCACACTTAGGAATGGGGTAGAGCTAGAAGAACCAGTAAGAAATCAAACTAAACCCTACCTTATAGAAGACTAAGAAATCAAGAAAGAGGTTGAAGAAAAGGACAAAAACCCCCCATACTATCTGCCAGATCTTGGTATACCATACTTGAACATCAAAAAAAATTTAGTAGATCTTTATGAAGAGAACATTATCTTCAAGATTAATAATGACCAAGTGACATTCAACATGAATGATGTATTAAAGAATCCAAAGGAGGGTGACTTATTCAGGAGAACTGATGTGTTTGAATCTTTAAATGAGAAAAAAGAGGAAGAACAGATGACAATGGACATCAAGTTTGAAGAAGCTATGAAAGTCTTTGTTTGTGAAGTAAAAGAAAAAGAAGAAAAGGAAGCGACTAAGGAAGAATAAGAGCAGCTGACCCTTTTACCAAACAAACTACTAGACTTAATAAAAGATTCAGGGAGTTTCATTATTCCCTATTTTATCAATACTTTGTTAGTGAAAAGGACATTATTGAAATTAATTGGTTTTCTCAACTTTATTAATATTGCCCTTCTGATCATTTTGTAATTTGTAGCTTACTTACAAACTACAAAACTGATGTTGAATGAAAAGGGTAAAAGTAAGCCACTCATAATTGATCCTGGCTGAGTTTCCAATGATACAACATCAAGCTAATGACCATAAATTAGCACATTCAGTACTTAGATTTAAATTATTGTGTTTAGTTAGATTTGTTTTGAATTTTAAATAAAATTTTAATAATTTGAGTTCATCTGGGATCACTAACTCTCTTAAGAAATTGCAAGATAAGACAATAATCTCGAGGTCCAGTGGATGTGGTCTTAACACCTCTGATACCATCCCCGTCTCCATCACCGTGAGACTCTATTTCTAACCCTTTTCTTTTTAATTCAATCAATATTTTATTTTTGTTTCATTTTAATTTATTTTTCTTCTGTACATACGTGTTTGTTTGCCTCCTTCTCACATTGAGGACAATGTGTTGTTCAAGTACGGGGAGGGTTATGTGTTTTGTTTTGAGTGTGAATGTTACATATTGTATGATAGGTTGTTAGGTTGCATATTGTGAATTGTGTGAATGTGTCAATGGATTAGATGGATTGAAATTGATTTAATTTTAAACATAGTCTAATAGGTTAAGAAGAGTCATTAGCTCGTGAAATTAGTGAATTGGATTCTTTGGCTAAATATGCAAGTTAATTAGGATTTAGTGTTAGTTTGTCACCCTCTAAATTGTCACATTCATTGATAACTTTAGGTCTTTCGACTAAAGTAGCTTTGCTAGTATTTTTTCATGAAAACGAGTAGTTAAAACAACAAGGTAGGAATTAAATAATAATAACAGTAATTTGTGTTTGATAAGTTTAAATAAATAACTATGCCATTAGCCTTTGGGTTATGAATAAAGCTAGTAGCCAGTTGAGAATGTGATGTAGTCGAGTAATCAGATTGACAAGCATCATAAATGTTTGCCTCTGCATCAAAAGGTTATAATGATGTTCCAACCAAGCAGCTTAATAAAAACATGACTTAGTCGAGTAACCAAATCGTCATTCATCACCAATGTTTGCTTCCGAGTAAAAGACTAAGTTCGTGACCATAAAGTAAATAAATAAATAAAATGTTTTCTAATAAAACCTACCGAACTTGTAAATAACTTAACTTTTCATGCAAACGTACTTAGGTGTAGTTATAGAGTTTGAATGACCAAAGAATTATTAATGTGTATGTACAATTGAAAAGGGCGAATAACTTAACATTTGGGTTTTGATTAATATGTAATTTTAGTTTAGAGCTCGTAAACACAGATTTTGCATGTTAATAATTTAGAACAACTTGAATGATTGTGTTTACAGTTAAATTTCTTTCATGAAGTTGAAGCCATTGTCTCATTACTGCATTGTGTGTTTTCTGATTTTATGTGTTTGTTGTTTTGTTTTCTTAAGGACAAGCAAACGTTTAAGTGTGGGGATATTGAAAAGCGTGAATTGCATCGTGTTTTAGGGCTTAGAGCCTATTTGGTTCAGCTTTTGGAGGGTGAATAAGCACTTTTTTTCACCGCAAAAGTTGTTTTCAAGAAAACTGAGTGTTTGGCTATAAAATCCAAAAGCACTTGTTTCATAGAAATGGCCTTTTTGGAAGCTAAAATTTTTTAGAAGCTCAACTTTTTTAGAAGCACAAATTTGGAGCTTTTCAAAAAAGCACTTTTTCAGGTAGATTTTTCAGATCAATTAACAAGCCTATTTTTTAGGCTTATTTACTTTTATGTTTTACATACAATTTTCATAATATCCACAAACACATCTTCACGTTTATTTTGAGATTTATATAATATTATTTGACTTTTTATATGTTTAATATTTATTTTTATATTAGTTTTACTTATATTATAATCCATATAAAAGATTTGGTTAGATACATTTTTATTTATATTTTATATGGTTTAAAATTATTTAATAATTAATATATCATGCTTTGCAAATTGTTTAATATATTTTAAATAATATTTATATGCATAAATATTTTTATTACAAAATAAAATATAGTTAAAATTAAAAGTGCTTTTTATTTTTATGTTGTCAAACAGTCTAATGTATGAAGTTTTTTAAAAAAAACTCTTTTTTAAATGACATCCAAATAGTTAACTGACTTCTTAGAAAAGCTCTGTTTAGAAAAGCTCTACTGATAAAAGCTCTACTAACAAAAGCTCTACTGATATAAGCCCATCCAAACAGGCACTTAGTTTGATATGTGTTTAGCTATTAATTCAATCATTTAGTATTTGTTTAGGTTAGAATAATGTTAGTTTGTTAATTATTTGTCTTTTAAGTGTTTTATGGGTTAGTACAAGTCTTTAAGGTTAAATATTTGATGTGTTTGTTAATATTTCAGGGTCAATATTGGAGAACGAAGAAGTTTCAAAGACATTTAGGCTGAAACAATGGCCAACAATCGTGGCACAACAGGCCACGATCATGAGGGGTAAGGAACGGATCTTGACAGAAGGCTCAGATGTGGCCCATGATCTTGGCCTGCGTTGGGCAGAAGTGCATACACTAAAAAACATCAAGTTTCGAGAGATTTTTCAGACCTTTCGAATCCTGGAAAAATCCTAGGGTTGCTCAGAACATAAATGATATTTAAAGAACACGAAAAAAAGGCATAAAGGAGCTTTTGCATCAGCAACCCTTGAGAAACCCTATAGAGAATTCATCGAGAGATAGAGGAAGAGAGAAGAGTAGAAGAAGCTGATTGGATAGACTTCCCAGATCAGGAGTTTCTCGACATCGCTGCCTCCCATCTTCCATTCAGATTGTATTTCCTATTTAATTTCAATTGTATTATTGTATGGAATTGGAATAAAGAGTTGATGATATGATTTAGAATGTCGATGATGTTCTAAACTCATCTTCGGAATTTTGCTCTTGAATTAATGAAATCTGATTATTTATATGTTTATTGGATTTGTTATGATTTAATTATAGGATTGCATAATTCGATAATAAACTAAGAGGGTGAATTGAATGAAAAACGATTAAATTGGGCTAACGAGAGTTAAGTGATTTAACAAAAATTATAAGTAAATCAAATCGGCAAATTGTGTGAAGAGAGATCTTGTATAGGTTTTCGGTAGTTTATTAGAGAATTTCAGAACTAATTAGGGTTTTGGATAGGTTGTAAATTGAGAGATTGCTACCTCTATAATCTGATTAGGGTTTATGATTTATGATTAATGGTTATAACTCGAGAGAGAGTAATCAACCATAGGATCGTCTAGAACCAATAATACAATAATTCATAATCAATTAGGTTAGCATTAAGGATAGGTATAATTCCCTTTCTCTCAATTGGTAATTTCCTTAGGTTGATTATTAGGTGTGTTGCAATTTCTTAATAATTAGTATTTCCATGATTGATTCTTAATTTAATTTGATTGAATTGAATTAAATTAAATTTTAGTTGCATCTTGAATTTTTTGTATTTATTTTTGGCCTTCAATTTTAAGATTAGATCATCCCTCCTCTTGGAATCGACACCTTAGGTACTATGTTAACGAACCATGCATTTGTGGATTATCGAGGGTTATTAATTAAAACTTACACACAACTAACACCTGATCACTTTCATATGGTGCAATTAGTTTTGATTTAATTCAAATTTGATATGAATTGAGTGAAATTGATGTGGATGATGCATGAATCTTAATTGGATTATGTTATGAATGTGGCATGAAAAAACAAGAAGATTTGTCCATGAGAGTTAAAGATGGCATAAACTTAAACAAGAGAATTGTGTATGACAATGGCATCATGTTACAATTGTCACAACCGTGACTTATATACATGGTTGTGACATGTTGGTCACAACTGTGACTTACATGCATAGTTGTGACTCATTTTGCACATGCACGGTTGTGCAAGTTAAGTCATAACCGTAACTTAACATGGTAAGTCACAGTTGCGCAAGTTAAGTCACAACCATGACTTCCCACATGCGGACACACCAATAACGTTTCGTTTAATGTGTCATTTAATACGTGGAATATGCAGGTGGAAGGCACAAAACCCTAGACGTAGGAGCGTACTACAAATAAAATAAGAGGGTGGTGGTGAAGAAGATTCTGCATTCATCATTTACTCATCACTCAACACACCAGAGACACTTCGGGAGAGAGAAAATAGAGAGAAAGAAGGGAATAAGAGAAGAGAACAAAGAGAGTTGGTGAAGAAAAGAAACATGGCAGATAGTTGGAAGCGGAATCAAGTATTTAACCATCTGGTGAGAACAAGCTGAAACAGAAGGTGAATGTGGGAAGCTTGAGAGGGGCAGGAGACCACCTCACCTTATTCACCCGATCTCTGTTTGCTTACTCTACTATTCATCCATTGCAGTGTTTCTTGTTTATTTACTGAAATTATTAGTTTGTTAGCTTATCCGACTGTTACTTTGTTATCTTTTCATAGTTCATTTAGTATTCACTGTTTTATTACTTTAATACTTCTGTTAACAGTAACATGAGACTGAAATGTATGGAGATGATGAACTATGTTTATGCTATGATGGGCTGATCTTTTTTTCTTGAGAATTAATGTAGCTATTTTAGTCGACTGTACATGATTAAGTTATGGTTTTGTTGTCTTACTTATTGCTTTGGTTTCTGAGCTGAATGAATGTAATAGCATGACCAAACTTTCATCATTTTAGTATTAAATGAAGGATCAAGAGAAGAAGTTTAATATGGAATAAGAAACCATAGATGCTTAGGTTAAGAACTAGAAATATATTAACCTAAGTAGTAATTAGTAGTCGGGTTTTCATAATTAATTTGGATAATAACTTTTTGGATACAAAAGTTAGATTAGTTTATTATTCTAGTTGACTTAGAACCTAACTGTTAATTTTAGTAAGACAATTATCCAATCATTTTCCTTAATCATGCATAGGTGATTAAATTAGCGAAATTAATTCTTAAGATTCTTACATTTCAATTAATCTATTCGTCTTTGCTTCCAGTTGATTCCGTTTACTTTTCAATATATTTTGTGATTTTCTTTAAAGTCTTCACTCAACAAATTAGGATAGAATGTTTAGGATTGCAACTATTTTTATTTTTGGTTTTGCTTAAGGTTGATTTAAGTAGACCAACTTCACCTCCGTGGAAGACGACCTTGGGCAATCACTACAACTACCTCGTATACTTACAAATAAGATAGCCTAGGTATTTTTAGAACTTATTTGGCCATAATAGTTATTGAGGATGTTTTAGTCCAAATTAATGGTTTGACATTTCTAGTAAATTTTTACATTTTGAAAATGGATGGAGATAATGTTGAACATTTGACTTTGATTCTGTTGGACAAGCCATTTGATGGGTGTCGAATCCACCAAAAATAAATCCCAAACACCAAACGAAAATAAATTGCGCACAGTGGTAAATGGG
>JANKOE010000006.1:22159084-22169464 GCA_026284465.1 Erythroxylum citrifolium
TCAAGAGTTACAAAAGGAGGAGTCTGAAGCTTACGAAGAGAAGAGGATACAGAGTCTCGAAGGTTCTGCAAACATGTCTGAAGACTTGAGTTAAGTTTGAATGACTTAAACTCAAGACACACGTGAAGCACACTGCACAACCACAAAATGCGGTATTAAAATTTTAGAAGAAGAGTCCGAAACATTAAAGGAGTATTAAGATTTGGATGAGGATGAGGTTTAGCTTTTTCTAGTTAAGAATGGACTATTAGACTAAGTTTTGTAGCCAAAGACGGTAGGGTATGTGTTCTACGATCAATAATGTCTCTGGTGTCTTGTCAGTTCAGTCAGCCATACAAATCTACTGCATAGAGAATAGTGTTGTCCATATCACCCACTGCTTTCAAGTTATTATCTATTTGTCCACTAACATGATAATATATCCATAACCCACGATTGAAATTCAAGGGCCCTTATAATCTCTGCACATAAAATTTATAACAAAATACTAAGTTATGTTTCGTGATAATATTTGAATATTAATCTAAAATCATTTGAAAAGTAATTATTTGTCGACAAATTTATAAGTTTTATTTCTTATTTACTATATACCGGTTTTATAGCGGCTCATTACCGGTTGAACCTCTAAACCTTAAACATTTCCTTCGACCGGTTCAATATCCGGTCCGATTTTTAAAACATTAGTTATAAGTAAATACACTGACTTTTTAGGACACTATATTTACGTAACCTTAACACGAAGTTATCTAAACTGGTCTGAAGCTGAAAAAGCCTTAGCCGACTTTAGAGAACCCTCGTTAAAGCCTCAGGATAAACAAGCACTTGAAAAATAACCAACCATTTTTAAAACGACATCATTAGAAAACTTATCAATCTTGACAAAATTAATGCAAACCCTACCCATGCACTCAAAGACGAAACGAAGAAAATAACTTCAGAAAGTTTTTATGAATGTTTTCAAGCCCTAAATAAATGGACTGAAGCTCAAAAAAAATTTCAATATTATTCACAAAATAGATGATGAAATGGACTCAAAGCAATCATTTTTCGTGATACAGAACCTCTTACCACTTATCTTGTTTTCCAAAAGTGATAAATTAGAACAATATACCTTGCCACTTCAAATACCCCTTAAAACTTTTCAGCTGGATTTATTCCGGCCATCAAAAATTATAAATAACTGTTTGCTATAGACAATTATTTATCAAATTATTCACTACTTATCCAATATTTAAACAAGCTGAAAATTTGAAGTAAACAGAACTGCGATTATCACGAATTGCTTATACTCCGTAAACCCAATCCATAAACCCCAACGCAGCATCCATCAAAAATTCAAAATCACGACTCTTTCCCTCACTTTCTCACCATCCAAAGCCACCACCACCATCCCATGATTCCCTCCGCCACCGCTCTCACCCTATCTTTTCCGCCGCCTTACACCGCCAGACCACCAACCACCTCCCCTGCTTTCCTATTTTACCACTCCTCCCTCAAATTCAACCCCACACCATTCGAATTCCTACCCATCAAAGCTCCGACGAGACCATCATTCGTTCCCAAGGCCGACGATGGCGACGCTGAGGGTGGCGGCCCCGACGAATACGACATGGATGACGAGGAGGTTGAGGAGCTCGACAACAAAAAGGACTACGACGTGGAGTACGACCCTTTAGCTGCCACAGGGGAGTCGGATGCTGATGGCGAGGAGGACATTGCAATGGTGGACAGCAAGAGTTTTGTTTCTACGCAGGGTTGGGAGTCTGAGAAAATAGTTGATTATAGAATTGATGAGGAAGAGTTTCATAAGATTAGCTTGTTGGATTGTGACTTCTTTATACGGAAGCCTCCGGACCCGGATAATGATGTTTATGACTTTAGGGAGGTTAGTAAGATTTAGTTGTTTGACGCAAATTTGGTGGACTTTTACTTTGGGCTGTGTTGTTGGTTGTTGAGTTTTTGGATTTTATGGTCGTCCCTCGATTGGCTTGTTGGTTGCAGATGTATGTTACTCCACCGGATACTGATGTTTATGCCATCCCAACAGTGCTTGCCCCAATGCCACAAAAGGTACCATTTTTTCTAGCTGTTGTTACTGCTTTTGCAACATTTGTGGTCATCTTGTATTGCAACATGATTATATGCTTCGATATCTTTTCATTATGAATGCTTCTGGCATCTATAATGTCTGTGATTATATTTCAGTAGAACAGTTGCTGAAGATACGTTTCTAGCTGGAATGAAAATGTTTTAAAAATGTTTTGATGAAGTACCTTCTATACTTCGGGCCTCAAATCTGACCATATGGATAGTTTAGGTGTGGAATCCTGATCTCAGAAATAGGCAGTGGGGTTGTAGGGGTTTATATATAACAATACAATGAACATATAGCTTACTGGTGACTGCTTCTTACCCTTAGAGATCATAACAATATCTCAGTAGAAGTCTCGATGATACGCGAGATCTGGGAAATATAAAAGTACACAGCCTTACCCCTAACTAGTAGAGAGGTTGTTTCCTAACCTTTAGGAATCATCAACAGAGTAATTTCTTTGTAGTAGTAGCGTACATTATTAATAAGTGATTTTGTTACATGTCCTCTTCTTTCCTTTCACAAAGCCTAAGTCTTCTTTCTTTTATGGACAAACAACAGTACATTCGATGTGCAAAGAGTGATTATGGATGGTACAATGTAACAGAACCACCAATTGATGCACCTCGTGATCCAATGTATAAATCTGAGAAGGAAGTCTCGAAGGTATGATTTGTTGGTAAACACATGTGTTGTCTGGATAACATATGGTGGTCATGGATAACATAAATTATCTTATTTACTATATACTGAACTTTATACATAGAGTGAATTTAAACTTCTGTTTTGTTACTTTTTTTCGTATCTCTGGCAAACCTCTCATATCACTATTAATTCAGCTGTGTAGCTAATGTCTGTTGTTGCAACATTATACACTATGTAAGGACATTTTGAATAGCCACGCTATACTTTGCTGTCATGCTGTCCTTTTTCCTTTTCAATTACATCGTGGGCAGATTTGATCTTACTAATATAATAGTCGGCGAATTAAGAGGAGCAGAGAAGCTAGAGGCTTACTTATACTTCAATACTTCCTTTTTCCACTATGGCACCAAATTCATAACCTGAAAATTTTGGAGATATTTATAATGGACGGTCACAAGTCGTCTTGTAGAATGATTAGTCAAAGTCTAGAAAATATTTGTTTGGTGGTTGAAGTTTGAAACAAAAACAGTTCTAGTAAATGGGATCATGCAATCATTTCTGCATTGGCATGTGGCTGCTTGCAGATTGCTATGCAGATTAAGAGACCTATAATCTTTATCATTCTGCTTTTCTGAAATTTTATTTTTATACAGCCACATCATTAGCTTAATTTTCTGCTATAGGTCTTTTTAACAAAGCATTTCAGAAACAGGAGGTTGCATGATCCGGAATTTGTACTGGACTTTGAGGAGATATATGTTATTGATTCTAAAACAAAGTCAATAACAAGAGCCAAAGTGCTGGTACGGAAAGTTATTCTTCTGTGGTTCATCCCTTTTATTTCCATTAGCTATATATTGCAGCAGTGTAGATAATTTTCAGTGTCACATTGATAAAACTTCAGATGATGTCCTCACAAAGCCATATTGCACTATGTCCTTGTTTGGTAGTTAAAAGGTTGCATGCATTGTCATGTGAATCAAACTGTTTAACCTGCAGATATTCCATTTTTAAAATTTGATCTTACTGTTCCATAAGTTTGATTTAAATGGAGACCAAACTGATCACTTGTAATTGCCTCCAAAAGTTTTATCAATGTACATTCAATGATTAAATCTGAAATATGGGTCTGCATCTCGAAAGTCAAGAAAGAACAGACATCTTTTCACTTCGAAGAAGATTATTTAAGACATAGGTTTTCCGCGAAACTTAAGGATCATGTCAATTCTAGCCGTAGTTCGTAATCTGCCCATGCGAGTTCTTGTCTTGACACCAATTTGCATTTGCGGGTTCCATTAAAAGTAATCTTGCAGTATTTGTTCCAATATTGCTTATGCTGGTCTACATGTGTTGGAACTCTGCGCCAAGAAAGTAGAGCATAGTAATTCATGAGGATTGCAATATGCTATTTTTGTAGATTGATTGGGTTGTTATTGACATTATAAATTTGCAATTACTTCTTTCTGTATGAAATTTTGTTTTTGTAAAGGTCACAGTTTCTGGTGGAAGAAATAGGGATAGAAAGAGGGACCTACTTGTGATACGTGACAGTGGAGCCTCCTTCAAAATAATTGACACGGTTGCTATCTCTGGAAATTGTTTACTTCTGTTAGATTATACATTAAGCATTGTATAATTTGTCTTGTGTTTCGTGCTTTAAGAGTAAAAGAGAATATCCAGACGTTGTGCTACAGAGAGAGGAGTGGGCCAAGAGTAGACAAGAGATGGAGAAACATCTCAGCAAGCTCCGTGACTTTGGCATTTCAAATTGGTTCTAAGCAATCTAGACCATCGTAGTTAGAACTTGATGGTGCTATGTGCAATAAATTGCAGCTTCGTCAAAACAGCTGAAAGGTACCCCGTAAGCTTGAATTGTGTGCTTTCTCCATTAACTTTTGCCTTGTTTTCGTTTCAAGTAAAACGCTTAGTTATCATGTCAAGTAAATTGGTTTGAATAATAACATTTTTAATGATATAAAATGGGGTTGATTGATGATTTGCTTGATCATAAGAATCTTTTTTTTTTCTCTTTTTTGACAAGGGTTCCAAAGGTCAAAAGTCTACCTAACACCCAAAGTGGGGATCAATACTCGAACCCTAAGGCCGATTACCTAGAAGTCATGTATTGACCGCTTCTTTTATCATCAAACAAATCGGTCGTCGTGTATACGAGTTGAAGTCTTCGCAAGGCTGCAACTAACGCGTTAAGCGCAATCCTTGAACTCTTGGCCAGAACAAGGCCAAAGGGAGATTGATTATGTAATGTAAAAAACATATTTGTTTGAAGTTTGACTAAAGGTGTACAAATTATTGATTTGGTTCGAGTGGGTTAAGTGTCAATGTTAAAAGTCTGAATTTTAACAAGCTCATTATCTGTCAGGTTTGAATTTTAAAAATTTTGACTTTAAAATGAGCTAGACAAATATAATATTTATAAATAATTTATAATTACTTTAATATATAATTATCGTCTAATAATTACTCTAAATTAAATATCATTCATATCAAAATAATAAATTTTATATCTATTTACTTCGTTTAATTTTGTTTTGAACTATGATTTATATTTTTTGTGCTATTGTAATAAATTATATTCTAATTTAAAATAATTTTATAAATTCTTTTATTGATAAATAATTAAATGTGTTATTTTTATAAAATTGCTAAAACTTAAAAGAGATTTGAGCTTATGACCTAAATTCAAATTTAAAACTTTTATATATGTTGATTATAAAATATCACGTCACAAATGATATTGAAATTAATTGGAGGTATGAATACACTTAAAATTTTTATATAAATTTAAATAGAATTTTAAATTTTTGATGTTATAAATTCACCCTTAATATTAATATTTTTTTAAAATAATTTTTATAGGAAAAATTTTTATTAATTATGCGACGATTAATGTATGATTTGAATTTATCTTAACTTAATGACTGAAGATAGTTATTTTGATTGATAGGAATTCTTAAGTTATAGACATATTTTCTCTTGAACAATACAGCCCTTATCTTTAAGTATAATTGATCAAAATCTCTTTCTAATCACATTAACTGGCTTTATGAATTCTTATAATAGATTTGAACTTAACTTAGAAAGAATATGTAGCTCTCTCTTGAGTAACTCATTCAACTCGCATCATTGACATTGTGATCTAAATATACATACCATCTCTTGATCTTAATTTATGAATTTAATTATTGAATCTTAACTCTTGTTCCTTTGATTTAACATGATATATAAACATGAGTAATTCTTTAAGAAACTAAAATCTTTCATTAAAACTAAGCATTCAATTCAAAACAAGAGATAAGAATGAGCTCATAGTTCTTGAACCTTGATGCTTCATGATTGATTTTGATGGAATCTTGCTTTTCTCAAAAATTGTTTTTCATAGTAGCCTTAGGTTGATCTCTACTCCTCCTAAATGTCTCTCTTTTTTATTCTTCTCTTTTTCTGTCTTTTATTTTACGAAGTCATAGGTTTTATGTCAAATACAAGCATAACACGAGTTCATATAAGTCACGTATTTCCTTATATGCTACCAAGAACCTTAATTTTTGTAAACGTTAGGTTAGCAACATGGTACCATTTTGAATCTGTGTTGGGTTTGTTCCCATTCTGTTTGTTGTATAATTAGACTCTTCATTTGTAACGTGGGCTAGACGTGATACCGTGCATGTGTCATGTTAAAGAAAATTGAGACATGCATAGGTTGTGCCATTGTGTCCTTGTATGCAATCTGTCAAAGAAGTTGAGAGCATCCATTTCAAACACAAGGAGGACACAGAGGTATGTTTACACGTGTTCCTCTATACACCAAACTGTTGAAGAAGTAGAATGTACCCTTTAATATGGGTTGAACATGGTATCATATAGGTGTCGTGTTAGTGAACATGTGGTTGTATTCAATCGATATTCCTCTAAAATACTCTTAAACTCCTCCAACTTGGCTCCATTTGACCAAAATCCATTTCTTCTTTTTTGGAAAGTTAAAATAAGGCCTATAAATAAAATATAAACTAAAGTACCAAATCCTATATAATCATTAAACTCATTCTAAAACAAAGCCTATTTTAGCATATATCAATAACCATAACTCCCCTACACTTAAGCATAACAAATCAATTTTATTACTATTAATTTAAATGTGAAGCAACTCTGGGAAAGTATTTAAGCAAATTAAACATAAAAAAAGATTCTTTGTTATGCTTTCAACCGCAAACTTCTAAGAATTGTTAGGCACTTATATATTACATTAAATCATAAATCAATTCAATTTAGTTCATAATTCTTTAAACTTTAACTCAATTTATAAAATTCAATTTAATGTATAAAATAAACATACATGAGAAAGACGCTTTAACCTTTCAATCATTTTCATACCCCTTGTTTAAAGAAAAACACTAACTTTAAATACATAAGAGCTTTTAGATTATTATTTTTTGAAATGTTACCTAGCCTTTTAACATGAAAGCAAACACTTTGTCGTGAATACTCTCGGTTACTCAACTAGGTCACTATTTTAAATGTCTATTAGTATCACTCTTTAATGTTAATCTTTTTACTTGATTCGAAGCCAATGGAGTGATTTTATTCTATGCTTACTTATTCACACACTTTTTCTTTTTCTTTCACATTTTTATGCAGGAAAATGAAAATACCTATCAAATTTATATTTAACTAAATATATGTATAAATTATACATAAAGTATTATAATGTAAATTACGTATCTATTCTTGAAATTAATAAGCCAATACGGAATCAACTTAACCATCAAAACTCATAACTATTTGCTTAAAAAAATTAAATCACAGTAACAATCAAACTTATAATAAATCATTTTGATTAACATCTTTTCAAAATAATTTCTCAAATTGTTCATCATTAAGCTAATTATAACAAAATTGATAAGCATGATTGTTAAGTCCCTTCTCCAATACTTAAGTTGTTATTATCCTCATTGTACAAAATATGCAAGAATAATGAAAAATAAAAAAAAACATTTGAAAGGAGGTGAGCATAACTGGTGTTCCTCTAATAATGTAAGATTAGTGGTCTTGTCCAAAATCATTCATATCAAGTTAATGCTGATGAAATCTTCTCGATTTAATACCTTAAGCTAATGTTGCCTTTGTAGTTTGTAAAAGTCATCAAGTTACATCTCAAGTAACATCACTAAAGCTGTAAGTCTAAAACTACTAAAAACTACACATGCAACAAGAATTAAACACTAAACAAAACATTTTAAAAACTAAAATCTACAATCACTGAACATTTTAGCTAACCTTTTCCTCAAGCCCTTTAGTCAAATTAAATATATAATCAAGGGCTTCTTTCCACTCATCTCCCTAAACAATGGTTCATTAGCCTAAAAATATGTTACATACTACAGTATAGTAAGGATATATGACGTCAAATTATTAACACCAAGTACATCCATTCAGACCTTTTACTGATAGGTAGTTTGTTGAATGGGAAGTAACAACCCATTGTACTTAAGTTGACTGCTGATAATTCCTTAACAACCTGCTCTTTTAGCTCCTTCTCTTTCTCTTCCTCTTTCTCTTTTGAATAGTAGCCTTGTCTTCCTCTTGTTTCTCTTCTTCTTCAATCTTTAGCTTTGTTGCTTATACTTACTCCCTTATATTTGGCTTTGTGTCACGAAATAAATGAACTTATTGTCCTTTAGAGATAAGCTTAATAAGTTTGTTTAATCGGATGTTCTATATTATGGGTATAGGCCAGAAGCTCTTATATTCTTTAGTTTTAGCCTTGGTTATAGTAATGACTTTCATAAAGAGCTTGCCATTCTTGTATCCTTTTTATGTTTTTTATTGTTATTGAAATCCAGTTAGAGTTTGATTGTTTTACGCAAAGTTAGGATAGTTACCCCACCCTATATTATAAGTGTTATAGTAGGGTACGTTTTGAGGTTAGTTCCTTATGAAATTTGGATACTCATATGACGATCACATATTGTAAGGCACTTGACATTTGTGATTGGGATGGTTACCACTATAAATGTTACAACACATCATCGTTATTAGCTGAGCTTCTAAAATACATATTACCATACCTATCATTCCAAGCATCTAGTGTCATCATAAGCAATGATATACAATAATCCCCCAGAGAATAATGTCCTCTTCATCCTTCCATTATATTTGTAGCTATAGCAATAGTTACCTAAATCCTAAAACTAAACCACAAACATAAGATTAAGAAAGAGAATTATAAAAAATAAATAGGTAAATACAAAAAAATCTTAGGTTGGTAAAAATAAGACAAAAGCACAAATAAATGAAAATTACTATATTAATAAAAATAAAGCTTTCCTAATGTTATAGTCCCTGACAACAATACCAAAAATTTATTTATATTTTAACCACAAGCATATGACATAGTCATAACTAGCACTAATGAGTACAGATTGATCTCGTAGGGACTGTAACTATTAATAATGTTTGTCTTTCAATTATCTAATCTAAATGAGTGATTAAACTGGGAAAGGAAACCATGCTGAACAATAAACGAGAGTTATAAACCAAAATTATATATCAGAATAACAATTAGTAGATATATAAGATTTAGATGTAGAATTCCCCTAGAACTTTACTATGTTTGAATTTATGTTAATTAAATGATTAATTCTATTTAATTGGATCGATAAGAATTTTTAAGTTACAACCATATTCTCTTCGAGCGATACAATTCCTATCTTTAAGTAAAATTAATAAAAAATCTCTTTCTAGTCAAACTAACCTAAAAACTTTTTAACTCACTTTATAAATTTCTATGATAGGTTTCACCCTAATTAAGAAAGATTATGATTGAAGGTACAAATACACACTTAATATATTTATATAAATTTAAATAGAATTTAAAATTTTGATATCATAAATTTGTCTTAAATATTAATATATATTTTTAAAATACTTTATATAGGAAATTTTTTAATGATGTAATAGTTAATGTATGGTAAAAATAAATAATTCTTTAAAACTTTTACTATGCTTGACTTTATCTTGTTTAAACATAATTTAATCAATAAATAGATAAGAATAATAATCAATAGATAAATAAGACTTAGATGTAGAATCTCTCTAAAATTTTACTATGGTTGAACTTATCTTGATTTAGTGACTAATCGTAGTTATTTGGACTAATTGGAATTGCTAAGTTATAAGTATATTCTCTGCTAAGCAATATAGCCTTTGTCCTTAAGTAGAGTCAATTAAAAAATCTTTCTAATCATAATGCCCTAAAAACACTTTAAATCGCTTTACGAATTTTCATTATAGATTTTGCCCTAACTCAGAAAGAATATGTAACTCTCTCTTGAGCAGCCTATTCAACCCTCATTATTATGTTATAATCTAAACATATATATCATCTATCGATCTTAATTTATGAATTTGATTATTGGATCTTCAACCTCTTTCCTTCAATTCAACTTAATAATGTAAACGATCTAGAAGGGGGGGTTGAATAGATCTTTAAAGCTTTTTACAAATTCTACAATAAAATCAGAAGCTAAATCACACAAAAATAAATTAAGAAAATTTAAATGCAAAGGATAGGGAAGAAGAGCAAACACTGATTTTATAGAGGTTCGGTGCTAAGACCTACGTCCTCT
>JANKOE010000006.1:22172985-22192873 GCA_026284465.1 Erythroxylum citrifolium
TATTCAACAGCAAGATCTGTCTGAATCATGGATCCAAACAACAACGTTCAGCCCCCGCAAAATCCGACTGAACCAATAGGGATTCAATCTTTTTATTATTCCAAGATGATTAGTCTGGTACAATTACAACTATGATGTACATATAACTTATGGTCTAAATCATACTTAATTTAGGTAGATGAGCTATTTCATATGCAAATACAACCACAATTGATACTATCCATACGTTGATCCCCATACAGGACATACAATGGAGTGAATTATATGTGTTTACAGTTTATCTTCTAAACTAATGAATGAATTACTTACTCTAATGAATGATTATGGAAACTTCATTTAAAAAATCATAAACAAACATAAAAATAACAAAATAAACTAGGGAAGGAGGGACAAATTTGATTTATAGTAGTTTGTACAAATAATACTTGGCCTACATCCGTTCTTCAAGATCCACTAAGGAATTCACTATACTCTTTCTTTAACAAGTGAAGATGAACCCTCCATACAATAACTTCTTTGGTAAAGGTGAAGAGAAATGTTTACACACTTCTTGCTTTATCAAAATTGAAGAGTAATCCTCTAAAAATAAAGTCTAATGTTAAGAGCAATCCTTATAATATATATTGATGAATAAAGGCTCTATATATGTTATATCACACATATATACACTTTATAGCCTCTCAAGGCTCTTAATAAGTCTTTAGTATGTCTAAGATTCCTCCTATAACTCATATGAGATCCAATTATACTCAAAACAACTTAATATAATTATTAAAAATAAAAAAGTCATTATAACAGGTAGTAAAAATAACATTGGTCAATCATTCTAGTCATGAACTCATGGTACAGGTTTTCAAAAGACACTAGTTAACTGATCTAAACTTCAACATTGGTTCCATAAATCCATCCATTAGTAAACCAAACTTCCTAAAATAAGTTTTGGAGAAAACTTATCAAGTTAATACACTCATCTAAAAAATTGATTTAAGCCTACTTCAAAAGATTATTAAAAGTATTTAAATGTATTAAGAGGAATTTTTATTTTTTCTTGATTATGAAAAGGTATATGTAATGTGCCCTTAGTGCAAAATATCATATAATAATTAAGCCCTTACTTTATTAAAATTACCAAGATAAGGTTACAAGAAGGATTATAATGATTTACTTAAATCTTGATGTGCTTGATTTCTTCTTGTTCTTGGTTTTTAATTTAAGTTGGCTATGTGGTACATTTTACTTATTTTCTCCATCTTTTGAATATTAAATTGATTCAACTGGCTTCTTTTCTCCATCTTTTGAATGTTAAATTGATTCAATTAGCTTCTTTGCTCACTCTACCCGTCTATTGAAATTGATCTTTTATATATTAACTTATTAGTATCACAATGATAAAAATATTATTAGTAACATATTTTCTTATCATCAAAATCACGGAAACCTCCCTCGTCAAAATCAGGGGGTTAAAACCTCACTTGGTCCAATACCATGTTTCCATCATCATACATGGGTTCTCTTAAAATCAATTTAGCTATAATATGGGATCATATTTTTAGAAATGAAAATATATTAGTGAAAGCAATGGGTCAAGCCCAACAAACGTGTTCTTATAACAAGTTATGAGAGTTACAACCAAAACTATATTTAACTTAACTAAGACATGTGGAAGCATATTACAAAAAAGCCTAGCCCATTGAACAATAGTAAGCCATTCCAATTCCTTAAAATAGAGTTGTAAGAGTTACTGTATCCTAGACTAGATAGTTTGAGAGTAAGCATATTAAAAAAAGAGATGTGTAATGGCTTCTGTTGGCAAATCAAACATATATTTACCTGAATTTCGTGAAATCTATCCCTTGTTTTCAGTCTTTACCTAACTACAAGACAACTGATGAAGGAAGCTTTAGGAATTAGGGATTTGGACCAAATATAATAATACTAGTATTCTATTGAAGAATGGGACCTAAAGAGCTCCAAACAAGATTAATTGGTATATTTGTGGAATGTGGAATCTTTCTATCTAAAAAGTTGCATATGGGTTTTTAATCCAAGGCTGGATGGTAAACACCTGGTTGTAGCATATAACCTCTAGTAGAATCTATCAAACTATTCCTAGTTCATAGGAAAGGAAGATTTTGAGTTATATATGATTATGATAGTGAAGCAACTGACAGAGGATTTATAAGGTGTTTATTGTGAGGGTTCCTCTGAATATTAAATAAGAATTCTAAGGACTTCATCTTCATATATGGCAAAGGAAGATGATTATAAAGGTTCCTCTTTACCTTTTTTTTTTGGATATAAAAACGGGGCCTAAGCCCAAGAAAAAATTACATGCGCGTTACATGAGGGAGCGCAACTCCAACTGAGTCGACTAACAGTAAGAGCGAAAGACCACCCACAACCTTTAGTTAAGAAGATGTTGTATGAAGGGTTTCTTTTCACTCATTAAAGGAAGACAATAGTGAATTCTAGTGAAGCTTAAGGAATTGATATAGGCTAAGTGTTATTTCATTAAACTATTATGAATCAATTGTCTCTCTTTCTTACTTTATTTAATAATTATTGCGATTAATCTCTCATTGGTATAAGTAATTTTTATTCATTAGCATTCCAATAAGCTAAAAATTACACGCACACAATTCACCACCTATTGTGTATCATCTAGGAACCAATAACTAGTATTAGAGTGAGTCTCATTCTTCTCATATAAATCTCTAACAAAATTTGAGTAAATATTATTATGTAAAAATATGAATCACTTTTTAAGACCCCTATTTTTTGGGGTAAAAATTACCTACATTAAAAGACCATAATGAAACACTTCTTTTTAGTTGAAGCAGATGATCTTTAATGTTTTATATAAATATACTTGATGTCGCAATGAAATCTTTCTCTAAATAAAATTGGAGAACGCATTGCAAAGGAGATTATCAAGGACTATAAGGGTTTTGATGTAACCATCAAGCTCACGATACATAATTGTTAGGCCAAGGTCATAGTGGTACCATCACTTGTGATGGTGGTGATTAAAGCCCTAAAAGAGTTAAAGAAGACAAAGAACATCAAGAACAATGGGAGCATTTCGCTAGATGATGTCATCAAGATAGCACTGGTGATGAATATGAGGTATATAGCTAAGAACTTGAGTAAGAATGTCCAGGATATCTTACATGGTGTGTTTCTATTAGGTGTACTTTTGATGATAAACACCTCAAGGAATTGTAGCAGGAGATAGATGATGGTGAAGTTGAGATCCCTCTTGACCAAGATGTCTCTCAAATTTTATCATATTTTTCCTTTTTCTGAGACATATTCTTGTCTTACTTTTTTAAATTAGAAGTTGAACTTTGCTAGTTGTGAATTTTATCCAAGTATGTTATTGCAAATAGCTTTAACAAATTTTAAGGTGATTAGATACTTTGGGAAATTACTTCTCCTATTTATGATTAGCTTTATTTGTACCTTTTCATGTTGGGAGGATAAATTTATACCTATAGTTTGAAAATATTGGTCTCTTCATCGCATTTGATATTTTTTAATGCTATAAATGTTAAAATGAGAAAAAGGCATGAGTCGTGTTTAGATTATTATGCACATTACATTAACTTTTTGGAATTTTGTTGGGAACTTTATGGATTACTTGCATTCATATTTGAGATCAATTTTGCTATCTAGAAGAGTCCAATATGTGTAAACACCTCCATTCCTAAGAGACTGCCTTGTCACGTAGGAGTTTAGTTCTCTTAATTGTTTTCAAAATAATTTTTTTTGCTTCTCTACGGGTAAGTTTTATTTTTCTAAAAGGATTCATATTTGGCCAATTTATTTGCTTGAATTAATGAAAATGTTAGTTTTTATCATATATCTAGAAATGTAAATTAAGAGTCTATTTTATAATTTAATAGATTCGAGAGATTATCTAGAAAATTTTAAAAATTATCATAATTGTTTCCGCTATTGATCGATACTGAAATTACACCTTATTATAATCAAAATTAGTACTCGACTTGCAACATTGATTTCTAGTTTCTATTGAAAAATAATGATTGACATAATTTAATAATTTAATAAATTTTATAATAACTTGAAGTTTTAAATAAAATTTATTTTGAAAAATTCAAACATTTTTAATTTTATTCAATAAATATATTTTAAATTTAAAATACCATAAATTGTATAAATTTAAAATTATTGAAAATGGTTATTTATTAAATAATTTTTTATACAAAATATGATAAAATAATTATTAATATTTATAAATAAAAATTAGATAAGAGATTAGAATAACATTAATTATTTAATGATTTTATAAAATTTAATTTAATTAGAATTTTAATTAATATTTTATTTTCTGTAATTATATTAGTATTAATAATAAAAAATAAGAATTAGATATGATCGAACGGTGAAACCTTTGAGTTGAATACTTTCTTGATTAGGACAACAAAATAAAGGCAATAAAGGGAAAGAAAAAACGAAGCCGACAGGACACGTGTCAAAAAGTGACGATGCCGAGTAACTCGTATTGCTCCTTCCGTGGAGTTTTTCTCCAATGTAACGCCGGTACATGGGGGCCCCCGAAACCGTTTCCATCTAATCATCACAAAAGAAATTCAACAAGAAAAATCTTTTCGCTGCGAGAGCCAAAAAGCCTACGCTTTTTCGGTGACTCTCTTGGCTCCCGTTTCTGTATCTTCTCTCATCTCAGACTACGATTAAGCAAAAAAGGAAAACAGAATAAATAATATAAATTTGTGGGAAAAGTCGAAATTTTATTTTCATTTTTAATCCGACGGCCTCTCGGAATAGGTGAATCCGCTGACTTTCGTTCGTTTTCTTTTTCGGTAGTAATTCATGAGTGTTTATCTGTGTTGTGTATATCTGCATTATTCGTCCGAATTCTAATAGTTTTTTTTTTCCTTGTGTAGAGGAGGGGGCTGGATTCTAGGGTTTTTCTCTGGCAGCTTTTGACTCAGATACTTTGCTTTTCGTGTTTGGTTTCTTTCTTGTTAAGGCGACGCGTTGGATTAATCGGATGGTAGGGTTTTTATTGATTACAGGTGATTAGGCTCGTACATTGTGTTGAGTTATTGCGGATTTGGCAATTTTCTTTTGTTTTGTTTTATGTAATGGGTATCCGCTGATTTGTTGAACTGTAGATGGGTTCGTGTGAGAATTCGGTTGAGGTTCACGAACCCTTGGAACCGGTTGCCACTGAGCAAAATTGTCGCTCAGAAGTTGTCCGGTGTCTGGATTCCGAGGCATTGCCGTGTGTGGATGCAAGTTGCAGTATTAGGGATTGTAGTGTGGACCCCACCTGTATGTGTGATGGGCGTTCAGAGTCTTATCGAAATGGTAATGTTGATTGTGTTGAGCCTTCTGAGTTTTTGGAGACTGCATTTGTTCGTGTGTATGATGGGTTTACGGCTGGAAGTCAAAGTGTGGTTGGTTTGATGGAAGGGACAAGGTTGGGGGAGGAATGCGGAGTTGGTGGGGATTGTTTGACTGATGAGAGCCGGTTGGGAACTCATCATGACAATGTGGAAACTAACGACGGGCTGTCTGTGGGGAACAGAGGTTCTTCAGGCAAGCATGAGATGTTGGACAATTGTGAGAGGCTGCCTGCATGTTATGATCAACAGGATGAGCAGCTTGATGGTGTGCATGTTATTGTTCAAGAGGGTGTGGAAGAGAAAACTGATAGTGCAACCACCATGAGGACTCATGACTCTGACAAAACATTACTTTTACCGAGTCTTGTAATGCCTGTAGGATGTATATTAGAGAAGGTTTCAAATAAAAATGGTGTTGAACAGGACAAGCAGAAAGAGAATGTTCCCTCTGTTGAAATGGCTGAGGTGGATATGGGAGATAAAGGTTTTAATAGGGTGCATACTGATAATCACAGCCAAATCTCTTCTTCTCAAGATTGTGAAATGCTTTATGTTACTTGTCAACCAGGGGCGTCGGTGGTACAAGACAATCAGAAAGATGATGCTGTATGTGGCCTCTCTATGAGTAGTATTGTTGTGGAAGAGTCTAATGATTCCTTAGCTAGGGAAGAGACTGCTGCATCATACCAATTTCTGGCCTTTCAAGATTTGAAAAAATTTGTGGGCAAACTGCCTATGACTGGTTCAGTGCAAAAAGATATTCGACAGGATGGACAAGAGGCTACTAAGCCTGTTGAGTATTGTCTTGAAGAAGGATGTGCAAAAATACTGAAAAAAGTAGGTAGTCCCCTAGACAAGGTTGAGAATATTCCAAGAGACCATATGCTGTCTTTATCGGACATCACTTTTCCTTCTCTGGACACCAAGAGTGTTGATGTTTTAGTTATCAAGAGTGGTGGAGGCAAGGAGAGTGATGCATTTGTTGACCACTTGTGCAGTAATATGTCACCACACCATTATCAGATACCTGTGAAATCATCAAATGCAGATGATCTGAATACTAATCATGATTGGCAGTATAATCACAATGGGGGAGCGGTGGCTGATTGTCTCTCTGCAGAAAATAATGGGTTGCACAATGCCGCTGATAGATGCATCAAGGTATTGCCTTTGCAACCTTGCCAGAAGATTATGGAGAAGTCATTGGTATCTGATTCACTAAGTGATTGTGTCCAGATGAATGAGCAAAGGGATAATGGTAGTCTTGATGGCCCTTTAACAGAAAGCACATCAGAGGTTATGGAGGAGAAAACTGACGTTGGAATTGATACAAATAGCGAAGCTTGCAAACCATTAATAGATATAGACAAAAAAACTAATAGTATAGAGGAAGGTTTGCCTGAAGTGGCCCCTGCCTATTCTGCTGAGAAATCACTATCTTCACATTCAGTTCGGTGCTTTGGTCATTTAGAGGAAGAAACTTCTAACAGATTAGGCACTTCACATTTTTATGGCAAGGATGTTTTTGGAAGTGTCATTCCTAGCAGTATGGTTAGCTGCTCTAGGGAGATAGAAGAAGAAGGGAAGGATCAGGCCATTCATTTTCATTGTTGTGAAACCAATTGTCCAGATATTGGGTCATCATCTTCTCGAAAAAGCAACCGAGTCCGTAGATCAGGCAAGAAGAAATGTACTGCAAAGAGGTCCAGGAACAAATCCAAAGTCTCAGAGCTACCCTTCTCTAATATTGCAAGGAAAAAGAGAACTTCTTTCTCAAAACCTGTTCGTTCCTCTCCATGGGGTGTATTGGGGAACATCACACAAATCTTTGGACTCAGAGATCAACAGAATCACGGATCACCCAAAGTAAGGATTCGCAAAGGAAGTAAAAAGCACAATAATAGTAAGGCTGGGGGAAGTTCGAGAAGGTCCAGGGGAAAACCTCGTGCTTCAGGAAATTGCATTCGCTTGAGAGTTAAAGTGGGAAAAGATGTTTGCCAAAATAATCCTTACTTTTTTTTTGCAGATGCAAATGATACCTCATCATTTGCTGAGCCACACCAGAAAACCACCTTCAATAGACCAAATTTAGATGGCTGTTATGAAGATAAATTGGGAGAAGAGAGGTCTGAGAAGCAACTTCAGTGTTTAGACAATAAGGTGGAGGACACATCATATACTGCTGTCATTGATACTCATCTTGCACATGAAGACGTGGATAGCACTGCAGTTCATGAGAAATTAGCTGGAACTAGTGTTCAGGATTACGTTGTGGTTCCATCCCTTGTAGAAGTTGGAGCACAAGAAGCAGCAATTGAGAATATTTATAGAGATCCAGGAACTTCACCAGATTCAGAAGTTATTAATTTAGCTCCTGAAAACCCAGTTAGTTCTGATCCTGTGTTGACTTCTTCTCTCCCTGAAAATGTTACTTGTGGTAAGAAAACAAAAAAGAGAGATGGGCTTTCTCAGGCAAGTTGCCATCGCAAGAAAGATGGTTTACATGGAGCTGCAAATGTAAACAGAGCTAAGCCAGAAAAGAAACTTGAATGCCAGCAGAAAGAGACTGAAGAGTTTTGCTCTAGCGAAATTCTTACTTCATGCATCAGCCCAAACAGATCAAGCAACTCATCAAGTGATGAACATCCACAGTTACCTTTGTCAAGAGACACTGAATTTGGTCCTTCCAGCGAGGCTTTGATGGTGGATCGCACCACTGAAGACAAAATTGTTAACAGCCTTGCCAATGGCAAATTTTTGGATTCAAAGAGTTTGCTTCCTTCGACTAAATTTGTTCAACGAGCTTCAAGAAAATCTGGTGGAGTGAGAAAGAGGGGCTCCAAAATGTCTGGTTCTGCAAGAATCAGAAAAGAAAATGGTAGTAGACAAGGGGGAGTTGATCGGAAGGCAGTGGACAAGAAAAAAAGTATTGAGAAGTGTGATTATGATCCTAAAGTCAAAGATGACCCGGAAAGTGCAGGTACTATATTATTTGGTGTTGTTAATTTCATCATGTATTGGTGCTTAACTTCATGCTTTTATTGCTTTACTTTAAACTTGATCAGCATTTTGAGAATACAGAGGCTCACTAGTCATGATTTTTGTGACAAATTGATGCATCAGGAAATCATACTGAAATTGGACAAATTGATATCAGGGAAGATCCTGCATGCCTACATGCAGCGAAATTCGAAGTGGGATTAGATAGTGTGATTGAGCAGTATTCACCCAGTGATAATGCCTGGGTGCGCTGTGATGATTGTCATAAATGGCGGCGTATTCCATTTGCTCTTGTGGATTCTATTGGTCAGACGAATTGCAAATGGTATGTTGTCATTCATGCTTCCTGTGTGATTCTGTCATCTTTCACTTCTTTCATCATTAATTGTTCTGATGCACTAATTAATTACTCGGTCTTTCCGATGACTACATCTCTCTCTTTATCTGCAATATATTAAATATATACAAACCTAACCTTTTAATTTGTGTATTTCTTGCATATTTTCAAGTACAGTTGAAAATTGAGCATATTTTGGCTATCTTCGATTCTTCTGTGGCACATTTTTGAAATATGTTCTATTTTAGTGCATTCTTGTGCTGAATGATCCATGGACCTTTTATATATATTTTTTGTGCGCTTTGTGTGAATATAATCCAACTCTTTGTTTTCCAGACAATTTTGATTTAATGCTGCAAATGAGATGTTGGTCCTCCCTTTATCATTTTCACGATTCACGCTTAGAGCATTTCTGCGCATGCTTGTAGACCTAATCATTAATTTAACATTATGTTTACATGAACAAAATGACGTTGTCTACCTCTGATGTTAGCTAAATTTTCTTATATTTTGTGTATACATTCCCATTATCTTCTATTTTTATCCTTTGCTCTCTCTAAAGGATGAGCTTGTCTATTATGACCAGTTGTGCATTTCCTTTTAGTATTCTAGGCTATAATTTCTGTTTCTTGTGAAGGATCTGCAAGGATAATACAGATGAAGCCTATGCAGATTGCTTCATTGCCCAGGAGAAATCAAACGCTCAGATCAATGCTGAGTTGGGCTTATCAGATGCTGAGGAAGATGCTTATGACTTCCTGTCAAATGATGGTAGACTGGAATCTAAGTATGGAACAGGTATCCAACATTGTTAGCAGTTACAGAGCAGCATGATTTGAATATAAGCTTGAAGTGTGCTTCAGAGCTTATGAAGTTTACTAATATCTGAATATTATTTATTTAGTTTCCAAGGAGCATGAATTTACGCGCATTTCAACAAATCAGTTTCTACATCGTAAGCGTAGGACTCAAACAATTGATGAGGTCTGAACTTGACTCTTTTATGTTCTTTTAATTTGCTTGTATGATAATCCACCTTTCGGGAAATTTAAATTTTGGTAGGTTTATAAATCATTGCTATAAATTACTTCGCTTGTAATTTTATTTAGAATTGTACCTGCATAAGTTTATCTGCTCATTTCCTCAAGTATAAATTTAATTTCATTAAATATTGGTTATAAATTTGTAACAATTTCAATATATTCTAAACTTCCTGCTTTTTTTAAAACAGATAATGGTTTGCCATTGCAAAATACCTGTAGATGGTGGGTTGGGTTGTGGTGATGAATGCTTAAATCGAATGCTTAACATTGAGTGCGTTCAAGGCACTTGTCCTTGTGGAGATCTCTGTTCAAATCAACAGGTAACAGTGGCTGCTTCTTTTGGTTCTAATAATTGCAATTCTCTATTAGGTGAGTGTTTTTTGAAACATTCCTTTTTACAAATCTATTTGCAGTTCCAAAAACGAAATTATGCTGGAATGAAGTGGAATCGATGTGGGAAGAAAGGTTTCGGACTGCGATTGGAAGAGGATATATCCAGGGGGCAATTTCTTATTGAGTATGTTGGAGAGGTAATTTTCTTGAGGTTCTGGATTTCATTTATTTGTAATGTAGATTTCTTTTTGAGGAACAGGAAGAACAAAAGTTAAGCATCAAGCCAAATTTATGATTATAACTGTCATGTCTTTGATCAATATCTTATGGATAAAGTCATCGCATGTTTGTGGCAGGATAATCTTTCAGCTTGTTAGCAGCGAATTAGTACTAATTTTTCAGAACCTGATGTAATGTTTATAATTTGTCAAGCTCCTTGTGTTATACTAAGTTGGATTTAAAAGAAAAGGATGTTGTACATGTAGATGACCATGACCATAAGCTTGAAAGTTGATATTATTTTCAGACTTCTTTTAGATTTTTGGGCGGTATCTGGCAGTTGATTTAGAAAATATTAGTTTTTATGGAAGTTGTGAGAGAGTACCAGCTACCAGCTTTTGTCTGGGTGATTTAATCTTGATTCTCTTCTTAATTTTACCACATACACGCTCTACATTGTATTGTTTCTCTTTCTGTTGACTAGTTGTACATTTTTATCATGTTTACTATTGCATGCTCTTCAGGTGCTTGATATGCGTACCTATGAGGCACGACAAAAAGAGTATGCTTCTAAAGGTCACAAGCATTTCTACTTCATGACATTAGATGGCAGTGAGGTCAGAGTTTGTACTCCCATTGTTTCATTTATTTCTGACTCAACATTGCTTCAAGCAATTACACTGTGGTAGTGCAAGTCTTATGAGCACACTTGGGATCTCTAATGATAGGTCCTTAACCTCAAAATGTTAAATCTTATTAATGCTTAAATAGCCCTATTGGAATGCTTTCTTTTGGAACTTTCTGAACTTGCTTTGAAGGCCTAAGGGATGTGTAGTTCAGTTTGCTCTCATGAGATTTTGAATAGTTATTTAGTTTTCCTTGATTGAAAACATAATACAATTGAAGTGGACAGCATTAATAATCATTTGGTGCGATCAAATCACACCCTACTACTGAGCTTTTTAAAATTTAATTGGACCATTCTTAACAACTTCTGGAAAATACGCTTCTAGCTGTGTTTTTCAGCTTCTTAAAGATTTCTATGGGATAACTCTTAGAATAGCTGGTAAAGAAGCATCCTTGCTGTATCTTGTTTTACAATATTTTATTCTTGTAATGCTAAACTTTTAGGAGCTTTCTTATAATTGGGTAGACTGGGATTGTATATTTTCTTGATTTTTGCTTGTGTATCAATTGCATATATAGGTGTCTCCTTGCGAAATAATTAACTTGTTTTATTATTAGTAAAAGACAAAGTATGCAAAAGTAAATATTTCTATATACTTAATAAATGAGGGGGAATGTGCATTTGATGTTTGTGATCAAGAATAAGATAGTCTATTTATGCTTGGGACTTTTGAGCACCTTATAAGTGATTATATTGATTTAAGTTTTTAATTTCCTTTGCTAAGAGATAAGCCATTGAGAGAGGATATTTCATTAGGTTTAAGTCAAGTCAAGTGTTCTACTAATTTTTGATGTCACTCTCGAAATAATTGTGGGGTGAGTTCAACGCAATTTACATGTTAAATGTGGGCCTTAGTCTGGTCTGATACAACCTCAGCTTAGGTTTGCCTTCGACTGACAATCCAACTCTTAAGTTGAAGCCTGCAGTCTAATCATGGTTAAGGTCCCTTTTACAACGGCACTGAAGAATTTCATGTGCACTTTATCCTTATCGTAGAAAATGTATGGGAATGTGGCTAACATATGCAATCTTCTTAATTATCATCATTATTTTATTGTTTTGCCCTGAAGCTGTTGTTACAATTTGTTCCATTTGTTTTTGCTGAATGGATTTCCTTTTCCCTTGATTGGTCCTAAATTATCATTACATCCATACTTTTACATCGTATTATCATATAACTATGTTTCTCTATTTTCAGGTGATAGATGCATGCGGGAAAGGAAATTTGGGGCGCTTTATTAATCATAGTTGTGACCCTAATTGTCGTACTGAGAAGGTGAAAATTGCTGAATGCAATTTAGAGTTGTTTTTGAGATTGACATCCAATTTTGCCGTCTTTTGACATTAATTTTGATCACCTTACTGCATGCAACAATTTTTAGGAGAGTCTACCTTTTTCACTTTCCATTTGCTTCTTTTGTAAAAACATCAATTCACGATGATAGTTGACTTGGAGCTCCATGCTTTGATAATTCATATATGGGAACCCTAAATAACCTAAGATATCTGTTTTCTAGTATTTGATCAATGTGGGAAATTGATGAACTGTATTAGCAGTAAATATGATCTAGGAAATGCATTACTGGATTGCTGGTCCTATATTGGAATCAAAAAGATTTTCTGATATGTATAAGCCAGCTTCTCTACGTATCCATTTAGTGAATACCTGGATGCTTGAACCATTTTTAGTTTATTTTGGAAGGCTGACATCAATTGGATATGTGCATGTTTCCCTGTTGTGAGGCTTAAGCTTCATTTTGGCAGATTTTATGTTGTATTGTTAAATTTTATGGTTTTGAGAAATGGACTTGAGGATCTTTCAACATTGTGGGTTTTAATTTGTTGAAGACATTTACATACATGCTTTACTTGAACCGATAATTTTTTTTCCAATTAAAACTTTGTTATAATGTATTGTGTTCTTTATCACCTTCGTTTTATCTCCAAGTACATGCAAGAGCCGCTTTTGAGGTAGTGGATATCTTATGGTTTCTATGCTAATATTCTAAACATATTTCAGTATGTGGTACCAGCCCATGGGTCTAATGTTCTTTAAGCTCCTATTCTGTAGTAATGTTGAAATAATCCTTGTTATAGTGAAGCCACATTGTACTTAACTTGAAACTTTTATGAACAGTGGGTGGTCAATGGAGAAATTTGTATTGGGTTGTTTGCATTAAGGGATATGAAAAAGGTATGTACATGCCTTCTGATGGTTGATTTCCTACTTTCCTTTTGAGGTTGAATTACTGTACCCTTTAGCTTTCTGTACTGTTTCATACCTGTAATGCATAATAAAGTGCAACATTTTCTTGTCAATTGGGGGACAGAGTGGACGGGGTGGCAATGCTAGCTAAATTAGTATGTAACACTGTGGAACCATTGGTCCATTTGCCAATAAATGATAATAATTTACATATGAAAAGGCTAGTATGAGTACTGTTATCATCCTTTGGCTAATTTCTTTGTTCCTGGTTTTTGACATGGCAAATGCATCATGTAGCTTAGTGCAAGTGATGATTACCTAAATTAAGCAAGAAATATAATGAAAGCTGTTAGAAATATGATGTGGTTAATTAATCATGATAATGGGATAGGTGCCTTTAAAACAACTAACCTGATTGATAATGATATTGCATCCGAGTCTGTATGATCAAGCAAAATGTTGGTGCTGATTGGAATTTGATCATTTCGTTTCTATTAACATCCACTCTGAAGATATAGCAGATTCAGATTCCATTATTTTTACTGCAATTTTAATAAGTTTGAGAAGTATGTAAAGCAGCTTTTGCTTTTACAAAGTGCTTTGGTATCATATTATGTTGCTTCATTGCTTTGCCACACTTTACTTTCAACAACCTAGCTTTTATGTCCTTTCTCATGTTCACGCATTATTATGTGACCTTTTTATGAGTACAAAATTTTGTCAGGGTGAAGAGGTGACATTTGACTACAACTATGTTAGAGTGTTTGGGGCTGCTGCCAAAAAATGTTATTGTGGCTCACCTCAATGTCGAGGTTATATTGGTGGTGATCCAACTAATACTGAATTCATTGACCAAGTTGATTCAGACGAAGAATTTCTGGAACCTGTGATGCTTGAAGATGGGGAAGCTGAAAGTAAAATATCCAGAATCAGTTCATTTAAAGGTTCACATCTTCAAGTTTCGGAGAGTGTGTCAAAAGTCCAGGATGATCTGGATAAATTTAAATTAACTTCTGAGAAAACTGAGGATGGGATAGAGATCAAGGATTCTGTGAACCAGTCTCCTGCTGCTGTTACCCAATTGCCAAGTTCTTCAATTTTAGATGAGGTAAAGGGAAGTTCTTCATTGTCTGGTCAACTTGTGGACCTCACCAATGAAGGAGAAGATGCAACAGACAAAGCAACATTTTCTGTACAGAAAGACATCTCTATGGAAGAGGCTACAAACAAAACTACTTGCCCTATCCAAAAGCTGGAGGCATCTCCTAACCAATCATCATTGGAAATGACCGCTGCTAACAAGAAATCTAAACCTATTATGACTGGAGAGAAGCGAGTGTTTATGAAATCTCGTTTCCTTATCAGAACTTCACATCAATCTAACATTGTTAAGAGAGGAAAATCTACTAATAATGGTCCAAGCATGAATAAAATCCAAATTATGTTGGAGAAATCTCAGTCTCATTCTACAAAACCAAGAAAACTGGTGGAAGTTACAACTAATGGCCAGTTTGAAGCAGGTTAGGAATCCTTCTCTGCTTGTGCTACCATGAAAGGCGTTGTATGAAAATTGTTTTATAATATCATTACTGCTTGCAGTTGAGGAGAAACTGAATGAATTGCTGGATGTTGATGGTGGAATATGCAAACGAAAAGTAAGTGATCTTTTTTCTCCTCCAATTCAATGCTCTATGTTGGTTTGGTTGTCCAAAGAACGCAAAAACTTTTTCTAAAAACTTTTTTCCCTCCCCTCGTCTCTCTCTCTCTCTCTCTTGCTTGTTGAATGTTACTTATTGCTCACCCACCCTTACATCTTTCACTGTTTATTAAAGTTAGTTTTCTTTAATAAAAATTTCAGGATGCCCCTAAAGGTTACTTGAAACTGCTGCTTCTAACTGCAGCTTCTGGTTCTACTGGAAGTGGTGAAGCAATTCAGAGGTAATTTTGCATCTTTAATATGATTGTGACTTTGACTTCATCCCCAACTTCTAATCTGCAACTTTTCTTTCTTTGTACGTGATCACGTCAATTGATATTGCTCTTGTATATGAGTATATGAATGTTCTACTTAATACCTAGCTTTTATTCTACAGCAACCGTGAGCTTTCAATGATCCTAGATGCTCTTCTCAAGACAAAATCAAAAGCTGTCCTGATGGATGTGCTCAACAAAAATGGCAAGTTTTTTTCTTTTACTTGCATGCAAGTTTGCTTTATAGCAAAGGTGAAATGCTGACTGCCATCAACATCTACTTTTGCTTTGTGTTAGGTTTGAGGATGCTCCACAACATGATGAAGCAGTATCGGAGGGACTTCAAAAAGATCCCAATCCTTCGCAAACTTCTAAAGGTGGAAATATTGGAACCCGAATTTGGATATGTGCTCCTTATTGATAGCCATGAATGCATTCATGTGATATGTATGTGATGACGTGTCTGTATGTATTCTGCAGGTTTTAGAGTACTTGGCAGTTAGGGAGATACTTACACCGGAGCATATAAGTGGAGGTCCTCCTTGTCCTGGAATGGAGAGGTTAGAATAATTATATTGCTTTAGTTTTGTGAATGCTCAGACTGATGAGTGATATATTAAATTCACCCCTTTTCTCCTTTTCTCACATTTCCCTGATTGGCGAAATTGATCTTCACTGTGCAAATTGGTCCTGAAACACCCTATAGCCCTATTTCTTCTGCAATACATCATTCTTCTCATTCTGTCTCCATACAAAGTCGGAGAGAAGAGATCTCACTAACCTTTTACTTGTTAGTTTTATCCTTATTGTCAAGAAATGAAGTCACTAGAATTATGAACGTAGATTCTGTGCTGTTTTAGTTGTAAACTCTGGCTTGCAACCACCTGCTGCTTTCCCCACAACCCAGGACAAAATAAGATGAACTCTTGACCCATTTTTTTGGGTTTATGGTCAAGAGGAAAATACTGAATACCAATTCTTTCCCTTAGTACTGTCTATTTATTTTTATTACTTTTCACACTAATTAATAACTTTCTCATCAGAGGATATTCACTGTTACTATTATCGACTTTATATGACAACTTTGATTATCTCATTGTTGGGATGTTGAAATTGACTGGTTACTTGAATTAGAACCTACAGTCATATAGTCTTATTAGAGGATAATACACCTGCAATTGAACTTGTTGAATTTGACATAATTCAATATCTAAGCCAAGAGTAGTGATGATCTGTTTATCGTATATTACTTGAATTAATTCAAGGTTCTGAGAACTGTGATTTGTGCAGTTTTATGGAATCAATGCTGTCACTCACAGAGCACAATGATAAACAGGTACTTATTCAAATCTCTTCATACCCAGCTTTCAGATTATCTGCAGCACCTTTCTATTCTCATGCATCCTGGTTTGTGCTTCGTTTGAAATACCCAACCACCAGTGTAGACGATTAATTGATGACTTGGTAATGGTTTTATGTAGCATTTGAAGCTGTAACAGTCTAGTTTTAAGGATTTGAATTTATGTTAACAGGTTCATCAAATTGCACGAAACTTTCGTGATAGATGGATTCCGAGACATTTAAGGAGATTTGGCTATGTAGATAGGGATGATGGAAGGATGGAGAATCATAGAGGTTTAAACTGCAGTAGGACCCCATCAAACAATCATTGGCATGATGAGGGTGTAAAACCTGTAGAAGCATCAGTTGCTGTTGCTGAAGCTGAAGCAAATTTAACAATTGCAGTTCATGATGACTCTTTGGCACCTTGTGTCAATGGTGTTATTAAAATGCGCAAGCGTAAAAGTCGATGGGATCAGCCAGCAGAAGTAAATTCAGCTTCAAAATTCTTTCAGCAGGATGAACTGAGGAATGATTCTGTGTTGCTACAGCAATCAGAAATAGGCAGACAAGTTCTGGGCAATGCTGACAAAGAGAGTGGCGAGGTCAACTACTGCCCTCATTGTGTTCGCAATTACTCTCTCCAGGATGAGAATAGTGGTGCAAATGTTGGAAGGAAAAATATGCACGAGGATGTTCCACCAGGGTTCTCATCACTTGTTACTCCAAATGTAGTGTCACCCAATTCATCAACCTGTGATCTTTCTCAACAAAATGTTTGCTATTCAAAGTGTTCCGCTGGTGGAGTTGTTGGCTACCCACAGAAGAAATTCATTTCTCGTTTGCCTGTCTCTTATGGAATTCCATTGCCTATAGTACAGCAATTTGGTTTATACCAGACTGAAGCTGTAGATAGTTGGGTTATCGCTCCAGGAATGCCTTTTTTTCCATTTCCACCATTGCCTCCTTTACCCCATCATACCTTGCCTTCATCCTCGTGTGACGTTAACTCTATGGCAATTAGTGAAGCTGCAGAAGGGGGAAAGCGAGAGAACTTTAATCCTGCCTATGCTTATTTGAATGATGACAGTGCTAGCACTGCTGGTGCAAACCATTCCGATGTAGACATTCCAGTTGCCGATGTCCAACAAACAGTCAAACGTGCAAAGGGACCCTTATATGATTTGGGAAGGAGGTACTTTAGGCAGCAGAAGTGGAATAAGGCATCTATGCGGCCTCCATGGGTTCGGAAATTCATTGCAAATGAACAAATAGGAAGCATTGCAAATGAACAAAGAAATTCATACTGTTTACAGGATGTAAGCTCCAGAGTGGAGAAAGATGGCAATTATTTTAATCAGCACAGCAGAGCTCCTATATGACAGCTGATTTTAGGAGATACTCTGCAGGGCTATTAGATTTTTTTTTTCATACATTAATGTATTACCAATTCATTTTCCCCGTTTGAATGGAGAATTCTTCCGAGTTTCGAAGTCCCAGTTCTTAGAAGTCAATTACAAAAGATACCGATGAGGAGAAACTGCATGCAACAGTTTGGCGTTGCGTTTCACTTGGATATCAATCCCCATGTTTTTGCTCCTCCAAAAGGTAGGTGTTTTATTGTTCCTCATTCAAGAGGTTAGGTTATACGGTAGGAATAAAAGATAAGCACCTTGTTGGAATCTTTCATTAAACATGAAATAGAAGATGAACAAGACGCTCCTTGCTTCGTTCAGAAAATTGTAGGTTTTTAAATGTCTTTTATTAGGTATGCATCTCGTATGTTCATGTATGTGGTAAGCGCTAGCTGGATCAGGTGATTCGCCACTCACCTTACAAACTTGGAAAAGTTTTCTGGTACAGGGGGAAGTGTGAAAAAATGGAGCTCCATCTTTGTATCTTCTGCATCCTACAGCTTCTCTGTGCTGAAGACCAGCACAGGAAGACAAAACAGCAGTTCTCCTTTGTACCTGCAAACTTTTTCCATGCCTTAAAATTTGTATCTGAATGAGTTTTTCTAGCTGAAACAAAAGTGATCATCCTATAAAGTTGCTTCAAATGTGATTACAACCTTTTATTGCTAACGAAACATTTGTCAATCAATCCAAAGTTCAAAAAAAAGGAAAAGAAAAAGATTATACGTACATGACAATCTCGATGGTCTCGACAATGATAAGGTGCTATTCTCAAATACAGGGGTTTTTGCATTAGGATTTGTTCTGAAAAATTGAGTCGTTCTTGAGCGTCGTGGGAGTATGACGTAATCGACGCCCTAGCCGTAACTGACCATCAAGATGCAAATTAAATGGCCTGAGCAATTTTATATATATCGAATTGGGATTAGTATTGGATTTAATTTTAGTACGATATCCGTTAATATTGGTATTATTTTAGATAAAATTTAAAAATTATAAAATAATCTGTAAAATTTTTAAAATCACAAAATAGTTCCTCAATATTTATATAATTTCTATTTTTGTATCAGTTTTGACTTTAAAAATTATAATAATACAAATTTGAAAGGAGGATTGCATAATCAAGATCACTCAAAATTTAATCTTTATTTTATTTTTGTTTTGGTCCAATTCCTATTAATATTATTTTCCATATGTTTTACATATAAACAATAACTATAATAAATATAAGAAAGAGATTGTTTAATTATCATACGTAAATAAAACTAAGGTTAATATAAAGTACTTAAATATTTCAAATTTAAATAATTACATTAAAATATCAAATAAAAAGAATAATAAAGTTTCATGACTTTATAAGTATTACAACTAGAGTTTGTGTTGAGGACCACAATTAACTAGAAGCCAAACTTGAAACATAAAATATTTACAATTAAAAGTTATTATATAGAATTTAACATATGCATCAAATACACATTAAGATCAAAATTCATGATCTTTAAGTATAATTCTAGAAATTCCTACTCCAGCATTAGACCTGACATACTAAGATATGTCACACTTATTACTTACAAACATTTACCTCGGCTTCATTAGAGCAAAATCATAAAGTAATAAGAAATTAGTCCCAAATCTTATAATAATAAGATGACACAAATTTCTACTATTGGTGAAATCCTTTCTCATCAAATTTAGGGCTCGTTGATCAGGAGTTTGATGTGTGTAAGTTTTAATAAATAACCCTCGATAATCCGCAAGTGCACGGTTTATTAGCATAGTATCTAAGGTGAGGGACACGGATGGCAATGGGTAGGGTTCGGTTCGGGTTTTACTCAACTCATATCCATATCCATTTTTTATGACTTAACCCATATCCATATCCATATCCATCGGTTTTTACGATTTACTACCCATATCCAAATCCATTGGGTTATTCGGGTTT
>JANKOE010000006.1:22201187-22232582 GCA_026284465.1 Erythroxylum citrifolium
AAAAAATGAAGCGATATTAGTTAAGCTATGAATCGTTTTCGGATCGAGAGTTGGATTCCGGAAACGGGATCCAACACAAACTTCTAGTGACTCTTGTGTTCATGCAAGAGCACAGTTTCAGAAATAGAAAGAAAGAAAGAATAGAAAATAAAAACTAACTAAAACACCTTAAATTAAAGAACTAAACCAATCGCCTCCTCGGTAATGGCGTTAAACACTCGATTGGGAGTTTGAAGTGTGAAAGTTTTAATAAATAACCCTCTATAATCTGCAAGCGCACGGTTCATGAGCATAGTACCTAAGGTATTGATCCCACGAGGAGGGATAATCTAATCCTAAAATCTAAGGCTAGAAAATAATAAAAAATTCAAATTGCATGAAACTAAAAACGAGATATTAATTCAATCAATCAAATCAAATTAAGAATCAATCACGGAAATATTATTACTAAGCAATTGTAATACACCCAATAATCAATCTAAGGAAATTACCAATTGATAGAACGGAAATTTTACCTATTCTTAATGCTAACCTAACTGATTATGAATTACTGGATTATTGATTCTAGACGATTCTAGGGTTGATTACTCTTTCCTGAGTAATAACCATAACCCTAAATCATAAACTTAATCAGATTATGGAAGTTGCAATCTCTCAATTAACGGCCTATCTAAAATCTTAATTAGTTCTAAAGTTCTATAATAAACTACAGGAAATCTATGCAAGATCTCTTTTTACACAATTTACCGATTTGTTATAATTCTTTTTCTATTAAATCACCTGACTCTCGTTAGCCCAATTTAATCATTTTTCATTCGATTCACACTCTCAATTTATTATCGAATCATGTACTTGCAGAATTAAACCAAAATAAATCCAATTAACACATAAACAATCAGATTTCATTAATTTAAAGATAAAACTCTGAAAGTGACTTTAGAACATCTTCAACATTCGGAAATCCTATCATCAAACTGTTATTCCAATTCTATACAATAATAAAACTAAAAATAAATAAGAAATACGATCTGAACGGATGATAGGAGGCAGCGACGTTGGGAAACTCCTGATCCGGGAAGTACGTCGAGTAAGCTTCTTCTCCTCTTCTCTCTTCCTTTTTCTCTTGCTCGATCTCTCAATGAATTCTCTCTAGGGTTTCTTCAAAAGTGGCTGATGCAAAAGCTCCCCTCTGCCTTTTTTTCTTGTTCTTTTAAATGTCCTCTTGTGTTTTGAGCAACCTAAGGTTTTTTTCAGGGTCCGAAAGATCCAAACAATTCGAGCCTTCTGTTATGATCGGGGCCATTCTTTACTCTTCTGTCACAATCATGGCTTGCAGGCCATGATCAGAGGCTAACTCTGATGCTTCTGTCATAATTGTGGGTTGTTGTTTTGGCTCAAATGTCTCCGAAACTTCTTCGTTCTTTGATGTTGACCTTGAAACACTAGCAAACACATCAAGGTACCTGGAATCATTATTAGTAATGAATTGATTAATATTTTTTCATCTAATATCTAAAAAAAGGGTGTCAACATTTCTAACAGGTCCAGATGCATCAATAGGCTTTAACAACATTGTCCTCTTAGTATAATAACAAAAAAATTGATAATATACTCTTGTATTTTATTAGTCTAACCATCACACATGATTACACATCTATACGTTTCCTAAATCATTCTTCTGTCATCCAAATAGTTGTTTATTTTATAAATAGAGCTATTCAGAAGTTTACCTTTATAGTCATCAATTAAAGGAGCTTTATATCTTAGACCGTAAGAAGCAATAACATCCACCATAGGCTAATAATAATAATAATGGGAATCATTAAATGATATACTTGAATTGTACCACCATATAGCCATTTTCATATCCACAATATGAGTCACTTTTTTATATTGTAAGGCAATATGAATTGAAAGCTGAGCTTTAGAAGTTGCTCATGGTATAAAAAAGTTAGATGTCTATCTTCTTCTCTTCCTCACGTCAGGTGTAGCCCCTTCATATCACCTTTAACATCTCCACTATCAGACAAACCACCAAAAAAGAAATTCCACTACTAATTTTGTAGTTTAGTCTTTGCCTTCTATCTTTCTCATGTTGATATTTTTCAATCAAATATTTTATTTGCCATTTCATGTCATGTCTGACTTTCTCATAAGGGTTTACATTACCTTTGATCTCAGCTAAACGCTTCTTTAATATGGCGATTCCCCCATTCTTTAAAAGTTTGTTACAATACAAATAAATAGTATGGTTCTTCATTCCAGGAACTAATTTAGCCCAAGTCGAAGCTAGATCGTCGAATGTTCCTAAAGTTATTGAATTATCAATTATACTTGAACTTCCCTCTATTTATCTGTAAAAATAAATGAAGATATATGTCAAAAATAAATTAATAAATTAATAATAAAAATAAAGTTTTTGTATATGACATCATTATGTAACTATAAATATTCATTAGTCAATTATAAGCATTTCTATATGGACTATATCTTACTTCTTTCTTTATAATAATGTAAATTACAAAAAGTGACTTTATTATACTAAATAAAAATGCAAAAGTTTTTACTCAAACATTTATAACTTCACATTATGTTGAGTAATATACTCTCGTAAATCAATGCATATCTTAAAAGACATTTTAAAGGCATTCTAAATAAAAAGAAAATTCACATGGACTATTTTCTACTATGCATTTACCTACCTATGAGATAGGATAATGAATGTGTATTTAAAAAATTGCTATTATGTTAGAAACATTCTTTTCCAAAATTTAATATCTTGTATTTGTGATATTATTTTCTAACGACAACAATGAACAATATAAGAATGCAAACATTTTTATTTTTTTACTTATTTGCATATTTTAATGATTAAATTATATATTAAATCTTATGTTTAAATGATTAATCATATATTAAATACTCTTCATATACAAACAATTATTAGTAAAATGGATATTTCATATAAATCAATCAAAAAAATAACAATTTAATAAATTAATTTTGATCTTATTTTTATGATTATTAAAATAACCAAAATTATGAAAAATCAAACAAATAAAACTTCATTTCTTCATTAATTCACAATGTCTATTGACACATATGAATTTAACAGCACAATCTATTTCATAATTTTTGCTTTGTATTCCTATAAATTTATCTTAAGTTTCCTTTATAAACCAACCCTACCAGCGTCTAAATGTTCTTGAAAAATTTTATCTAGTAATAAGGCAGTTCTATATATCCAATTTCGGGCCCTATTTATAGTTCATAAACCATTCACAATTCATATTCAGACCAAAATCAATTGCAAGTTGTAATAGATACAAAAAACCTAAAAATACACAAAAAATAATACAAATAATAACCAAGGTTATTAGGATTTGTTGGTGTTGGGTTACAGGTTTGTTAGTGTCAATTCATGGGTCGGGACTTAAGAGAGGAGGTTTTCTAGCAAATCTAGCAGGTTATGGTCTTGTAGGGAGATTAGAGAGGGAGCTTTGCCAAGGAGGAGTTGGTGGATGACGTTATTGTGGAGCTGATGGCTAGTGAAGTCGCAGTGGAGCTAGCAGGTGCCAAGGTCGAAGTTAGTGGTGGTGCGTGTGAGCCCGAGGAGGTACAGAGTAGTTGATGAAGGAGAGAGTGAGTGAACCGTGACGTTGGCAGTGGAGAGCAACTAGATGAAGGAGAGATCGCGATAATGAGTGGGAGCGAGGGTAACAAGCAAGGTGGAGAAAATAAGAGATTCTAGCGAGGGAGGACCATGCAAATATGGTTGGTAAGGTTTGATTTCTTTTTTCAATTAGGTCTACAAGTTTTTAAAATTACAAATTTGCCCCAATAAATTTCGATATTTTGGGTACCAGTCAATGTCGACCAATACCAACAATACTAATCAGTATTGATTGATATCTTAGACCAATATAGTACCAACAGTTTGAGTACCATTTATCAACCAGTATGAAATGATACTCATACTGCTAGGCTTGACATTTATTGACCCTGTGAAATTTAGATCTTTCACTTAAATTTCAAGCTATCTCACAACTCATCATCAGCATATGGGATATATGATAATCACTTGCCACACCTTTTTTCATAGGAAATGTGAGAGGAATAAATTCAAGTAGGCATCCACTATAAGAAATTAATGATATTATGACTAAACAATACAAATAATGATGATAAATAAATTTTTACCTCCTTTTCTAAGAAATATAGGTTTGAGATTTGAGGATAATATGGGATGGAGAGCACATATTCAAAAGAGGGAAATGACAATGTTGCAAGGAGGAATGGTAAGTTGAGAAGTTTGAAATGACACGTACGGAAAATATATAAGGGTGTGACATTGTGTTAGGAATCAAGAAAAGACATAAGAAAGAATTAAGAAGGGATATGTGTAGAATGGGGAGACAAGCTATAACCAGTGACTAGAATACCTATTATTAACTACTTATAACAAATTGGAACTGGATAATGAATAATCACCTGCTCTCTCCTTTAACTTTCTCTCTCTAACTCTCCTTTTCTCTCTAATCTTATGATCATTTCAATCCTTTAATAGTTATTAAAAACTATAACAAATATTTAAATTGCCTATAGATAAAGCTAAAACTAAAAGAAACTTATCAAAATGTTATCAGAGGATATAATCCTTGTTAGAGAAAGAAGAAAAAGATGGAGAAAGGTAAATAAGGGAAAGAATGGAGACGATTTGAGGTGTACGTTAGGAATTGTATGCATGAATTAGAAACTAAACATGAAAGAAGCATATAGGAACTTAAAGATTGAAATTTATTATTGCATCAATAATTAGGAATAAGGAGCACATGTTTAGAAGTGGAGGATTGGTGAGTTTTAGATCATGGTATTGTGTGACATCTAAGCCATTATAATATACCTACTCATTTTAGTAAGATTGAGTTTCCTGTCTCCATTGCAGATGCATTAAGGTTTTGGATATTCAAGTGTGAGCAATTCTTCATCCTTAATAGAACTTTAGACATTAAAGTATAATTAGTGGTGATGCATCTTAAGGGAAAATATTTAGTGTTAAATGAAATGTATAAAAATAATAAAATAACAATGGAACCTTTAAGTTAGGGTCAATATATTCTAGCTTTATAGCAACAATTCAGTGAAGCTCTCTTTGAGGATCTTGTTGGTTATTTAAAGTAATTAAGGTAGAAGGTATAAGGCCCTAACATATACCCTCAAAGCATTATAGCATGTCTAGGGTATGTTAAGAAGTGAACATGAAGAATTAAGCGCATCTAATCATAGTAAGGGGCATAATGGTAATTAATTAAAAATGGATAAATTGCTAATTTGTTCATTTTGGCATGGACATGCGTAATTATATGTTAAATATGAATTAAAATGAAATGATATTATATGTCAATGTGGGAATTAAACGAAGAAGAAGGACTAAATGTGAAATTTGCCAAAAGTCAACATATAGTCCAATAGGATTGAAGCATGTGTGTAAGTCTAGAAATTTCATGAAATGGGTACATAAAAGAGAAGACAGGGACAATGCACTTGGGGTTTTAATTCCAAATTTTCCTCTCCTCATTTCCTCTCCATTTCATCTTCTTAATCACATCATTTTGCATGCATAAGGAATCAAGCTAATTCTAAGTGGAAATCAAGGTAAAAGTTAGTGATTTTTCTCATCTTTATCTTTTCTTGCTTTGCTCATAAAGACTTGGAATTATAATATTAGAATTGGGATTGAGATATGTATTCATGGTGTTCCTAGTTAGTGAATCAAGCAAAGCTAAAAGGGACGAGAAGGAGAAGCACTAGAAGAGCTAGTTGGCTAATTTCAAGGTTTGGGACTACACTTAGTTTAATTTCTATTTGTGCATGTTTGAAAGTGTACAAAGATTAAATTGAAAATGGAATCATTTCTGGAATGGTGTCTTGGTGTTACTTTGCATGGAGTTGGTTGAATATGACAAGAGTGTAAAGTTTAGTAGAATTCCATCTTAGGTTCACTTGAACTATAACTTGGCCTACAGACCTCCAAATTGGGTGATTACAATTTGATATGAAACTTAAGACATAGAAATAAAAATCTCTAGAAGAGACCCAAACCTAATTCTAGCTGAATGATATTGGAAATTGAGATTGAAAATGGTAACCTAATGTTGCCCCGATTTTGGAGTAGCTTGTTTTGTTTGGTACATGTCTCATTATTTATAAGTCCAAATGGCCTGATTTTTCATGATATGGAAACTAGAGACATAGGATAACAAATGTATAGAAGACCTTAAAGACTAGTTAGAACGTTTTCTCTGTGAAAATTACAGAACACGTGGAGGTATGAATTCTAAGTAAAGGACACGACGGACAAGAAATCCTCCCCGTCATGTGATTTGCTTCTAAACTAATTTGTGTGCCCTTTGATTCCCCATTATGTGCCTAGCTTAAATTGCATTATTTTGAGTTTTTTGCTTCCAATTTTTACCGAATCACATCCAAACATTTTCGGATGTTTATGAAACTTTGCAAACACCTAGAAGTAAATCAAATATGACTTACCATATGTGAATTGGGTGATTAAACATTGAAATTTTTGATTGAACATAATGCATGCTAAAGGAAATTTACATTTATATAGATGATTTGTATGCATATTTGTTGCTTATATGTGTATAGGATGACTATATAAGTTTACATACTAATTTTATGAATATAATTAAGTGCAATATACCATGTTTTATATTTAAATGATGTATAAGAATTTATATACTGTAATTATGTGAATGTACATAGAGAAACACAACTGAACAAAACATATATAAAATAAATCATACAAGTGCATGTGATTTGTATACTATTCTAATGACGGTAATTTATGACTTACATGTATGAACTTAAATACAAATTTTATGATTTCAAATGAATATCATATGATTTGTCAATATATTAATTACGAATTGGAAAATGATTAAAGGAAACTTTTACAGTGTCTGCTGCATTGTCTTGGTGGTGGATAGATAGGATTACAAAGCAACTGCTATAGTTTGACACCAATGGTGTCTTCTTTTCGAGACTATAGTGTCTCTATAGTTTGACACCTTTAGGTATCTATAGTTTGTTACCTATGGGTAACTATATTTTGATACCTTCAGATATTTATAGTTTTATGCTTTTGAGTATCTATAGTTTGATATCTTTCGATATCTACAGCTCTCGTTATCCACACCCATAGGAATGTGCAGGCCTATCATAGAAAATAAATTAAATAGTTATAAATAAGAGATACAACATCACAACATGAATAATTTATGTTGATAAGCATTGAATATCAATATTTGGCTTGCAAATGTGAATTTACGGTATATGAATAATATAATAAAGCATATTAGGATTATATACCTTGATTAATTATGCCATCGCTATTTATATGAGTTTATGATATTCATGAATATGTGTGTACTTGGTGGTTGACTGCTGTGAGTGGTAATCCAAACTACGTGTTTCCCCACTAAGCTTTCAACCTTAGCACAGGTGTTAATCCATAGGTCCAAGTAATAGGAGTGAGGCACAGGGATCATCTGCAGGGACTAAGGCCAACCACTAAAAGTAAATGTACTTTTGGAATGTATCTTTTTTGTTAAAGATGATTGTATATTTAATGAAGGAAATTGTAATTTCTCAACAATTTGTAACTAAAAATTTCAATTTGTAACTAAGAATTTAAGTTATATGTAATATTTCTTTTAGATTATCATATAATTGTAAAGATGTAATACTACTCTTAAATAATAATGTTAAATGATATAAAATTTTGTAATATGTATATGTACAACATTGAATTAACAACTGTGTGATGAAAATCCTTATAAATGAATACAAATGTATGTCATGAGTGTATGTACAGGAATTTGGTTACCATATATATGCGTGGTTGTTGGTTTCGTATAGGGGGTGTTACAGAAGGAGTCAATGAAATAGTACTGTGTAGATTTTAACATTCTACCTCACAAGTTATTTATACTAGAATTGTATTTGGTCAATCTATTTCTCAAAGATTTGAGGTTAGAGATTTGAGTATCCATTTAAAATATGGAATCTTTGAAACTTACTGCAATCATATGACTTGGTGGAGAAACATGAGTTGGTGTCATTACATTGCTAAGGAGGAGCTAAGGTATCAATTAGGTAATTCCCTGTGAACAATAATCATGTGGGATATATAAAAGCAATAATCACAATGGTCAATTAAGGAATTAAGTAGGAATATAGCCTAAATCGATAAAAATAAACATGCATTGCAAATGTAAGTGATGGAAGAGGAATGAGAAGACAACTATAAAGATAATCAAGATGAATTATAAGGTCTAGCTACGATTTCACTACAATCAAAAGGTTTAAATAGTTCTTTAATGTTCCAACAGATGAAAGTCGTGGGGTAGGCTAATGGTAGAGTGATACATATACTAATAGATGGGGGAAGTTCCTACAATTTTATAGACATAGGTCTACTTAAAAATGTTATTAAATGAGGGAGATTAAGCATATAAATATTTCAGTTGGAGTGGGATTGAAGATTTCATATAGCTAGGTATGTAAGAATTTCATATGGAAAATGAACAACCATGTATTTTTCACTAATTCTTTTGTCATTAAGATAGGAGGAAGTAATATGGTATTGAAGAATGGAGGTGATGTGCCAATTTTTAGTAATTCAAGGGCAAAATTGATGGAGAACACAAATGGAGCTCAATATTGCTTTCATTCAATGGCAGTGGATTTAATAGTTAACGCTTTAGCTCTAAAAGAGAAAGATTAGAGGTAAATATAGATATATCTCAACAACTAAAGGAGTTATTATCAAAGAGATTTCTAATAATAGAATTCCATTAAAAGAAGGTAAAAAATCTATTAATTTTAGGACCTACTGCTATTTAGGAGTTTAGAAGGAGGCAATACAATCCTTGGTAGATGAGATGTTAAATGTTGGCATTATCAGGCATAATGCCAATCCCTTTACAACACTTGTTATTCAGAAAAGAATGATGGTTCTTAGAAGTTTTGGATAGAATATAAAGCACTTAATCATAACACCATTAAAAACAAGTTTTTAATGTCATACATTAAGGAGTTGTTTAATGAATTTCAAGGAAAGACTTATTTCTCTAAGTTGGACATAAAGCCAAGTATCGCCAAATCAAAGTTCATAAAGAAGAAATTTACAAGCAACTTTCAAGATTGATGAGAGCTATTACAAGTTTTTTAATAATGCCCTTTGGTCTCACCAATTATCTAGCCACATTTTAAAACCTAATGAATTTTATTTTTAAACCTTACCTTAAAATATTTGTTCTTATTTTAATGATGATATACTGATGTATAATCAATTCTTTAAGTAATACATGGAGCATTTGTAGTTGATTATAAGAACCTTAAATAACTTCAATTTTATGTTAAGACGTTAAAATGTTCATTTATTGCATCCAAAATTGGGTATTTGGGTCATTTTATTAGCACTAAATAAGTGCATAGATCTTCAGAACTTTGTGGTTTTTTAGGACTTTATTGCTATTAACATTTATTCATTCAAGGATATGGTTTAATGAGCCATCCTTTTACATAGTCACTAAACAAGAATGCCTTTATATGGAATTAATCAACTGCTAGAGCATTCCAAATGTTGAAAGTTATATAATCTTTTGCCCCTATTTTAGCTTTACCAAATTTTATGGAAGAATTTGTTGTGGAAGCAGATGTTAATAGTGTAAGGAACTAGAGCCATTCTTATACAAATGGGAAGACATATTGCTTTTATTAGTAAGGTAATATTGATCTGCTATTGTCATCTATCAATTTATGAGAATGAAATTTAGCATTGGTGATGGAGATCAAATATAAGGATTTATTACCTCGCTAGTAGACATTTTGTGATTCAAATGGATCATAAGAGTCTCAAATATCTATTATATCAAAAGGTGGCAACTCCATTTTAGCAAACATGGCTACTAAAGCTAATGAGCATTAATTTTGACAATTTCTATAAGAAAGGGTCTGACAACTCATTAACAAATGCTTTATCAAGAGTGACGAGTTCATAATTATTTACTTTTTCTTCACCATTGTCCATACTGAATTGTTACAAGAAAGTTAAGGATAGTTAGGCACAAATTCCTTTTTAAATTGGACAATCAATAAGTGATACAACTTAGGCTACAGTTATGTTGGAGAACCTATGTAAGTTAGAGAAGATATAGTGTGATATATAATTAGGAGACATAGTCTTGCTAGAAGCCATGTATTTATCTCTAAGAAATAGTAAGGCATAAAGCTTGTACACGGTCTTGCAAAAGGTTATGTTTATCACCTAGAGAAATCATTAAGGTCTATGGTTTGGGCCATGATATGGGAAAAACCATGTCTTAGGTAGAATAAAATGCATTTAAGTACAAAAACCTTAATTTTAACCATCTTTTATAGAAAACACATCTAAGAAATATATTTTTCTCTCTAAATTTTATGTTTAGCTTTCAAAATTCTTCTCCAACATTTAAGCAATTGATTATAATTTCTTTCTCACTATAGAATCAAGATCTCGATATCATCTCAACATATCAAGCTATCGGAAGAACTAAGGAGTTCATATAGATTTATTTCTATCATAACTTCTTTAGTTTTTTTTTAATTTTGTTATTTTAAATATGTTTTGTGACTAAACATTTTTTCCATATTTAGATAAGGAAAAATTCTACTAGTTATTTTTATGGATTAATTTAATTTAACTTATGATATGGGAAAAATATGCTAGTATCCACACATAATAGTATTCACGCATAAAAGTATAACTCACACATTCATCAAATTTTTGGCATCGTTACCAAGGAAGAAATTAGTTTTTTTGGAAATATATTAACTATTTTTATTTTTGCATAATTTTTCTTATTTATATTTATTTTATTTTTAGAATTTTCTTTACATCTTAATTTATTTTATTTATTCTAATTTTTGGAATGATTATGTTGTATGAAAAGAAGTTGATAGAGTATTTCTTGAAGAAGGTACAAAACTTGAAAGAACTTGGGTCCTTCAATTTGGAAGGCATATGGTTGGTGATCATGGAATTATAACTCTATGTCAATGCTACCATTTGGCTATCTTCCCAAGTTCTCTTGTTTTATAACGTCTTTAAGGAACTTAGCGTACTTGGGCATGTGTTCCAAAGTCTTCACAAAAGATAAGTTAATTTGCGAGGTCTTGAGCTTCTCCATGAACTTTGCAAATTATATATCCAATTTATTCTTTGGTAATCTCTATGAGAATGGAATTTTTAAGTTTGTATGGCAACGAAGCAATATAAGAAGGGTCCTCATTCTTTTTTTCCATCCTTTTTCTGCTTTTCTTGGTCCTCTATAAGGTGGGTTCAACTTGCTTTTCTACTGGCCTTTCTATCTCCTTCCCACTCCTAAGTGTTATGGCCTTTAATTACTCCATTGGATTGCTTTGTTATTACTTGAGAGATCCCCCACACTTCTTGTAGATAATGCACTCGCAAGCTGGTGCACTTAAATCTCCAAGTTGTGAATAGAAGAGGCATGGTTCTTCGCTACTTGCTCGAACTTCCCTTCCAACCTCTTATGAATCTCTTCCATATTTATGATCATGTCTAAGATCTTGTCTAGTTTTGAATCATTTGCACTGGACTTGTCTTGTGGAAATCCCAATGGCCCTTGATTTCTCAACTGAGTCCCTGCATTATTAAATCAAGAAAGTTTTGGGTGGTTCCTCCGCCCAGGATTGTATGTGTTAGAATAAGAGTTATTCCCTCCTCAACGAAACTATAAGCCCATATAGTTGAGTTGCTCTAAAATTTTTTTTTGCATTAAAAAGAAATCATTTGTAACATTATTTTCTTACCCTCATAACTCACACTTGTGCTGAATTATGATAGATAAATAATTGATCATATTTTTATTTCATATTTGTTGTATTTTTGCTTTATAAATTACACTTTTAGTGTATATTTGGTACTTAATTCGCTCCAACTGTGTATGCAAAGTATAATTGCCTTCACGGAATTAAAAGAGAAGAATTCAGACAAAAACACGACATAAAATGAAGATTTGAAGCATAGAAGGGACGTAGGGGCTTGCATCAGCCTGTGCATTTCTCGCAACCCATGCAAATTAGAGATTTTTAGAGATTTTGGTTATGCACAGTCTGAAGCACAACCGTGTATCAGCTTGTGCATCTCCCAAAACCCTAAATGTCAATATAAAAGGATGTTTTTAGCCTCAAAATGGAGGGGGAAGAATTTTGGAGACAATTCCAGACATGAATAACATCCAAAAGGGACAATATTGATCTAGGAATGTTGAAAACATGAAGAAATCATCGAAAGAATCAATAAAATACAAGATCAACTTTTACCTTGCAAGAACATTTGATAGCAGAGAAAGGGAGATTTAGAATTATGAACTCTTTTTTGTATTTTTTTCTCCCAGTTTATGTTTGATTTCATTTTCTATTATATGTAGCTAAAATTCTTTATTGTTTAGGTTAGATGAACCATAGTTTGTGCTACATTATGTTTTAATTCTTTTATTTAATACAATTGTTTTATTGATATATTGCAATTCAATTACGTGTTTAATTTATGTTCTAATAAACCCAAGATTATTAGATTATAATATGATTTCATATGTAGAAATTGAGAAATCCTAGGTTTGAATAGATCTATTGTGATTGAAAGGAGTTGATTGCAATTCTAGAGATAGGATGACGTAAATCTTCTAGATTAAGGTCAAACCTAGCAAAGGGATTCACAAATCGGTAAAGCAATCCTATAAAATTTAACATAAGTACTTTGGTTGAAAACCTTAGGATTAGTTTTTAGTAGACTCAAGGTCAGCTATTAGCATACCACAGGAATCTCCAAAGTCTAATACATCAATAAAAAAATTGCATAATAGAACATCAATCAATTGAGGGTTTTTAGGGGGATTTGAAACCTAAATACTAATTTATGATATTAATAGTTTTCTAAGTGATTCCTTGTTTCTATGTTTAATGTTGCTGCCCATTTTATTTTAATTGTTTAAGTTTTTATTTTCTTTATTAAAATCCAAAATCAATCTATAAGCTAGCTAATAGAAAAAAGGTTATTACTAGTAATCACTCTCTTCGTGGGATCGACCTATACTTGTCGGTACTAGCTACAATTATGTCGTGCACTTATGTTTATTACAATATTGACTAACTCTTAAAATTCAAACAAGATTTAATTTAACGTCTTCGTCGAGGATAGTGATAGTAGGAAAGCCTTTATTTTATTACTCTAGCCATTTTTATTCATTTAATTATCTTTTGAATTTCTCTACTTAATCTTAAGTTTGTGGTTTATTTTGTGACTTAAGATTCATTGTCATAGCCACAACTCATAATAGAATGATGGAGTAGAAAATACTTCTATGGAAGCTAAGGTATGTCTTCGCAATCTGTAACATCACCATATGTGAAAGAGAGGTTTTCTCACATGTTCTTGGAGGCTTAGCTAATATCCAAGCCGTATTGCAACATTAGTGGTAGTAATTACTACAATCATGAATGTCGAACACCAACTTACATATAGGAGCGACCAAACATATACAATCAACCTCAAGGTGAACCATACGGTAATAGTTACAATTCATAATGGAGTAACACTTACACCTATGGATGGAAAGATTACGCTCAAGCTGAATATTTACAGCACCAAGAACCTCCATTTAATAAGACAAGTCTGGAAGATATGATGGTTGATTTCATTTAAGAATCAATCATAAAGCATCAGGAAATAGAGGCTCGTATACAAAAGTTGGTAAATTAGATGGACTAGCTTGCGAAGATACTATCTGATGAGATGTGAGGGAGTTTTGCCTAGTTCTAATAAAACTGATACCAAAGAATATAGAATGACAATCAACCTTAGGAATGGAAACGAGCTTCTAGAAGAAGACAAAACAGAAGGGGAAGCAAGTATTACAGATAAATTGATGAAACTCCTTATTCAAATGAAAGCTGACTGATGCGAATTTGAGAGTGAAGAAAGACAAAGGTTGTTTCATGAATAGAGGGACATTCTAAGAAGAAATTCCTAAAGAAGAAGTCGAAAAAGCCTCCATTTAAGAAGAGGAAGTAGAGAAGTGGCATGAGGTAATTGAAGTAGATAAGCTAGAAACCTCTGTTCAGGAAAAAGAAGAAGAGTGGACATAGAAGGTTGAGGAAGAACTAACGGAGGAACCAAGTAAGGAAACTACTGATGAGGTATTGGTAGTGACCTTAACTATAGAGGATTCCCACTTCCTCGAAGACAAACTGTTTGAGTGAACCGATGAATACTTACAATTCAATTTATTAATTTGATAAATTATGTCCTTGTTATTATCTTGTAACATGTGGCTTACTTATAGGCTACAAAGCCCCCATGCAGAGAAATAGGTGGAAGCAAGCCACTCTTTTTTGATCCAGGATGAAGTTAAGCACGAAGGGTACGTCGAGCTAACGACGTTAAACATGTGTTGCATAGGAGGCAACCCATGAATTAGTACAAGTTTCAACTTTATTTTGTTTTGATTATATTTTGTGTGCTAATATAGGATTTTTGCTTCATTTTTTAATGCTATGATATTTCTATGTTCTTTTTATCCTTTCCTCGTTTATATTTTGCAAAGATGTGGTCTATTATTAGATGGATCAAATATCAAGAACAAAATTGTCATATTTAGGAAAGTACCACTAAAATTTTCCCTTATTATATATATTGTGGACATTGGGGATACAACTTTAAGTGTGGGGATGGGTTTAATGAACGATTTTCTTCAAGCTTATTATAATCTTGATTATCAATTCTATTAATTGATATTCTGAATTGGTTGAAATCTATCCATAAATAATGTATTTTATTGTTGAATATTTATTTGAATTGGTATGCGAAGGATGATGGTAAGAATAAAATTAGTTTTCTAAATTATATTTTTAGTATTCAATGAGATGATGGTAAGAATAAAATTAGTTTTCTAAATTATATTTTTAGTATTCAATAAGATGATCAAATTGAATGATATTGCATATTATTTACACACATATACCTTTCTTTTCGTGAGGTTTTGAGCCTAAAAGCAAATTTTCAAAAATTTATAAGCTCCTTTTCTTTCTTTCATGTATGTTATCATTATGTAGTACAATAATTCTAGAACTTCCTCTTATCATGCATATTGAGATCATATTTGTTAAATTAGAAGCATTGACATGATGAAGGCCCTTATATTGAATAACTTGTTTTAGCGTAAAGGATATTTACATTATCCTATCTTTATCCTATTTTTCTTTAAAGACCTTTTTATTGTTTTGAACCTAAAGGATATTTACATTCCTGAACTCTATCCCCTTACTTGAATGCAGTGGCTAGACTCCAATTTGTCTAATTGAAGATCTTCTCTAAGCCTGAAAAATATAACAAATATTGGGTTGAGTTTTGTGAATTCAGTGAATGGACCATCCTCAATGGCTCACTCAATCACATAACACATCAACTCATACAATCACATAATTTACATTATTTCATTTATCATCATGTAGCATCACAAAACTCTTTTGTTCACAATTTTCACATTTCTCATTCAACACAATTCAACAATATATTTCAATCATTCAAAACACACATATTAAATGTATATGCAATGCTCACGAGACTCGCTTCCAGTTGTTATTGTTGTGACCGAGTGCCTACAAATGTCCCATATCTATTGTGGATATTGGGCTCATTAATAACTGTCCCTTATCTGCTGGAGATACAGTGCTCATTTTACATAGTGAGCCAAAGGCTCTTACCAGATTCTGAGCTTTAAGCTTTTTTTGGTGACTACTCCGGTCATAATTGCCTTTATGTTGTCATGCATTCATGTAATGAAATGAATCATATTCACATATATTTAACCAGTAACTTGATTTTAGTTCCATATTCACATTCACATTTATCATCGAATCTTGGTCCGGCATTCAACAATTATGTTGAGTATCACTTATTCATTCAAATTCACATTCAAGAAGCACTTCTAATGATTTTTACATGCATCAAACGCTTTGAACATTTATTGTCTTGGATCAACACATTCACATCAATCATATCAGTAGTAATTCAATACAGAAATTTAAAATAGAACAAATAATGAAAATGAGAGTATCTAGGTCGACTCACAATAAGCTCTAGATTAGCAATTGCTTTCATGATCTGGAAACGTCTAGATGCAGAAGTTCTATCCTGTATATCAACATTATCCAATACACATATTGCACAAACATTATTAATTGCACAATCACATAAGCATTCAGTTATACACATATGTATATGTGTAATGTATAATGCATGCTTAATTTGACTATTCCAGGTACGTTTCCTTAATCACGTCTCTTGATTATTCAAATATTATCATTTGTATGTGTCTAGCTTATTCTTAGGTTTACACCTCAAGAACAATTGGTTATTCTAATATCATAATTCAATTACTTTTCATTTCTTTTCTAGCATTATAAGCTCTCATAATATGCAATTATAATTCACCTTTACTTAACACATATTACTCAACTCATTTGAATCACAAATACAATCATATGAACATCTTCATTCCCATATACTCATGCCTTTGGTATTTTGGTATCAACAATTCATTCACTAAGTTATAACCTTAATTATCACCTCTACATATCACACATTTAGTCACGTAATCCAAGTATCCTTCTAGCTTTTATCAAAACAGATTTTTAGGTCAATTTTTCATGGCAATTTTGACAACAAAAATTAGGTATTTAGGCAATATATTCTTCTAAAAAAATGTTCTTTTATTTCTTAAGTTTCTAACGTCACCAATTTCATGCATTTTGGTTCAGCATTCTGCATGTTATACCTAAAATACTACAAACTATTCCCAAACTACGACAGCATATTGTACTCAACTTAAATCCAAAGATTGAAACCCTTAAAAACGGATTTCAAATTCAATTCCTTTATTAAAATTGTAACCATATGTCTCTAGTTAATCTAAACTTAAAATAATCCCATTTGGATATCTACAGATCAAGATATGGCCAAATTACAGATGCCTGTTTTGTGAAAACACTCCATTTAACATATTCTAGCACATTTCATCACTTTCATTTGAAACTCATCAATCAACCATTTACCAGTCCTTTCCTAGTGAATTCAGATGACAATGAATTCTAGTAGAGAGGAAGGAAAACGTGTAAGGAGCTTGTGGTTCAAATTTCAAGTCAATCGGAGGTCCGGAGAAGAAGTTATGGTCAAAAGAGGGAAGGGTGTTTAAAACTGTCAATAAGCATTGCACCTTCAGGCACGATCATACATTGCCTATTGTTTCCTCTCTGTCACGATCGTGCACTACCCAACGTTTCCTTTCTGTCACGATCATGCTTGTGCACGATCGTGCAACTCCCCTGAGGTTTCCTCACTGTCATAATCGTGCACTGCCTGATGTTTCCTTTCTTCATTCCTACTTCCATTTCAGCTCAAATCATTCACACACAAATCAAAATCCATGCTTGATCATAAAAACCAAAATAGAACATATTCTTATACACTTTCATCCTTAATTTTCTGCACATGTTCTACTTCATTTTTCACCTTCATTTCATTCTTAACTATCAAATTTTTCTGCAGTTTTTCCTACACCATCTTTAATGATCATTCTAACCCAAATCATCTCAAAAACAACTTGTGAAATATTGATCATCATATATAAAAGCAAGACATGAAGCTACCCACATTTCTCATTCACGTTTTAACATGTACCAATCCTCATTTTATGATCATTTAACTCTTAACTATCATCAAAACAAATAAAGAAGAGTATGTTTTATACTTACTTGTTTACTCCAAGATCTTGAAATCACTCTTAACCTTAGCTTCTCCAGTATCATTTGATCATCAACATTCAAAGGTGGTAGGGTTGGGTCTTTAGTAAGAAATGAAGAAGACAATAGAACAATAGTGACAAATGAAAGGTGAAAGTAAGCTTCAACGTAGATGGGTGAGAAGTGAGTATTGGGGATGAAGAAAAATAAAGAAGATGAAGAAGAGAGAAGCTAATGAAGAGAGGAGTAAATAGCAAGTGAAAGACCAAAATGAGAGTGGGTCTTTCACTTAGTCAAAAAAAAAATTGTAGGTTAAGACAAGTGGTGTGGCAAGTGACACATGTCACTTTCTCTTGTCCTCTTTTGGTCTTTTAATAGCTAGTCCATTTGTGTCCCAATTCTAATCCAATTGACTCCCAAATTATAAATGACATAAGTCAGTAAATCTTAATGTCACTTACCGATAATTTCTACTGCCATTTGGTACTTATTTCTACTGCTATTTATCAATTGTTCTACCACTTGATATTTTTCCTAGTTTAAAAATACCCATAATTTCATAAAATTCTCAAATTTCACAAAAATTCTAAATCACTACTTATACGCACCAACTCAATTTTTAAGACACATAATTCATAATTCACATTATAATCACATTAAAATAATCATTTATACCCAATACACTTTTATTTTCATATATCTTTAAGACTTAATTCAGAGTCATTTACATTCATTTTATATTCATCTATAGCTTGTTTATAATGTCTTAGCTTTATTTGAGTTTCGTTGACGTAAAATGCATAAATGAAACAAATAGACTCAAATTGCACTATTTTTAGGTTTCTGGCAGACTTAACCTTTTGTCATTGTGAGATTTTTATCTCGAGATTTGTTTGGCCAAAAATTCTGAAATTTCATACTTAAATTCTTGACTCATTGATGGATTGTTTGAGACAAATTTCAGATTTTTCTGGGCTGGAACTCAGGAGAAAAAATTCCCAAAGTTTGCATTAGGATCTTGATCGCCAGAATGACGTTTCAACGATGTTTCAATCATAACTTTTGACTCAGATAGTGGAATTTAGTGATTCAAGTCTCAGATTGAAGCTAACTCAAAGAAAAATCTACGGATAAAATTTGAGCTCTTGAATCATCACCGTTTGATTTTTATACACGGTCAAAATTGACCCTAATGTACTGTCAAAAGCTAACAAAACTTTAGTCGATTTTCAAAGCACTTGGATGACCTGGCATGACTCCATTGGTTACTTAAAGATGACTCGATGTCCACCTCATCAACCCACGCCACTTTGGATGGCTAGTTACACAGGTGTTATTTTTGCGACTGTTGCCAATTGAAGTAGAGAAGGAATTCGTTTCCTAGTTTGCCGCTAATATTAGGTCAGACAACTTATCATGGGAAGGGGATATAAAATTTGACTTTTGTCCTGGGGTGGAGGGGGCATCTCTTTTGGGTTGTTCTCTATAACTCCTAGCCAAAATCTTATATCTAATCTTTCTTTTAAGATGCAATTTTCTAAGACCATTCGGTGGTAAATATGTTTTACAAGGTATGTGTAGCTATGTGTTTAATTCAACTGTAAAAGGTAATACCCTTCGAACCTATATTAATTTATGAGGATTTAATCTTAATCGATTCTTGTGTTCGTGATTTGCAATCATGTGTTTGAATTCTGTCACTTTAATGATTGAATTGAACTCGTAAATCTTAAAATTTGGAATTAAGATTTATAAGAGATTTTTAGACGCTATTCGATTAATTAATGGTAGTAGTTGCCAAATTAATTGATTTATAGCTAGGTTGTTGATAGCTAGGTCTTAAACTGATGATAGTAGTTCTCGAAGTTTTCAAGGCAAGATAATTAAACTGACTATAGTAACTCTTGTATGCAACATAAGTGGATTAGTAGTTATGAATCCTCTGATTGTTTGTGAATATTTGTTTTCTTAGTGGTTAAGAAGCATAAAATCAGTAAGTTGGTGATCCTTTGATTATGTAAACACAATGCATGAATAATCCCTCGAGTCCGATGAATGAATTAACTCTTTTCGTTGGTGAAATCCTTTGTAATTGAAATTTTTGTAATTCTATTTTTATCTTAATCTTTCAATTCTGATTTTTGCCGAATTTTGATTTAGTATTTGTTTAAGTTTGTGTTCTTTAAATTCTAAATTGCCAAGATCAAAATTCCCCCCTAATCACTTATTTTCGTGTATTGGTTTGAGTTCAATTTAGTTGATTTTGTTTGGTCTTGTTTGCGTCAAATCTGATTCTGTTCACGTCAGATTATCTTTTGATTTCTGTTTTCCATTAATTATTTCTATTTTATGGTTTAGTTAGTGGTTTGCATTCGATAATTAATCATTTAGGTTAGATTGCATTTTAGATATTAAATTTTTGTTTCATTTATGTTTTGTGGTGGTTTTCGTGAAAGAAATTTCGTTGACAAATTTGACAATAGTTAGCATTCTATTATCAGATTATTAAGGGAACAATCCCTACTCCTATATACTACTTATTATTCATGTAGGGTTAATTTCCAAGGGTAACGACACCTTGTCAAATTTTAGCGTCGTTGTCGGGGATCTATCTAACGGTTTGCTAACGTATTCTTCAGCTTGTTTTTGTTATGTATGTTTGTTTTGTAGGTCACATGTCCAGCAGTTCTGAGTAAGAACTTTTGGACGGAGTAATCAAGCAATTCTACAAAGAGCAATCATTCTTCATCAATTGCCCACCTCCGCGATCACCCCTCCTTGAAATGTGCACATTGTGCAAGGTGAAGGAGGAAGAACTTTCAAGTTTTGCACACCTTTTCCAACAACCAGAGCATTCACAAACAGAATTCACAAATATGGAAATCAATCCACACAGAATGTTAAAGGAGCTTGCTGCTCCTAACCTTGACAACCAACCTTTGTGTATTAATGTAGAGCATGATAATTTTGAATTAAAGTCTGGTTTTATACATTTATTGCCTGGTTTTATTGGTCTTGCAGGAGAAGACCCACATGCGCACCTCAAGGAATTTCACATGGTATGCAATGGAATGAAACTGCAAGGGGTGGACAAGAATTTGGTTAATTTAAAAGCCTTTCCTTTCTCATTGAAAGGTTTGGCCAAGGAGTGGTTGTTTTCGATTCCCCTGGTTCGGTAACGCAATGGAACGGTTTGAAGTGCTTGTTCTTAGAGAAGTACTTTCTCGATTCACGAACTGCAAATATTTGGAAGGAAATATGTGGCATAAGACAGATGTATGGTGAGACGTTCTCCGAGTATTAGGAAAGGTTTGAGAAGCTGTGCTTACAATGCCCCCATAACAAATTCCCAATCAGCTTCTCATTCAATACTTTTACGAGGGATTGACACCCCAAGATAGAAGTATCATTGATGCCATGAGTGGAGGGGCTTTGATAGACAAGACGCATAATGCTACCTGTTACTTGATTTCAAATATGGCAGCAAACTCTAAATAGTTTGGCACACAAGGGGAATTCCACGCGAAACGCGTTAGCAAGGTAAGTAGTGTTTCATTAAAAAATAAATTTTATGAATTAACGTCGCTAATGCGTGCTATGTTGAGTGGTAGTGTGCAGCAAGTCAAGACATGTGACATTTGTTCTCTTAGTGGACACACATCTGATTTGTGTCCTACAATGGAGGACAACTCGACGGAATATGCCTATGTGATCGGTGGAGGATTCAATATGAATCCACGGCGTAAATATGATCCATTCTTGTCGACGTACAATTTGGGGTGGCGCGACCATCCTAATTTGCGCTATGGAAACCCATAGCAGTCGATGAACAATGGAGGAGGAGCACAAATCCCCCTAGTTTCCAGTAAAATCAGACCTATGCCTCAAGGCCAAATCCTCATAATTCGGTTCCTTCTTCTTATACTTCTAATTCTGAAATTTCTGATTTAAAGGAACTTGTAAAAACTATGGCTACTAACACTGTTGTAATGCAGCAAAACTTCTTGTCTTTTCAGCAGAAAATAGAAGGGAGTATTCAAAATCTTGAGAAACAAATGGGCCAAATCACATCCTCAATGAGTAAACTCGAGGTGCAAAATTGTGGCAGGTTGCCCTCTCAAGCCTTGCATCCCAAGGAATATGTCCAAGCTGTTGAGCTTCGCAGCATAAGGGCTCTCGTTGAGCGGAAAAAGAAGGGGATTGCCTTAGATGAGGAAGAGGAAATTGAGACATACCTTAACCATATTAAACAGCCCATGGGTGTGGATCCCAACCCCAAATCAGGACTCACTTCTCCATCTCTTACTGATCAGAATGAAGCCAAAACTTCCAGGGGAAGAACTGAGCCTGATTCTTCACAACATAATGGACAAAAGCTGATTGAAAATTCCAAGAATAGGTTAGATTTGGTTCCTCTGATTCCTGCCCAAACTATAGCTTTTGACAAGGTGTCAAAGGTAAATTCTAAACCTGTGAATTCTGATTTTCATCTGATGCCTTCGTTTCCTTTGAGTTCTAAGAGTTTAAAGGCTAAGCAAGAGGAGAAAGAGAGGGACGTCTTCAATTTGTTCAAGAAGGTGGAGATCAACATTCTACTTCTCGACACAATTCGCCAAGCCCCGAAGTATGCGAAGTTCTTGAAGGAACTTTGCGCGACCAAGCACACCCATCGATTAAAAGGTTACGAAACGGTGAACATGAGCGAGGCCGTTTTTGCAGTGATGAAACCGAATATACCATGCAAGCAAAAAAACCCTGGCCCATTTGCCATTCCGTGCATAATAGGTAACACCTCATTTGAGAGGGCTTTGTGTGACTTAGGAACATCCATTAGTGTGATGCCTAAACATATGTATGATGCCTTAAGTCTTAAACCTTTGCATGTGATGAGTGTGGTTATATAATTAGCAGATTGTTCCTTTGTTTATCCGTTTGGTTTGGTAGAGGACTTCTTGGTTAAAATAGGTGTTTTGCTAATTCCTTGTGACTTTTATGTACTTGAAATGGAAGTGGACACTTCACACAAGATTACACGTATTTTGTTTGATAGACCATTTCTAAAGACTGATAGAACTAAGATTGATTGTGAACATGATCTACTTTCAATGCGTGTAGGAGATGATGTGGTTGAATTCAATATTAATAATGCTCTCCGATATCCACTTGATCATGTTTACTCGATTAATTGTCTAGATGATATTGATGAGCTTGTACATGATCACTTTGAGTTAGATTTCAATAATGGTCTGGACTTGACACTGTGGCACGGTTTTTGTAGTGAGAATGCTGTGATTTATAGTGGTAATTATGATGATGATATGCGTGAATTATGTTTGCATTGATCTTATGAGGTGTCTTTCATTGATCTTCCTGTATCGCATAAGAAACTTTTGCCATCTGTTATGCATGCACCTAAGCTTAATTTGAAACCTTTGCCAGATAATCTTAAGTATATGTTTCTTGGTGATAACAATACTTTATCAGTTATTATTGCAAAGAATCTAACGAGTGTGCAGGAGGAACAATTGTTGAATATTCTTCGTGAACATAAGATAGCCATAGGATGGATGTTGGTTGACATCAAAGGCATTAGTCCTTCGATGTGTATGCATCGTATACTATTGGAGAAAAATTCAAATCCAACAAGGGAGATGCAACGCCAACTTAATCCACCCATGATGGAGGTGGTAAAAATTGAATTAATTAAACTTTTGGATGTAGGTGTTATTTATCCGATCACTGATAGTAGATGGGTGACACCTATTCATATGGTTCTAAAGAAGAAAGGGATCATTGTGGTGAAGAACAAAGATGATGAGCTTGTATCTCAAAGGGTACAAAGTGGATGGCGCATGTGTGTGGATTATAGGAAGCTTAATATGGCGACGCATAAAGATCACTTCCCTCTGTCGTTTATGGATCAGATGTTGGAGCGACTAGTAAGTAAGTCTTTTTATTGTTTCCTCGATGGTTATAGTGGATACAATCAGATTTTGATCAATCCCAAGGATCAAGAAAAGACTACATTCACATGCCCTTTTTGGCACATTTGCGTATAGAAGGATGCCCTTCGGTTTGAGCAACACCCCTGTGACTTTTCAGCAATGCATGATGAGTATCTTTTCAATTTATGTTAAACAAATTATCGAGGTATTAATGGATGGTTTTTCTGTTTATGGTGATTCATTTGATCATTGTCTTGAAAATCTATCTTTAGTGCTGAAAAGATGTATGGAAGCTAACCTTGTTATGAATTATTAGAAGTTTCATTTTATGGTTGAACAAGGAATTGTTTTAGGGCATATGGTTTCTTCACGTGGTTTAGAAGTCAATAAAGCAAAAATTGTAATTATTTTGTCTTTGCCTTACCCCTTATGCATGAGGGATGTTCATATTCTTTCCTTGGTCATGCAGGATTTTATCGACACTTCATCAAGGATTTTTTGAAGATTGACGCACCCCTTTGCTAGCTTTTGGCAAAGGACGTCGAGTTTGTTTTCGAAGATAGAGCATTCGAAACTCTGAAATAAAGCCTCACATCTGCTTCCATCATCCAACCATCGAATTGGGAGCTTCCTTTTGAGATTATGCACGATGCAAGTGATTTTGTCGTAGGGGCAGTCCTTGGACAGCGAGAGGGGCAACTTTTACAAGCCATATGTTTCTCGCACTCTCGATGACGCACAACTCAACTACCATACGACCGAAAAAGAGCTCTTTGTTGTTGTGTTTTCTTTAGAAAAGTTTCGGTCATATTTATTGGGTACTAACGTTATTATTTTTTTAATCATGCAGCCCTTAGGTACCTCATGTAGAAGAAGGAGACCAAATTGAGGCTTATCTGCTGGATTTTGCTCCTGCAAGAGTTTGATCTTGAAATCAGGGATAAGAAAGGTGTCGAGAACCTTGTTGCTGGCCACTTGAGTAGATTGCACAACAAGGATGCCAAGGCTGGATCTATTCTTGCCGAATTCCCTATTGAGAAGTTATTTACATTGACTTCCTCCTCGTCGCAGCTGTGGTACGCTGATTTGGTTAATTTTCTAGTTGCCCATGAGCTACCCGCAGGTATGACAAAAGCCCAACGCGATAAATTTTACGCTGATTCTAGATTTTAATTTTGGGATAATCTATACCTATGGAAAATTTGTCCGGATCAAGTTGTTAGGCATTGTGTGCATCAAGATGAGTTTCATTCTATTTTAACTTTCTGTCACACTTATTCTTGCGGTGGCCACTTTGGTGCTAAGCGCACAACACACAAGGTATTGGATAGTGGATTCTTTTGGCCTTCTTTGTTCAAAGATGCATTCGAATTTTGCAAGACATGTGATCGATGCCAAAAAGATAGGAAATATTACTCGTAAGAATGAGATGTTGCAAACCTTCTTATTATTTGGTGAGGTCTTTGATGTTTGGGGCATTGATTTTATGGGTCCTTTTTCCTTTATCTGCAGTTGATTATGTATCTATGTAACATCTCATTCCTATACTAAGGGTTAGAATCTTAAAATATGGTACATGTGAGATCAATAAGAGATTAAGAAAAATGAATTTCACGCTCATGCATAATGTAAGCATACACGGACGTGAATTTGAATTTTTGCACACATTAAAATAACTATACGTGCATTCATTGACATTCCTAGTATAATTGATTATAAATGTGCTTATATTGAGAATTGTGAATTATTTGTATTGAAAACCAAATTGGAGAAGTATAAATAGTTGGATTAGAATTTTAGGAAAATTTCTAAAAATTTGGGTAATTTTTGGACTAGGAAAAATGCTAAGTGTCAAGACAAACGATAGTAGTAGAATTAACTGTCAAATGGAAATGGAAATTTTGATAAATGACTTTGGGATTTATTGATAATTGTCAATTAAAATTGGGAGGCAATTGGAGTAGGAATTAGAATTGATTGGACTAGCTAAATAAGAGAACATAGTTTGAATTCATAGAAATTGGACATGTGGCAAGTGACAAGTGTCACTTGCCAAGCCATGTCTTAAAGTCCAAGGTTCTTTTAACTTGAAAGACCATCCTTATTTTTGTCTCTCACGATTGTCTTACGTTTTGTTGGGACCCGATCTCGGAACCGGATCCCAACCGGAAAAGCGGAACGGAAACAGAAAGCGAAGCAAAGAACGCGTGCGGAAACAAACGAAGGAATTTATATCCGAACGAATCAAAACCAAAACGAATAGCAAAGAGCAAAAATGAAAGAACAGAACATAAGCCGAAAGAACGGAATACGAACGAAAGCAAAGCGAAGTCAAAACGGAAACGGAAAAGCGAAACGAAAAAAATGAAGCGAAACGAAAGTGGCAACACAAAAGCGAAAACGAAATCGAATTCGAATCGAATTGAAACAAAATATCCGACATCCGCAAACAAAAGCTTTAGAAACACGTCACGTTGGAAACCCTAAGACTCAACCAATCTGAAAATCCGGTATAAATTTTTCTTTTCTTTTTCATACGCAATCCTATCTCAAATCTCGTCAATTCATACACAAAATAGCACTTCAAATATTCAGCTTAATCGTCACAATTCATCGGACCTCCTGTCCGGAATTCCCATCAGACACAAACACAATCCTATACCTAAAACACTTCATTAATCTCAATCACAAGTTAATATCCTCGAACCTCCCGTCCGGAACCCATATTATAATCACCTTCATATCTTAATCACATTCACATTCATATATACTAACCATAATTTACTTACATAAACTAATTCCATAATCATATACAAACTTATATCTCAAGTCCATACTCGAATTCAAAAAATATTTACATTCTGAAGAGAATACACAACAAACCTTAATGGCTTTCTAATCCATAAACAATACCAAAGCCAAAATCCACAATTTCACAAAATACAAAAACATGCAAAAATCGAACTGATGTCTTGACCGTCTTCCATCCGATCTCCTGCTCGAAAACCTGGAGATGGGGATGAAAGGGGGGGTGAGCTAGACAGCTCGTGGATAACATGTTTATACAATGAACAATAAGCAAAAACATTTGCAAAACTCATTTTCCATTTGATTGAAATTTATACCGATTTTGAATTTAGATTAGTCTTAGGGTTCCAATGCGATTAGCATGGATGTTCTAAAATATTCGTTATCGGATGTCGAATATTGGTTTGCTTGCTTCGATTTTGATTTTCTTTTCCGATTCGCTGTGCTTCGAAATCTTTTCCTTCGCTTTCCGCTTTCGCGTTTATTTCTGCTTTCGATTCCATTCCAAAATTTGTAGTATCCGATTATCCATTTCGGTTAAGGAATTCAGTTTTTGTTTTTCAGCGATTTGCTTTCGTTTTGTAAATCCGTTGCTTTAATTTCGTTTTCAATTTGTATTCCGATCCGATTCGTTGTGATTCGATACTTTCGCTTTCCGGTTGGGGTCCGGTCCCGAGATAGGGTCCCAACATATTTTCTTCTTCTTCTTCTCAATTTTCGTTTCTTCACTCACTCTCACCTCATCAATGTTGCACCTTGCTTCCATCTATCAATTTCTACTTCCATTTTGTTATTGCTTCCATTTGTCACTAAAAACCTATCTCTACCACCTTTAGAAGATGAAGATCGTGTGACGCTTGGAAGCTAGGGCTAAGTGTTATTTTTGAAGATTTGGAGCTAAATCAAGTAAGTAGCTTATTAATCTTCATAGGTAATGTTAAATGAAGCGCTTATGATGATAGTTAGAGGTTAAATGACATAAAATAGTGTTTTGTGTTTGATGAACATGAGTGATGAAAATTTTAAGTAAATGTCTTGATTTTGGATATGTATGATGAGTAATAATTCATATATTAATATAGATATGTTTTTAAGGTAGAATGGTCTTCATAATGGTGTTAGGATGAGTGCAGAAAAATCAATAACGAATGGGTAAATGTAAATGTTCTGTTTTTGGTTAATGGTCAAATATATATCATGAACTGTTTGTGAATGATATTAAGTTAAAATGGAGTTGAGAATGAAGAGTAAATGAAGTAGAAAGGGTGATCTTTGTACAAGATGTGTTAAGGGTAAAATCTGGAAAATTGGAAGATGATTGCTGGAAAATGTAGCAGTAACTTGTTCACTGATATGCTTCTATGAAAGTTTTCCGTAGCCAACTTACAGGATTTTATGAGGATTCCTGTTGGGAAAAGTTCGTCGCGGCCAAGTCATGGCTTCGTCGCGGCCAACTTTCCTGCACAGCTTTGAAAATTGATGAATGGAGTATTTTTCATTAAACGTGCTTCAATATTTTAGGCATAACTTGTTATGTGGTTATCCAAATGGAATGATTCTTGATTTAATTAAACTAGAGACATAGGACTACAATTGTTCTGAAGAAGTCAAATTTTAATTATGTCTCTAGAATCTGACTTGAAGTTGGGTATAGAATACTGTTACAGTTTAAGAATAGTCCGAATTATTTGGAGTATAACTTTTGGAATACTAAATCAAATTGTATGATCTTGGTGTCATTATAAACTTAAGAGATAGGAGAACAATTTTTTAGAAGAAAGTGTTCTCAAATTACTGCTTTTCCATTGTCCGAATGATCAAGAACAGTAGACTTGAAAGTCAATTTTTTGGAAAAAAATCTTAAATGAGCAATTGAGTTATGAAATTAGATTCAAGTGGTTTTATTGAGGTGTAAACCCTAAGTACAAATTATACTTAGGTGAGTTTTGATATATGATGTGACGAGAATAATGGAAAGATACCCGAAATTGTCATTAAGCATGCATTGTACATATTCCATATACACATTTGTGCATAAAAGAATACTTATAATTGTGCAATTATTAATGTGTGTGCAACGTGTGTATTGCATAATTTGGATTTGCAGAATAAACATCCGCATTCAGACATTTCCAGATCTTGGAAGCTAATGCTAATTTGGAGCGTACTGTGAGTTGACTTAGATGATCTTACTTATTGATTGATCTGGTTATATTATGTTTTGAATTATCTTATAAATGTGACTTTGATTGTGCTGACTTCGGAAACTAAAGGTTCGATGATTTGATGCATGAATGTGACATTGAAGTGCTCTTTGTATGTGAATTTGATGAAATATTTGATATCTAACTTGATTGTTAAATTTCGAAGAAACCACCGAAAAAGAGCCTAAAGCTCAGAAAGTGATTAAGAGCCAAAGGCTCACTATGTAAAATGAGCCCGGTATCTCTAACGGATACGGGATAGTTATCAGTGAGCCCGGCATCCACAATAGATACGGGACAGTTATAGGCACTCGGTCATAACAAAGTAATAAATGCAAGTGAGTCACATGTGCATTGCATATTCATTTAATATGTATGTTTGAACGATTGCAATATCCTGTTAACTTATAATTGAATGAGAATGTGAATGTTGTGAACAAAGTGATATGTGATTATATGAATTGTATGTGTATGTGATCGAGTGAGCCATCGAGGATGGTCACTCACTGAGTTTGCAAAACTCCCCCAAAATTTGCAATATTTTTCAAGCTCAGAAGAGTTACCCCGTTAGGCTAACGGGAGTCTAGTCACTGCATTCAAGTAAGAGATAGAGGTCAGGATCAGTTCGTGCTTGCATTTGTATTTCTTTATTTTGGTTTATAATAACTTTCCAAATGGGAAATGTTTGTAAATGATTTTGTAATGTAATAACAATTATGAATTTAAGTGTTTTGTATCTGTTATAGGCCCTAGTGACTAATGAAATTCAGATGATTTGTGAAATGATTGTAACCCTTGTGATTGAAAACATTCATGAATAAAGTGGGCCCAATTGATTATTGATTTCCACATACGCTTGTGCTATTTTTGAAAATTTTGTATTGAGTTTCAAATGTTTGACTGTTTTACCATGTCACCTTTACGGGGTACGCACTCGGACATCACTTAGGATGTCAGGTACGTGCCTTGCGAGAGTGGGGTGCTACAATCTAAATGGGTCGAGACATTAGCAATCAAAAATAATGATGCTAAAGTTGTCGTCGATTTTGTGAAATATAACATTTTTGACATATATGTCATTCCAAAGCAATCATTAGTGACCGAGGAACCTATTTCTATAACCGATCTTTCGAGGCCCCGCTAAAAAATTTCCACGTCGTCCACCGAACTTCAACCGCCTACCATCTGCAGACGAGTGGTCAAGCAAAATTATCAAACCGCAATCAAGTCTATCCTTAAGAAGACTGTGCATCCTAATCGAAAAGATTGGAGTCTTCGATTAGGCAATGCACTGTGGGCTTATCACACTGCATATAAATCACCTATAGGCATGTCGCCTTTTAGGATGGTTTATGGAAAGAATTATCATCTTCCCGTAGAGCTTAAACATCGACCATTTTGGGACATTAAATAGTGTAACTTGGATTATGACAATGCTGGAATTCATCGTAAGTTACAGCTGCAAGAACTTGAGGAGTTACGGAATGACATGTATGAGAATGCACAAATTGCAACGGAAAGGGCAAAAGCATACCATGACCGAATGGTTAGAAGCAAGGAATTTTCGGTGGGTCAGAAAATTCTTCTCTTCCAATAGCTTATCAAGCCCTTTTCTGGTAAGTTACGTTCTCGATGGCATGGTCCTTTCGTTGTTACTAATGTATTTCCACATGGTGCTGGTGAGATTTGTGACACAGGTAACAACTGAAGCTTCAAAGTTAACGGTCATTGATTGAAGCCTTTTTATGAAGATTTAAGGACATTTTGACGGAGAAAGTGGCAGTGGATATGCCGAATTATGGAGAATGATGCGCACACAATTTCAAGCTAATGACTATAGCCAAAAGCGCTTAATGGGAGGCAACCCATTAGAGATAAATTAGATTGATTTCTTCCTTCCCTTCTTTCTCATTTCAGTTTTTGTTGCTTTTTCTAGGTTTTGGATTCTGTTTCTGTTTTGTAGATTTGATGTGCATCTTCCTTCTTGCATTTACTTCACTATTGAGGACAATGTTGTGCTTAAGTGTGGGTGGGGGAGACTTTAGTTCGTTTCTAGGTTAAAATGGTAGTTTAGGTTCGGATTTATGCTGTCTTTTGAGGGGCAAATTACCGAACCTTCTTAATCTTGCTTGAACTTGAGAAAATTTTAATTTAGTTACATATTTTGCATGAAATAAACCATAAAATTTGAAAAAAATTCTCAAAAATTACAAAAATATTTTCTGTTTTTCTTGCATCTTAAGTGTTTTAGCTTTCTTTCAGATTCCCAATCGTTGAACGAGTTCGAGTATTATGCGTGAGATTTGGTTAATAACAATGAATGCATAAAATTGATGAATGGATTTTCATGTAAAACTTGAACATTCTAGATAGTAGAGTGACCTTGAAACTATGTTGTATCGACTTAATAGATGACCTATGTGAGCTCTTGTGCCTTCAACATTATTCTTTGTTGTGTGCATTCTTTCAACAATATAATTCTCTAGAACTTGCTTAATATCTTGACTTAGCATGCTTGCATGAACATGATAAAGGCATCTAGGTTAAAC
>JANKOE010000006.1:22403159-22414061 GCA_026284465.1 Erythroxylum citrifolium
AATTTAAACATCTTAGAGACTGAATTAGATTCCAATTTCTTCATACCATTTGTAGCTCCATGTCTCTAGTTTACCACCAATCAGAAATCATCTCATTTAGATCAGTAGAGCTGAAGAAATCATCAAAATACTAAAGTATGTTCAGTGGAATAACACCAGTTCATAATACTTAAGAGCACACTCACTGTACCCGTCCCATCTTTTTCACTCAATCTTTCTTACTTCATTTCAAACAGCTATGATTTTTAGTAGAGATGTAGAGCAATGTCTTTCGATTCCATTCTTGATCATTTGGGTGTCTAGAGAAGAAGTTATGACCAAAAGAATCCAACCTGTTTTTTGTCCTCAATCATACTGAACCTGTTTTAGGAAAACAGCCATAACTTTCTCTAGAAATTTTTGATTAAGGCGTTCTTTGGATGGTTTGAAAGAAGACTTCAAGATCTATAACTTTCATGAAGACCTCAAAGACAAATTCTATCTTCTGCGTTTTCTTCCTTATTACTTTTGCATAGTCTTACTTTTGCATCGTCTTAGTTTGCATCATCTTACTTTTGCATCGTCTTACTTTTGCTTCGTCTTACTTTGCTTCGTCTGACTTTTGCTTCGTCTTACTTTGTTTCATCTTACTTTTTCTTCGTCTTACTTTGTTTTGTCTTACTTTCTCTCCAGAACGTCTCCACTTATAAAGATCATAACTTTCAGTTCAGATGTCCAAAATGTTCATACTATATACCGTTGGAAAGATAAAAGAAAGATCTATAACTCTCAAGAAGGCAACTTTTCCAAAATCTATTTAGATCAAAGTTGCCCCTAAAGTCCAAAGACGAATTTTTTATTCATACACCAATGTACTGCACCCAGTTCTCAAATTCATGGCAACTTTTGAGCTCCTTAGAGACAGAAGTGAAATTAGATTTCTGCATAAGAAATATAGCCATATGTTTCTAGTTTAATCCAAATCAAGAATCATCTTTTTTGGATAACTAAAAAAAAAGTTGTGGCTACAAGGCTGAAGCATACTCAGTGAATATTTTCTAGATCAACTACCAATTTGTTTCAAAATCTTTCCTTAAAATAACTCATACCAAGATCAACTTTACTACTTCATTTACTCCTCATTCTCAACTTAATTTCAAATCAATATCATCCATAAAGAGAATTATAAACCATGATTAATCGTGAGCACTAATAACAGAACATACACATATATACATATCCTTCATCAACTTACTACACATATTCAACTTCCTTTTTGCTTTCATTTCACTTCTAACTTTCACCTTGATTTTTCCCATTTCAAAATCTCTTATTCACTAAAAGCACCAAAGCAAAATATGAACCTGTCCACATTTCTCATTCACTACTTTACTCTTGTCTATCATTTCTTAGTTCAAGAACTTCCATTCATTTGCTCTTTACTCGTGACTAATCACCAAAATTTCTCATTCAATAGTTCTAACTTCTAAGAAAGTGTTCGGGTCTAACAACGTCTCTTCTGGGTTGTTCTTTATAACTCCCAACCGAAATCCTATTTCTAATCTTTCTTTTGAGACGTAATTTTCTAGGACCATTCGGTGGTAAATACGTTTTACAAGGTATGTGTAGCTAAGTGTTTAACTCAATTGTAAAAGGTAATACCCTTCGAACCTATATTAATTCATAAGGATTTAACCTTAATTGATTCTTGTGTTCATGATTTGCAATCATATGTTTGAACTCTGGCACTTTAATGACTGAATTGAACTCGTAAATCTTAAAATCTGGAATTAAGATTTATAAAGGATTTTTGGACGCTATTTGATTAATTGATGGTAATAGTTGCCAAATTAATTGATTTATAGCTAGGTTGTTGATACTAGTTGTCAAACTTACTCTGAGAGAATTCAAACTTTGTCTTAAACTGACGATAGTAGTTCTCAAAGTTTTCCAGGCAAGATCATTAAACCTCTAGTAACGCTTGTACGCGACATAGGTGGATTGGTAGTTAAGAATCCTATGATTGTTTACGACGATTTGTTTTCTTAGTAGTTAAGAAGCATAAAATCAGTAAGTTGGTGATCCTTTGATTATGTAAACACAATACGCGAATAATCCCTAGAGTCTGATGAATGAATTAATTGGTTTCATTGGCGAAATTCTTTGCAATTGAAATTTTCGTAATTCTATTTTTATCTTAATCTTTTAAGTTTGATTTCTGCAAAATTTTGATTTAGTATTTGTTTAAGTTTGTGTTCTTTAAAATCTGAATTGCCGAGATCAAAATCCCCCCAATCACTTATTTTTGTGTATTGGTTTGAGTTCAATTAAATTGATTTTGTTTGATTTTGTTTGCGTTAAATATGATTATGTTTGTGTCAGATTATCTTTAACTGTTTCTGTTTTCTAGTTTAGTTAGTAGTTTGCATTCGATACTTAATCATTTAGGTTAGATTGCATTTTAAATATTAAATTTTTGTTTCATTTTTATTTTTGTGTTGGTTTTTGTGAATGAAATTTCATTGAGAAGTTTGACGATAGTTAGCATTCCATTATCCGATATTTGAGGGAACGATCCCTACTCCTATATACTACTTATTATTTCTGTAGAGTTAATTTGCAAGGGTAACAACACCTTGTCAATACCCAAAAAAATGTCAAATGAGTGCATGAACAAATCATCGTAATGTGTGCAAAATTCAAGTTCATATGTGTGCATGCTAACATTATGCATGAGTATGAAATGCATTTTTCTAATCTTTAATTACTATTTCTCGGTTACAGAAATCTAGGGTTCTAACCCTTAATATGGAAACGGGATGTTACACATTCAATACTACTTCAGGAGGAAAGACTAATCATAAACAATTTTTCAAAACATGTGCAATTCCTCCTTACTATATTTATTTAAACATTTTTTCTTTTTCTTTTTCTTTCTTTCTTTCTTTTTCTTATCTTATCTTTTGCTTTTCTCTTTTCTTTCTTTCTTTCTTTCTTCCTTTTCTTTTCTCTTATGAAAATTAAAAGAAACAACATCAACATGAGAATTTCAATGAAAAGACATAAAATAGCATCCCAACATTATAACCAACCTACACATATTTACACCCCCCACACTTATACTTGTATATATCCACAAACTTAACAATCAACAAATGTTATACTAACTTTAAAGCTTAGGAAGGACATTTGGTTGGGGTTAAAGCATGTAATGTGGTTAATACACAAAAAAAGCAAATAAAGCTCAAGGGGGCTTAACAAGGGAGATATCATGTCAATAGGGTAGGCTATTTAGCTAATGCAGTTCAGAAAAGCAAAAAAAAAAGCCTGATCATCTCTATGTTAATGCAAGTGATAAAAATGTGGTCTCGAATACAAAATCAAGGCAAAGTTAGGATGTACATGTCATGATGTGTCAGTCTAATAAGACTTAAAATCTCACCAACTTTATCTACCATTAGTCACTACTTTTCTAAAGATAATGCACATCGAGTAATCACAAAAGTAAAAGTACATGCTCAAGTTGCCATAAAAATCTACAGTCAGAAATCTCCAGTCAGTCCACACTCTAATCATGACTATATAATCCTAGAAGCAATAGAAAAATGAGAAATTATTTAATTGTTTGTTTTATTCTTTCTCTCATTTTGATTGAAAACTTAAAATAAGCAAGAAATAAACCAACATAGAAACACATATACATATAAGAAACAAATGTGAAAAATTAAAGAAAAGAAATTTGCTTCCCTTAAGTTTCCTCCCAATAAGCGCCTTTGTTTTGGCTCAACTCCATACTCTCCTCACGTGAAAAAAGTATGTTCTTCAGGTATGGCAGTTTGTACTTTCTCCACATAAGGTTATTCAAGATAGGGTCTAAGTTGATGATCATTCACCTCCAGCATCTTCCCTATCCTCCAACTCTTAAACTCTACTGAGTCCATACACTTTGGAAATATTTCAAACATCTCTTTACCCTTTTCTTCCTCGGTCAATTTCTCTAACTTGCTAGGTAAAGATGAAGAGTTTGTCTCAACAATAATTATGGACTCAGTATTTACCTCTGAACTAAAAGACGTATCCTTTTCTACTTCGAGCTCCTTCTCCACTTCTTTCACACAAGTAATTCCTTGAGTAGTCCATTTAAGATTCTCAAGCTCCTCTTCACTCTGTAAGGCCTTTATGCTAACGTCCCTTAAGTACACCTCAGGTTGAGATAGTTGTGTTTCTTTACCTTGTGATACTAGGCAGTCGAGAGCTTCCGTTAACTAACCCATCTGGCTTGCCAAGTTCTTAATCCTAGAACTTGTTTCTTACTGGAATTGCATCTCTTCTGTTGTAATCGCAAAGTATTAGTAACACTAACATTAACTAATTCTTCTAATGAAGTACCTGAGTTTTGTTGGTTTTTTTAAATATTGGAGACTAGACCTTGTTTCTTGCAAAAATTGCCTTACATCCTGCTAGAATTCTTGTACACTCTATTGAAGTTGAATATTGTTAGCAGTCATAATATTAAGCAAATCTTCCAGAGATGTACCTGAGTCATGGTAAGAAGCTTCTGGTCTATATGGGAATTGTTGTTTGTCCCGCATACTATCAAGGAAGTAATTCTCTTGATTATCCCACCCATAACTAAAGTTAGTATAATCAGTCCAATCTGAGCTATAGGATTGGGAATATGATTTATAAAAGAAACTACTTCCTTCTAAGTATATTTTTAATTTTTTTCAAATACAAAACAAAAAGTGAAAAGATCAATAAATAACCAAAAATAAACTAATTACGAAAAAATATATACAAAACAACAATTAAAATCAAGCATAAAAACTAAAGCATTGTACTCCCTGAAAACGGTGCCAAAATTGACATGCACGTCATAACGCTAGCCAAAATAAACTAAACCTACTACTACTATAGCAATGGCGAGTTTAGGTCGATCCTATAGAGAATAGTCAGTTAGCTTTTGAAATAAAATTAATCAGTTTTTAGGTTTTGAGGGGGAGGGGTTGGTTTGGTTTATCAAACAAGAAAATAAAATGAAATTAAACTAATAAAAAATTAAAGAAAACATGCAAACTGATGAAAGTGGTGAATTCGTTAGGAATCCAATTCTTTGGTTCTATCTCGACCTACACCCTAATTAAACATATTTTAATGATTTGTTGTTCTCAAATCTCTCCTAGAAACTATTAATCATAGGTTAATCTACTAATCCGAGTTTTTCCTTAGGTATTGTTTAATTAAGATATGATTGTTAATTAAACCTAGCCAATAACCTAGGATACAATATCTATATTCAATTAGGCAACCACATTATGAATTAGAAACATCGATTAATTAAGGTAACAACCACATATGATGGGTTCATTTAACTTAGTTTATGTTATCCCTAATGATTACGAATCATTAGTCGCTACAAATGAATTTCAACATAACAACTACGAATTACATTGAATATTCTAGCAATGAGTTTGTAATAAAACGATCCAATGAACACATTAAAATCATCTTTTCACAATACCCAAACAATAAGCATCGGATAACATAATCAATTCCTAAAGAGAGAAAGAAAGCAACAAATACAAGGAGAAATACATTTAACTGGGTCGTCGGTGTCGAAGTCACCTTAAAAAAAGTGTCGGAAAGCTACCTCTCTATGGGTCTTCTCACGGTGGAGAGCTTGCCTCCCTCTTCATGCTCTCCCAAAGCTCCTGAAGTTTTCCCCAGCTGAAACACACCAAAACTTTCCTAACTCTGTTTTCACACACCCCTCGGTTTATATTAAAAACTAAGTTAAAAAAAGATGGGTAAGGTGGAAAGTGTCACACCCGTCACGGGTATGACACACCATGCATTTATTTTACCCTCCAAGTGCATCAACCTTCTTCCTTCGGTTTCCATTCTAATGTTGTCCATTAAATTCACGTTCATAAGATATCTTGTATGCATACAAATCCATGAATAGCCGTGAGTTACAATGTAGTCTTCTTCTTTGTGTATTCATTTTCTTGTTTTCTTCTTGTCTTTATTTTCTCTAATCTTCCTCATTCTTGTTACATGAAGACAAGTGGATATGAATCTTCAAAAAATGACTCAAATATTGTGCTTTTGACTCACTTTAACTCCTTTGCTTTTGAATTGTGCCTAAAATCACATATGAATCAACTGAGTATATTAAGCAATTTCATGTCATTAATCACTAAGTGTTATGGAATAAGTATACAATCAACTAAGCACATATCAATATTGCTTAGGAAGTTAATTTAGGATAACTTGAATCTAATTTTATGCTAATTTGATTTGATATGATATGATGATGTATGGTATTAATAACCAAATTGAGATTGATGATGGATTAATGTTGTGGATTTATAATTTTGATTATAGTTTTCTTGAGGACAAGAAAAAACTTAAGTGTGGGGATGTTTGATAAATGAATAATTTATCATATTTTAACTTCATAATTGTTGTATTTATGCTTGATAAATTATGCTTTTTAAAAAAATTAAATGAAGTATATATATTGAAAATGAGCTAAGCAATAGTACAACAACTTTCAAAGTTATACTGATCGCGGCTCGTCGTTCGATCTTAAAATCGAGCCTTGGAAACTGATCAAAAATAATAAATTCCAATATCGCAGTATAGTTGCAACCTCGGGTCGTCTCACTTCTTGGAAATGAGACACTTACAGAGATCGAAAGCGAGAAGAGGTAGACAACGGAGGCTGATCGACAGACAAAGGTGGAGGCAGAAAGTGAGAGCGAGAAACAGCAGCTGCAGGAGAGGAGTCGTGGCGAGATGTGAAACAGTAGAAATGAATAGATGGCGCCAGAAGAGGAGTGGTGCCGGAGGTGTAGGAAGAATTGGAGGGTGGATTTACAAAAAGGTCCCTGGTTAAAAGGAATGTCTGCCGTGCAAAAGGGGTAAAAGGGGAATTTCGCCGTCTAGGGTTACCGCAAAATGCCTATACGTCGCGACGTAGGAATTTACGCCGTCGCGGCAAAAGAATTATTGCTCGTCGCGATGTGATGAATGGGACTCGTCGCGACGTAGCAATTGGTGCAGGTCGCGGCGTAACAACTAGACAGACGAAACACGTCGCGGCGAGTGATGCCATGCCGTGGCGAACGTTCCCGAAAAAGAAACACAAAACCTAGGGATCCTAAGCAGTCCTACATGATCAATCAAATATAAAGCTCATGTTCACTAAACTCTTCTATCAAACCTATGTGTCATGCATCCGAAAAGATTCAGGGCTCTCAAAGGAAGTTAACTTATTGAAACAAATAAACTCAAATCCTACCTAACTACAACTAATCCTACTAGTTGGGTCTCTCCCCCCACACTTAATCAACACACTCATGCAACACAATTTCATACCAATTCTAATTAAGGCGCACAAATATATTGAAAATGCAGGAAGAGAAGCAATCTGGTGCTCACGGTGGGTCCTTCAACTCAGGATGGATGTTCGGCCGGTACTCGAGGGTTCACCTGCAATCTCAGTAGCAAAAATTCCTCCAAAGAGTTAGAGGATTCATATGTTGTACAAATTCAGCGCATCCATCATCAACAACTACATCAAGCATATTAGCTCCCAGGAGTGAGTAATCCTCATGGGGGTGTTCCATTGCTTCATACATGTTAAAGCTTACCTGTTGGTCTCCAACCTCCATGGTGATCTTACCTTCCTTCATGCTTATCATCGTACTAGCTGTCTGCAGAAAGGGTCGTCCGAGAATTAATGAAGTATCCTGCACAACTTTAGTAGACATGTCAAGCACATAAAAATCAACAGGAAAAACTAAACCTTTTACCTGAACAAGAATGTCTTCAATAATGTCCACGGGATGCCTAAATGATCTATCCGCCAATTGTAAAACTACTGAAGTAGGTTTTATACTTTTTACTCCTAAGACTTCATAGAAGATTTTGGCATCACATTTATAGCTGCCCCCAGATCCAATAATGCTCTTCCTATAGTCACCTTTCCTATGATGCAAGAAATGGTGAAAGATCCGGGGTCTTGACATTTTACCGGGATTTGAGGCTTAAACAATGCGGACACATTGGAACTCACTTGTACTCGTTCGTTTAGCCTAACTTTCTCTTGTTTGTACACAAATCCTTTAAATATTTAGCATAGGCTGGCACTCGTTTGACAAGACAAGTAAGGGGACATTTATTTCAATTTTCTCGAATAAATCGATTATGTCCTTTTCATGCTTGAGTTTACTCAATTTTTTGCTCATTAAATAAGAATTCGGAAAAGGAAGGTCTCGAAGATTTACCTCCTTACATGTAGCTTTGAGTTTGCTCAAGTTCTCTCAGCTTTATCCTCCTATCTTCTTGGCGTAATTCCTTTCTCCCTTGTTGTTGACTTCTTCCCTTGCAATAATTCTTCTTCCTTAAGACTTTCAGATTTCTTGATCGGCTCTTTGGGCGGAGGAACTTCTTTAACCTCAATTTCTTCATCACACTGCTCTTCTTCCTCTTGAGGATTAAATATTACCTGCTTGCCACTTCTCAAAGCAATTGCATTCAGACTCTTCGGATTCATTACAGTGTTTGAAGGAATCGTCCTACTACTACTTGCTTGATTTTCACTCATGTTGTTGGACAACTGAGTGACATAGGAATTTATGTTCTGTGCTTTGGTCTCCCATTGTTCCATTCTTTTCTCCAAAGCATTGAACCTAGCAGCAGTCTTTGAAGAATCCTGTTGAATAAGAGAAGCAATGGCATTAAACTGATTAGCAATAGAGTTTCTCTCTTCCTTCATCAGAGTCATCATGCTATGCACCAATTGGTTAGTGCCCTCTTTGGCAGGCACTGTTAAAGCTTGTTGATCAGGGAACTGGTTGTTAGACGATCCAGTTCCACTTCTTTATTTAAATCGGTTCGATGCTCTTGCCTCATCATTCCTCCAACTAAACCTTGGGTATGCTTTCCACCCCATTGTAGGTGTTGGAGTATGGATCCCATTTTGGATTCTACCTTCTGGGATATACTGCCAATACCTCCTCATATCGTTCGGGACAAACGCTCAAAATGTGCATCACCGACCTGTAAGTTTCGTAACTGGTTGCGGTAAGATTCATTGAAGGAGATGAGCTATGCACATTTAAATTCTTAAGCTCGGCAGTAATGAAATACAGTTGTGAAGTTATCCTATTTTCTAAGGAATCCACTTTTGATTCTAGACTCTCCATTCTTTTGGCTTAAGCTGTTAAGGCTCCCACTTCATGCACACTACTAGAATCTCGAACACTATATTGCTGGTGATTAAGAGCCATCCTTTTTATAAGGGCCCAAGCTTCCGACGCAGTGAGGTCAATCAGGGATCCTCCTGATGTGGCATCCAATATTCCTTTTTCCTGATTCTTCACCCCATCATAAAAATATTGCACCAATTGTTCATCCTGAATTTGATGATGGGGGCATCTCAAAAGTAAGTCTTGAAAACGGTTCCAGTAGTCGTATAAGGACTCATTGTAGTCTTGTTTTGCTGAATATATCTCCTTCCTCATTGATGATGTCCTAGAGGCGGGAAAGTACTTTTCTAGGAAGGCCTTTCGCAAGTTTGCCCAGCTATGATAGGCATTGGCCACATGCCTCGGAAGGCTCATATACCACTCCCGGGCCTTCCCTTCTAGAGATAGGTGAAAGACCTTCCAAAGTACTTAATCCAAATGTGCTCCTACCGGTTTCATACTTTGACAAATCATGGTCAGCGCTTGTAGGTGCATATAAGGATCCCCTCCTGCCAAACCGTGAAATTTGGGCAGAGAGTTAATCAGCAATCCTTTGACTTCGAAATTCACATCAAAGTTAGGGCAAGCCGCAGTGAAGGGATTATAACTAACATTTGATGTTGTGGCTTCCCTAATCGTCCTACGTCTATTGTTTTCGTTGTTATCGCCTACTCTTTCTTGCTCACCATTTAATCTAGATCACCATTCCTAGGTTGGTTAACAGGAAAGTTCTGATGTTCTGCCATGTTATCTACTTGCTCAATTATTCTAAGTCTCTCTTGTTCTTTCCTCTCTTTCCTAAGCTTCCTAAGATGTCTTTCTATTTCGGGTTGGAAATGAACAAGCCTAAGTCTTCTGGGTATGAACAAGAGCAATTCACAAAGGCAAAAATTGAAGCTATAGCAAAACTGACTCACAAATACACACAATCAAGCAAAAAGTGAAGTGCGATGGATGCGAGTGTATGAAAGTATGGATGTGTGTGTACGATTGCTATGTATGAAAAATAAAAGTATGCAAGTATGCTTGAGTAAACGAAATTAAACCTATACTATCAACAAGTATGCAATTTAACTTTCAAAAATGCAATGCAAAAACAAAAGTTCCTATGATCAACGACTTTGGCTAACCTATGGAAAACCAGTTTCTTGGTTCCCCGACAACGGCGACATTTTGATTGCGGCTCATTGTTCGATCCTAAAATCGATCCTTGGAAACCGGTAAAAAATAATAAATTCCAAGATCGCAGTATAGTTGCAGCCTTGGGTCGTCTCACTTCTTTGAACCGACGAAAAAGGTTTTAAAGCTAGCCTAAAAGTCAAAATTTAGTTGAACTTGATAAAAGAACGGGGGTTTTGTAAATTGATCAAAATTGAGGAAATAAAACTAAATTAAAGAAAATTGTATAAAAAGTATCTTTTTGGATTTTTGGGAATTTTAAAGCAACTAAGTTCAAACGATAATCAAATTGGATAGAGTCCTCTTGAAAATGAGCTTAGGCTATCACGGTTCAAAATTAATTTGCGGGGATAGAATCCACTAAGTTTCCGAAGAATCAATCTTAAAGAACCCTTTAAGTCCAATGATTTAATTAAATAACCCATTAATTAAACCCTTGTTAAAAACCTTAGTGTGTGAAATGGACATGCTCATGCAATTAGTCAAT
>JANKOE010000006.1:22414161-22426848 GCA_026284465.1 Erythroxylum citrifolium
GTCAAAAAGCCAAAATAAATGATTTTATTAGCCCTTATAAAAGAAAAGGAAAAATGATTCTTGAGAACCCCTTGCACACTCATGTCACGTCAAGATACTGCAGAAGGAAAAACTGAAAAATTTGATCCAATTTATCGTAATCAATTAGTTAATATGTTGGTTAACCCTATTCTAAAACATGGAAAAAAATCATTGGCTTATCCAATTATTTATCGAGTAATGAAAAAGATTAAACAAAAGACAAAAAATCGACTATCTATTTTACTGTTTTACGTCAAGCAATACGTTTCTATTGGAATTTCCGGATTATGCAATTTCTAGATTATTATATGATGATTTTGAAACTTTCCATATATATATAGAAATAGAATATAAAAATATAAAGAAATAGACTAGAAACCTTATGTCAATGACAACAAAGGGGATATTAAATGAATGAAATTGAGCTACTTGTTGAAGAAATGAAAAATATCCTATTTATTTGTATTTGCTTTGATGAGAAATAGAAAAATAAAAATACATATAAAGATATCCTTATTTTAGGAATAAAATTGAATTAGTTATCGCCCTTTCATGAAAAACGGAGAGATGAATTGATATCTTTTTTTATTAGAATATTGGATTTGAATTCATCGGAACTAGTGAATGTAGAATTATTGAAACAAGAAAGGACCATGAAATATGTTGGTTTACTATGCGGCTTCTATACGAGAAGTTAAATTGTACTAGAGTTTCCTTTTATAACTTAGGCCAGAATGGAGAAGGTAAGAAAAACAAAGAAGCATTGAAAAATAAATCATACTCCTTCCTAAACATAAAGCATATAATTTGTAATGCTTTCTGGTGTACGGAAAACAAAATTGGCGTTGACCATATGATACATCAGAGCCAATTTTTCAAATAAGCATTAAGGTCAACCCCAGACGAAACAATCAATGTAGAAGGAAAAATTATACCTGCTTAGAAACTTATCATGCCAAAACAAGTTGGATTAACTAAAACCAGTTCCACCATGGAATCAGTTGCAACAGTTCTTCCTTCAAGTTAAATTGAAAAAAAAAGTCATTTATTTGGTACATTCCTATGAATAATTGACATAACTGAGAGAATATGAAGTACAGTGGCAACCGTGTTACTTTATCTAGGTTGTCGATCAACTGTGCCGAATTTTGTCCATCTAGTATAAAGCATAAACAAAAATGAGCACAAAATGTCACAGAGATCAATGGCAAAATTGTTGGAATTGCTAAGCTCCACACTAGGTACAAGCATATCAGATGAACAATTCCCATACTGTCTTTCATCATCGCAATACTAGTTAAACATTGAATTGAGTTACAGACACATTACTGTTATTAAACAACTAGCAAAAAGATCTCAAGTGGGCTAGAACTAGATTACTTTACTAATACAGGTATGGCCTACCTGGATTTGTTCCAAGCTATGTCACTGGTAATAGCGGCCTCCAGCATTACCATAAGCATTGCCCTCCGGGTATGAAATCCTTCCCTCGGCTGCTAAGATCCTTCCACCTCCAGCAAATTGAGTTCGGCCCCTGTAGGACTCGAGCTGATTAGTGGTATAAGCCTGAGGTCCATCATCAGCAACACCCACAACTGTTGCACCACCATACCTATGAGCATCAGGCATACTGGTGGTCGAGTAGTGGTTCAATCCAGCTTGCTGGTACTGACTTAACCTGGTCTGTGATTCCTTGTGTAGAAACTCTTCTCTTCTATTTCCTTGTTGAACACGAAGTGCAAATAGCTTCTCATGGTATCCTGTATTTATCTGAATTATTTTCTGAAGCAGCAAAAGAGAATTGGTTATCATATTGGACCAACAATTGCAGATCCTCTCTCCAAGTTGCATAAAGGAAAACCAATTGTATCACATCATTTAGTACACTGAAGTGAAGAGTTTAATGCACCAAGACATAAGGAGAAACAATTGCACACATCATTTAGTATGTTGATAGTCAATAGATTAATGCACCAAGATTCTTTGTGGTATTCTGTTCTTCAAATACATGGCATAACTATGTAAGAATCCTGGGTGAGCCCTTTATGCTATTTAAACTAGTTCAAAATTCCATTTTTGTTCCAGATACTATGCCTTGATTTCAATGAATTCGCATGATACAGCACAGTTGTAGGGAACAAAACTGTAACAGAATTTTGAAGTAGAATAAAGACAGAGTTTAGCAAATACTAGTCAACAACTCTATTCCCAATATTAAATGACAAATTAGTCAAGCATTTATAGAGAGAAGATACCCTAATAAAAATGGAAATAACTTAATAGAGAAACAAATTAATGTAGCCTTAATAAGAACTAAAGAAAGAAAATAATGTAGGATGAATAGAAGAGATAACAAACTAGTAGTTAAAACTCACAAAAGTTGGGAATTTTGGGCGGCTGGAATTTTGAGTTTCAGGTTTGGAAGTTCAGTTTCAGGTCTGAATTTTAAGTAAGTTGCTGAAATTGCAGATTTGGATTGCTGGAAACTTAGGCTGGAATTTGCCAGAAACTTAGGCAGGAAATTGCCAGAAATTTAGAAAAATTGTTGAAATTTTCATGGTTGGATCTGATGGAATTTTAGTGAAAGAAACAAACAAGGGTCTACAAATCACTCTTAGAAAAAAAAATTCACATATTTTAGTTAAAAACTCAAAGTTTATAGAAAAAATTCAGACTAATTTTGTTGAAAGGCTGAGTACACATATATAGATAAGTCCTTGAAACCTTTATTCTAGTAGTAAAGGGATTCACAACTAACATATCTAAAATAGAACTGAATCATACTCTTATAAGGATTCTTTATTCTTAAATAAACTTAAGTCATAAACAAACAAAGACAATATACTTAACATATTATTAATCCCTATCAAAAGTCAACGTACTCAATATACAAGGCTTCACGCTTTGCGGGAATTTGGGGAAGGTCATAATAAAAGCAACCTTCCCTTTGTATTTTTACAAAGAGGCTGTTTCCGTGATTTGAACCTGTGACCTTTTGGTTACAAAGGAGCAACTCAACCTCATGAGAAATTCATAACTATCAAGTAAGTAAAATATAGCAAAGTAATTTCAGCCCTTGCTATCCTTGCTATTACATCAACTCACACTCTTCAATCCACCAAATTAAAGTTTGTGTTTGGGTGACTTACCTGTTTATAAACTTTAAGCTCTTTTGCACTAGATAACTCTAAACTTGGCCCTAACAAATGAAGAAACTCCTTCATTTGTTGTACTGCATCTTCTTATTATTTTAGTTTGGTTTATATGTATAAAAGTAAGAAAAGGAAATAAGAAACCACAGCAGTATGCATTAGTAAATGTGAAACTTGAGCAGCATACTGAAAGATGCTCTCAGTTCTGACAATGTGAGGCTGTTTCAAGGCAAATGATATTCAATCAAGGAGAAGAGCCTACCCTCCCAGCCAACAATCCTGCCCCTTACTCTTGTAAAATTTAGTTATGAATTTCTCAATGACTTTAGGTGAGAAGAAAGAAAGGAAAGAATGACATCATGACATTATAAAGAACATATGGCCATGAGTCAGACATGGTTGCTCAAGCGTATATGTGTAGATTATGTTATAACCATGGATCCAGAACTACTGCATTCCACTTGGGACAAGGCATAGAACAAGAACTTGTTAAAATTGACTCACCTCCCTGTGCCTAGCAATTTCTGCATCCTCTGCTTCATTATGTTCTTTTGCTAATTTCAGTATTTCATCCAAAAATTTCCTTTCAAGAACCTCAAAACTCAATGGTAATATGGTATTGTCATAGCCAATCTCCATATCTTGTTCGTAAGGCTGGCTTCTAGCATCCTTATGCACTAGATTTTCCAAACTCAATTTTGAATCTGGTGTCTGCCCCTGGTAGTAATGTCTTGTTTCATTGCCTCCTGGACCTGTATCATGAGGAAAATATAGATGAGTTCACACACCATATGCTCGCAGAAATTTCCACTGAAAAAATATAGATTTGGTTCAAACACCAATCCATATGAGATTTACACTTAAGCGCCACCAGCAACAACAGATGGAACGAGCACGAATTCTCAGCCAAAAATTGTATGCTTAACTAATTTTCCAGAGTTAAACCAACATGGATCCTAATTATACATAATCACAAGCCAAACCACAACAAAATTCAAAATCATCCAGGTCCACAGCAATTTTAAAGGCAACAGTTCCCAAAGGCACAACAGAAACTGGTAAAAGACATTTTAACAAACTACAGATGTCCCGGGCTTTGTAATGGATTCGTGATAGATTAATGATATTACACAGTTTGGTAGCTTCCAGTCAAAATGTCCTGGATTTATTAGTCATCATGACATAATTCCTAATAGAATGCATTGCCATGCAGATTATATCACCAAGCAAATGAGAAAGACATCACAGAAAAAATTGATCAAGTTAAGATATAAATTCCCTCTAAGCCAAATAATATGGGGTGGAAAGATTGGACATTGAATAGAAAAAGGATTGAGGAAGACAACGGGAGAAAGGGCAGAAACCTACGAGGAATGTAAAATTAGGAAAAGGGAAACAAATCAAAATTGATCAATTATGACTATATTGTAAGCAGAAAGTCTTCTGGCACTACAAATTCTACTGAAGTGATTATCTTAATTCTCATAAAGGCGAAGTTTACGTGAAATGGTGATGCAAAAGAGTTCTTGCACTGAAAGAGAAGGAAAACTATAAACTGGGTATCAACCAGAAGTTCTCCATCAAAAGAAAAAAGAAAGGATAAAGCTGGGTATCAAGCCTTTCAAATTACAAAGTCTTTTATAGTAGCTGTTGTACACTCTAATCTACAAGGCTCATATAGATCACCTAGACACCTTTTCGATCAAACATCAGGGCTTTGATGGAAAACGCCAAGAGCAAATTCTGAAAGGAAATAATCTCATTTTGGTACAAATTCTGAAGTGATAAAAGTACATTGCTTATATTATCAGATGAAACAGGATTTTTACATTTAGGCCAGAGGATTATTCTTTTTCAATCATTACAAAGCCTGCATAATCTACAAAATAGAGAGTTATCAAACTAAGTAATCATCTTGAGAACACATAAATACATTCATCCACCATGCCATTCACTAGTATCAAACGGTTAGAAACAAAAAAGCAAACAATTATTTGTGTTTTAAAAGTAAAGAAAATAGAAGAAAGAAAAAACTTGCCCTGATTGTTGAACACGTGAGAAGTCATTTGAGAGGTGTGGATGCTTTGAGCATCTCTATCTCTGTCTCTATTTCTATCCCTATCCCACTGCCACTGGGCATCCAGTTTAGAAGAAGATTTGTAGGGATTTTCTGCCTCTGATGAATATGAGTCTTGACGTCCTCCGTATTTACTCATTCTTCGACTCCCCGCGTACGAATTATTCATGTTGGTTTCACCTAGTCTGCAATTGAGGAAATAGATAGCACACCCTATTTATACACTCTCTCTTTCTTTCTAATCATAAACGACAGAGGAGATCTGCGGTCTGTTTGTCTCTCGAGAAAATTCAGGACGACGTCGTATGACTGAGTCGCATGCAATATGCCCATTCAAGCTTAGGGGAAGGAGGATTGGTTAGCTTAATGTATGTTTGGTTTATAAATAAACTGGAGCTGTAAGACGACCAAGTGACTTCATCCTCCCTTGCAAAATTGGGCATACTCTTCATGACCTCTCCCATGACAATTCCACTCTCCATTCATTATTCAATTAACTAAAGTCAATTTATAATATTATAAAACTTTTAATCAATTTACTTAGTCTCACTAAGGTGAACCTTGACTTTTAGAATTTTCTTCTTCTTACGTTAAAAAATACTAAATCAATAATTTTTTGGAAATTAATATTAATTCGCACTTTTTTTTAATTTTCTCTTCCTTCTTTTTTATGGATCTTAACGTTGTTTTTCTATTTATAAATTTGATTACACTTTTAGCACTTCTCTAGATTTTCAACATTTTATTTTTAAAACTAGTTCCTTTGCATTAAATTTTACCTTAATTCTCCAAGTACCATTAGTTATACCCAAATTTTAAGTCTAAAATCCAATGAACTTCTTTATAAATAAAAGAAAAATAAAAATATTGATATATTGTTAAGTACTCATAAAGTTACTTGTATTTTTACAGAGGAAAACTTCTTCTATCTATATAGAGATATGGGGAGAGAGATAAAGTAGAGAGAATTTCATTTAATGATATCATATAACATAAAGTGAAGGTTTAAATTATACATACCCCTTAAAGTTGTAAAAAGAGTACTTCTCATATTAATACATCTTACTTACCGCTCTTCTACGAATTTGGATTGTTGTATGTAATTTACTTTCAAATTATAAGTATTCTGTCAGTCTCCAAAATTTGAGTTTGTAATATTTATATTTTGATGAAATTTAACATCTTAAAAATATTTTTAATGTTTATAAATAAGTTTTAGATTGATATGGATGCTTACAAGGTGTATGATTAATTAATTAAGCTGATAATACTTAAGGAAGAAGGAAAATAAGAGAATTCGCTATAATTATAAAAGGATACCTAGGGCTAATTTAGGATTGTCAGTCGAACATTATGCCTTATAGGTAAAGTAGTAAAGGCACTAGGAAACACTAGTTGGGTTGTTTCTCATACTAACCTTATTGAATGGTTTTGTCTTAACAAGAGGAGGAAGGAGAGGATTTGATAGTCTTTAAAATAGCACTCTATAGCACTAGATATGGCCTTTGGATGAAGAGGAATATAAGAATTTTTAAAAAGGAATTTATATAAGAATGAACGTTTTTAACTATATTGCTCAATGTACAAGGAATCAATACTAGACTTATAGTTAATCACTAGTAAATAACTACAGATTACACCATAGGGGTTAGGCTCACACTGGAAGAACACTGCACCTTGATGATTCCTTGAATGTTCATAAAATTGCCTGGCACTGAGCTTATAAAGCTAACTTGAAGCTTAAGACTAAAGCTCAATATGCCACGTATTGTCTATCAATGTTGACAATAAAGGTATAGTGAATGGTGCTTAGTTAATAGCAATATTTTGGTTAAAAATCTTTTATTATCTCCTTAATGGTTTAAGAAATTAGCAATTTATGGTTACAGACATGTTTGTAATTAATTATTTGATTTAATAAATTCTTTACATTCTAAAAAAAAGTTATAAGAGAGGTTATAAGGCTAATTTAAAAACAAGGAACTACAAGTATATCAAAACAAGGCCAAAGAAATTGATATAAGGCATTATAAAATGACAATGCTAAAATAGTCCAAGGAAGTTAACTCAAATTGTGAGATTCAAATTGATAGTTAGGATGCGCTTTTTCCTATTTACTTTCCTTTGTGTAATAGGATTTTGAATGAAACTAATCTTGAATTTTATTTGAAAATGGATAGGTTTAATTTATATCAAAATCTAACTTGAATAAATAATGATGATTAAGAAATAAAATAAAAATTTTAATGGAATAAAGAAAAGTTAGATAAGGCTTTTTATTTAAAAAGATGAAAGGCCCCAAGAACAAATGATTGAATTTTTATAACGGATTTGATGAAGTGATCTATTTAAACTAAAAACAAAAAGATTGGAGATAGTCTTACTAAGTTAATAGCTTTTGAGATTCTAAACTATGTAAAGGAAAAGAAATTGGGCCTTGGTTCAGCCAGATTTTGCTGGACTGGATTGACATCGTTCTGATCCATAGCTTCGCGTAACTTTGGTGGTCGGGCACCTGCAAAACAGACAAAAAGGCACGCCGGGGGTTGTTTCCCGGGAGGCCCCTCCGACGCTCAAGTTAATATTTTTGTAGGGTTTTCAACTGTGATAAGCAAAGAGTGGCTAGGTTGAATTCTCCTCCCTGAATCTTAGCAGAATAGTACATTATATACCTGTGAAAGCCATTAGGTTTAGGTTTGCGTGAGTCATTGTGTCTGCATGGGAGTCGGACGCTTATTGGGCCGAACGGGCCATGGATGTCGGGCTGTAGTCATCTGGGCTTGGTGCCGGGCCTAGGAAAGTCAATTTGGCCAACCCAACCAGGCCTAAATATTTATTGTGTAAAAGCAGTCCCTAATTTCTTAAAATGTTTAGAAGTTTAAAACTAAAGATCTAAAAGAATCAAACCTAATAGGATAGTTAGTCCTAACTTAAAACAAAACAATAATAATATAGTGATATCACTAATGGGCTTGGGAGCCTAAACTTAAAATAGTAATGAGTCTATGACCCAACTAATTGCTCATTTTTAACTTTTAAATGAAAAATGGTATTAAAAATGATTGGGCTTTTCAAAAAATCAAATTTATTAAACCTTTTTTTATAATTTAAATAATATACCATTAACCAAAAAGGGTTTTGTACATAAAACGAAGTAGATGAGTAAGCTGAGATAACCATACGAACAATAAAACCAATTGGTAACAATTTAATTCTAAAACACTATAAACATTTAAATGTTATAAGTATAGTGAGAGTGAATAAGTGTTAGGATGCTGATCGCGGCTCGTCGTTCCATCTAGGATCGATCTTTGGAAACCGGTCAAAAATAATAAATACCAAGGATTGCAGTATAGTATGCTACCTCGGGTCGTCTCACTTCTTGGAACCGATGAAAAAGGTTTTAAAGCTAGCCTAAAAGTCAAAATTCTATTGAAATTGATAAAAGAACGGGGGTTTTGTAAATTGATCAGAATTGGTTGAAAGAACTAAATTAAAGAAAATTGTATAAAAAGTATCTTTTTGGATTTTTGGGAATTTTAAAGCAAACTTAGTTCAAACGATAATCAAATTGGATAAAGCCCTCTTGAAAATGAGCTAGGTTATCACGGTTCAAAATAAATTTGCGGGGATAGAATCCACTAAGTTTTCGAAAAATCAACCTTAAAGAACCCTTTAAGTCCAAGGATTTAATTAAATAACCCATTAATTAAAGCCTTGTTAAAAACCTTAGTGTGTGAAATGGACATGTTCATGCAATTAGTCATCGGATCAAACATAATCATTCATATCAAACACAACCATGCAGATAATCAGGATTAATGCAATCACCCAAGACATATATGAGACCTCATATATTCAAGCAAAAGATTCAACATAAACAATATCCATAACACAAATCATCGTTCAACACCCAATTAAACCATAATCAGGCTAATCTAGTCATAATACCGAAAACTCTAACTCAGAGTTATACAACACTATAACTAAATTTCAGACGATGAATGATAACTCCCCTTTGAAGCCCATGAACTCAAGCCGATGCTACATCATCAAGAGGTCTGAAAGCCTAGCCACGCATGACGGTCATCGTCCTCAACACGGTTGTAACTCCGACAACACCTATGGTGAAGATGATCCGGCGGTGTAGATGATGATGAAATGTCGACGGTGGATGATGGCTGCGACAGGGAATGGCGATGATGATGAAATGTTATGGTGTAAGATGTGTCTGAGTGCGGAGAAGATGTGTAGCCAGCTGACCCTTGTGACCTAATTTGGCAAGTTTTTAAAGAATCGAGGTTAGGTCGAGTCGGAACAGTGAGATAATTTTCATTTAAAGTGCGGGTATCTGTCTGCACGTCGCGACGTGCGAATTAATTGACGTCGCGACGTGTGCTCTGGCTTACTCGCCGCGGCGAGGCAATTATTTGACTTCGCGGCGTGTCATCTTTGGCTCACTCGCCACGGCGAGGCAAATGGTATGCGCCGCGACGTGTCGTCTTCTGCATGCGCCGCGACGTGTAAAGGACCTTGTTGAGTTTTTCATCTCTTTGACTCCATTTTTCCTACAAAATAAAATAGCAATTTGCAGTATCAATTGTCCCTAGGAAAAATTATGCAGCAATTAATATCAATTTGCAATAATTTTACTAACAAATTACAATTCATATGAGCTCACTATAGGGAACCAATTTAAGCGCAAAAATCATCAATTAGGAGTCAAAAAGTGCACTAGCAATTATAAAAATGCAGCCAACTAATAATATAAACTTGAGCTCAATCATATACTCCTTTGCCAAAACCAACCAACGACTACTAACCACATTCTTAATAAAAACGACTTTATTTCTGGGTCCCTACATTTACAACATGACAAAGTTTCTTGATTGCTGAAAGGTATAGATTAAAGAAGAAAATTCTCATCTCCTCTACTTCTCACTATCCGTCATCTTCCCTAATTAGGGTTGATTTCTTCAGTGGCAATGAAGGTCTCATTCCTCAACCTAAACTCATAAGTGAGAGTTTCAGTAGGGTTGATAAATTATACTTTTAATGTATATTTGGTACTTAATTTGCTTCAAATGTGCATACAGAGTATAATTTCCTTCACAGACTTAAAAAGAAGAATTTAGATTAAAACATAACATAAAATAAATACTTCTCCTAGGCTATACAGATTTTCAATTCTCTTCTCCCTTTGCATAAATTGCCTGGCCCTCTTAAATCTTATCCTTTTCCTACTCAACCTATAATATCTCAACAAGTTCATATCCCTGTGAGGGAAACCTTTGTGCCAGGTTATTGGGGATACCTTACCTTAATCCAAGCTGAAATTTATCCCTCTTAGTGAAGAAAACCCTCTAGTAGTCTCTCCACTAGTTGAAGTACTTCAGGTAAAGGCGAAAAGGTGGTTCAACACCTTACTTGGTTACTTTATTAATAAAAGTCATTCTTCCCTCAAATGAAAGCCTATTGTGACAACAATTAGTGTAAGAAAGTTCTAGAGATGCTGCTCATCAATGAATAAATACTTTGTTCTATTTAGATTTATAACAAAACCAACATGAATAGGAAACTGGAGTAAAAACCTTAACATGCATTTATTAAACTAATTCTTCTAAAGCAATGGAAACTTGGTTTGATCTTATATAAAGTTATAATGGAATTAATCCCATTATGGGTTCATTTAGTAACATTACACTAGAATATGGTCCAGAATAAGCTCAATAGATAAACCTTTGTGTATGGATGAAAACAATACTTCTCTTAGTGGAATTGATTACATAAGAATTTATGTTAAAGTCAATACGTGGAAAATTATTCAAGATGCCCTACCCTAAAATGATTGAATGAAAAGGAAGTATGATGTAATCTAAAATAGCAATATCTTATCAATGGAGACCTCCTTAAATCAAAGCCAAAAGTTTGTGGAAAATAACTAGTAAAAAATTCATCACTAGTGCATATGATGAATTCTCAAGAGGTGCTAATCCAAACTCTATAGAAGAAGTTGTCTAGATCACAAGTGCTTTAAAGGAAATCCTGAGATGTACATAAACTTAAACAAGAAGGTTAGCATGATATATCCCTCTTCTTTAAAGAATCTTTCTTTAAAGAATCTTCATTCCTTCATTCCTTATCCCATAAAATAGGATGTAGCAACCTAGCTCTCTAGACCTTTTACTCCACAGCCTTAACCCTTAAAAGACACTTAGTCCAGGTGGCATGAATGCTCAATTGTTTTAAGAAACACTAGCACTTGATTGGTGAAATCATCACTAAACTTATCCTTGAACTACTCTAAAAAGGCAAGATGCTCTTAGAAATTAGTGAGACTTTGTCTTTCTAATCCCTAAGAAACCAAATCCTTCTCTTTACAAGACTATAAACATATTTCATTTGCAATGTTTTATAAAATTTAATGTCAAAAATGATTATAACAAGGCTAAAATCAACTCTCAATTCAATCATTTATCCAATTCAATGAGATTTACCCAATTTAGAAATATTCATGATAATATTCTCCTAATGCAAGACTTATTCAAAGATTACCATCACATAAATCTACCAAAAGTTGTATAAAAATTGACATCCACAAAGTTGATTCTATAAATTAGAAGTTTATCCATGACTTAACTACAAAGCTGCAAAGATAAATTATTTTGGATATGGATCTAGCTTTGTATAACAACAATATCCTTTAACATTCTAGTAAATAAGGAGCCTATTGAGGTTTTTAAAGGAAGCATAGGGCTGAGGCAAAGGGACCCTTTATTCCTCTACCTCTTTATAATTTTCATTGAAGTGCTCTTTGTAATGATTGAGAAATAAACATCTAATAAAGGGACATTCAAATTCCACTAGAAATATAATAAAATTAAACTCAAGCAGTTATATTTGTCTAATGATTTAATTCTTCTATGTTGGGTAGATGAAACCTCTGTGGGACTCCCATCTCTATATTCAATAAGTTTAGTGAGCGCTCAGGCATAAAAGTCAACATAAACAAAACCATCTTTTATGCCTCTTTGTGCAATCCACAATTTCCTGGGTTCACAGTGAAGCTGGGATTCAAACTTTAGTGAGGGATTATTTTAGTGAACTTTTCACAAGCACTGCCGCCTCTCACCGTCGCCCCATTACTAGCTTGGTATCGCCATTGGTTAGTCCTGATGATAATGTCGCCCTCACGCGACAGTTCTTGAATGATGAATTTCGGACAGCCCTTTTTCAAATGAACCTAGATAAAGCGCCTGGTCTTGATGGGTTGAATCCGGCTTTCTTTCAGAAGAACTGGACCTTGATGGGCAAGGATATTTCCGATAACTGTCATTTATGGCTTTCCCGAGGTACCCTTCCACACTCTTTAACTGAAACTTTGCTTGTCCTAATTCCTAAGTGTGAGAGTCCAGTAACAGTTAAGGATTTTCGTCC
>JANKOE010000006.1:22467760-22486271 GCA_026284465.1 Erythroxylum citrifolium
TATGTAAAATATTTAAAAATTATTATTATTTCAAATTAATTGTCATTATTATTTATTATTAAGATTTTTGAAAGCATAGTTAATGTAAACAGTAAATTAGTAAAGTATACAGTACAGATGTATAATATATCAATTTGGAATATTTTGTATTTTTTAAAATTTTAGGGACTATTTTATAAATTTTAAAAATATCCCAAAACGGTACTCGGTATCGACCGGTACCAAAATAGTTTTATTCCAAAACTCAATTCAGTATCAAGCCCAATACGATATTCATAACATTGATTCCCGTGCTTCAGCGTTAACCAATTCAGTTAATTTACGGGATCAAATAAAGATTTAGCAGGAGCAATAGGAAGAAAATACACCAAATGTGACATATCCTGACTATAGGGCATCGTGAAACCCCACACCTGTAGCCACCGACAAGCCCATGGCGACCATGCAAGATTGCAGGATATCCCTTAATAATTCATGCTTTATATTTTACTTTTTGGATTTCATATAACTTTTTTAATCGTACCAACCCATTAGGTAATCGGAAAGGACAGTGAGTGGACGAACGTTTCATTTTGGGTGCAAGTCCCGAAGGAAAACAGGCGTAGATGACCTGTTTTTATTATTATGTTTTTATAAAAATTTATCTATTTAATAAATAGAATCTTCAAAAATTAGATATATGAAATCGCACTACATCAGAGTGTGCACCAAAACTAAGAAAAAAAGATCTTGATGGACCACAAATGGGTCCCAGTTTTCACATGTATTTACATAAGGCGATTACGTCGCCGTCCCATCACCCTTTCTCCATGTTCTTCTGTTCCTGCGTCTCTACTTTTTTCTTCCTCTTCAAAAATCTCCACTACCTTTTTACTCCGATGAGTTTTTTTCTTTCGATAAAAGAATGAAAACTGCGTCTTTATTTTTCTTCCACTTCTATTTTCTCCATTTTCAGTTTTTATATTATCTATTTTATGGAAATGATTAGAGGGTGAAATAACTTAGAAAAATTCACTTTTAAATAAATATTTAAATATATAAATTAAATATATTCAACTCTTATTTAAATAAAATTGTATTGTATGTTTTTAACATTTCCAATATCATGTAATTAAGCAAGTAGTTTTATCCAAAATAAAATTATATTTTATAGTGTTAAAGTATGACAATTTTAACAAAGATTAGTCTATACCCACTTAGGATAAAAATCTAAATTATTTAATTTCCTAAAAGAGTTATAAAATTAATTGAATGTTGCGAAATATTGAAATCTATATATAAACAATGTACTCTAAAATTATAGTTTATGACCTTCTTGTAGATATTAAAGCGAAAACATATGTAGAAAGAAACTGATTATATTAGTGGAATATTACGTTATTGTTAGTATCTTTTTCAAATTCTAAATCTAAGTTAAGCTCATTGAAGCTAGCATGGAACTATGGAAGACTGCTAGCAGGTCGCGTATAAGTCTCTCTCTTTGATTACTATACGACGGACATTATAGGTTACGTAGGTTTCGAACCTTTTAAAAATATGAGTCCACGTGGCCGCCTCGTTATGGAGTATGTGTAGGGGCTGTCGTTGACAACCTTGCAAATGACACGTTGATGGGGTCGTTGAATCCCGTGTTTAAAGCTATTTTAACTCTCTCTTTTGCTATTTGCCCGCGAGCGGGAGGAGCGTTACTTGTACTGGTCAGTCACGAGCCCTTGTGAGCGTACTGTACTCTGCGTTTCACGCTAGTCGGTTCCGATTAATCCATTTCCCACCGACCAATTGAATGTGTACTCTTTTTTCTCTCTCAAGTAATTTCTATAAAATTAATCGTATTTAAATATATTTTATGTTAAGCGTTTTCAGAATTTCAGGATCTCAAATGATGTTTTGAATAAGTTATGGAAGAATGATAGCGCGTGATGACGTCAATATTTAAGAATATTAACTACCAACATTTGGTTAATTGAAGCCTTACTTGTTTTCTATTTCTATCACGATACCAAAAAATGACATTGATGTCATCTTAAAAGGACATTTGACTAGTGTAACGCATAAGAATTAAGAACGGACTTATTGTTATTGTCATTGGCTAGGCAAATGTCAAATACCAAAATTTTAACTTGTATGAATTAAATGTTGTACCTAAAATTGCATGATTTCGACTTAGGAGGGTTTAGTTGGGTTTTACTAGCTCCGTTGTATTATTATATTCATGATTTATTCTATCAAAGAAACTCACTCTAAAACATCAAAGAAAATCCAACTCACTCAATCAAAGTCAGTTTAAACATCAGTATACTCTTCGGTTGCACTCTAAAACAATCTCCTCGGTCCCTCTCCTTTCCCTTTCTAGTCCGGTTTTGCCACCTTGAAAAGCAAACAACCAAACTGACGGTTAAGCCAAAAACACAACCTCTCTTTAAAGCTTCAGGCCTTCAAGAATTTGAACATGAACATGATCTTCGAGCCCTGCCCCCTTGTCGGCAACGAAGACAGTACTCGGTAACGACATTAATCTCAGTCAAAACAACAAGGAAAATGCTGCGACGTGGGGAGGAGGAAATGGCGGGTTGTGGCTCAACAGTGATTGTAGGCGTGAAGCTTGATTCTCATAGCAGAGAGCTTTTGACCTGGGCCTTGGTTAAGGTGGCACAGGCTGGAGATACTGTTGTTGCTCTTCACGTCCTTGCTAATGATGGTAAGCGCATGAACCTTTTATGGATTTTGGTTCTGTGAGTAGATTTTCTGATTTGGCGAAATGGGTTTGTGTAGAAATCGTGAATAGAGATGGGAAGTCTTCGCTTCTCTCGCTTTTCAAGGCTTTTGATTCTGTTCTAGCCGTTTATGAAGGTTTCTGCAACTTACAACAGGTTGGTCTTTTGCCAGAGTTGACGACCTCCTTCTATTTTTCTTTCTGTTTTCTGTATGTTGTACTCATCTCCAAACGTTTCAAACGCAATGTCCTCTTCTTGGTTGCTGAGGAAATGAATGTTTTGAGCAGTTATTTCTTGGTTCAGATACGCGACAACCATAAGTCAGTCTGTCTCATAAGTGGATAAATCATTTCTTAAAGATATTCAATAAGAATTTCATGGTTATCGAATTATGTTCCGGTTTCTGAAGGGGCGTGCTTTGCAGGTGGATCTCAAGCTAAAGATATGTAGAGGATCATCTGTACGGAAAATTTTAGTGAGAGAAGCAAAATCATACAACGCATCAAAGGTAATTGTTGGAGCTGCCAAGACTCATCACACAATCCGGTCATCGATATCTATGGCTAAGTATTGTGCCAAAAAGCTATCAAATGGTTGTTCTGTTCTGGCTGTTAATAATGGGAAGGTTTTGTTTAGTAAAGAACAGTCTCCAGCTAATGCTAGTGACTCACAGGGTTGGTCATATCATCTGAACTAATGCTCTATCATTTGGTTCTTTTAGTCTTGATTTATAATAACCAGTCTCGTAATCTTGTTCAGGAACTGGAGAATGTCGTCGCAAAGGTTTACTCACTGCAATTCACAAGTCAATTTCACTGAATAAGAGTGCCAAAATATTGAGTGAAAGTACTCCTACTGGAGCCTCAAACTGTCATCAGGTTATGGACCAGACTTTGGAGCAGGCCTTGATACAAGTTCGTTCGAATAGTTTGGAGAGCATAATGAAGAAGAACTGCTCACTTTGTGGACCAGTTCCTCATTATCTTAATACTTCTAGTCACGAATCTGAAGAAGACTCTCATGATAGCTGTCGGGGTAAGGATAAGTCTTTAGCTCTTGTCACGTTACCCAAGGAAGATGCTACTTCGACTTCAAGAATACTAACAGTCAAGCAGTTACCTGAAGTGAAACCTGGCTGGCCACTACTCCGTCGTTCATGTTTACCTGATCTACGAGTGTCAGATAGATCTTCAATGAGGCAGATCTCTGTGGTTCAGTGGGCAATGAGGTTACCTAGTCGGCAACTTTCATCGTCCTCTGCTGATTTGGATAACAAACAGAATGATTGTAGGTTGGTTGAAGAAAGATCCTCTTTAGATGGAGAAACTGGCGCTATTGTTCCAGTTGGTACAGAGACCGTAACAGCTCCACCTTCCCCTGATCACAACTTGAAAAATCGACCCAAAGAATTGGAGGGCCTTCATGAGAAAAACTCATCAACTTGTAGATTGTTCACATACCAAGAACTTCTCGCAGCCACTTCCAATTTCTTTGCAGGTAGGTTTTGTCAAATATCTTTAAACTGTTATATCCTCTCTGCATTATGTGATCTTTTAATTTTATTTCAGAAAATCTGATTGGAAAAGGAGGCAGCAGTCAGGTTTATAAAGGTTGCCTTCCTGATGGCAAGGAACTTGCTGTAAAAATTTTAAGGCCATCTGAAGATGTACTGAAGGAGTTTGTTTTGGAGATTGAAATCATTACCACCTTACATCACAAAAACATAATTTCACTTCTGGGATTCTGCTTTGAGGACAAAAATCTTCTTTTGGTCTACGATTTTCTATCAAGAGGAAGCCTTGAAGAGAACCTTCACGGTACATCCTCTAGAATGTTTTTACACATTTAGATCAGAAACAGATCAGGTATTCTGTCAATTGAAGTAGTTTCTGGTCCCATGATGGCGTTCGTTATTTCCCCATTCAGGTAATAAAAAAGACCCACATGCATTTGGGTGGAGTGAGAGATATAAAGTAGCTGTAGGTGTCGCTGAGGCCATGAATTATCTGCACAATGACAGTACTCAGCCTGTCATCCACAGGGATATTAAATCATCCAATATACTGTTGTCAGATGATTTTGAACCTCAGGTATTTTATTTTGAACATTGAGCTTTACCTATGATGGTCTGATGTTTTGATTTTGAAGTGATGAAGCTTTCTGGATTTCTCAGCTTTCTGATTTTGGACTTGCTAAATGGGCGACAAGCTCGAACTCCCATACAATATGCAACGATGTTGCAGGGACCTTTGGGTATGTTAATTAATTGTCATAGTTTTCGTATTCATGTTTTATTTACGTTTTCTCAATTCATTTTAAATTGTGAAGAGTCTGATATTCTATTGTTTCTTGGGATTCAACATAAATCTGACTTTCTTAGAAACTAATCTTTTACAACACTTGATTGCTGCAGTTACTTGGCTCCTGAGTACTTCATGTATGGGAAAGTAAATGACAAGATTGATGTCTACTCTTTTGGTGTTGTACTCCTTGAGCTCCTTTCTGGGAGAAAGCCCATAAGCACTGACCATCCAAAAGGTCAAGAGAGCCTAGTTATGTGGGTATGTCCTTTATTTTTCTTGGTTCTTAGTGTGTATCTTCAAATTGATTCTGATGTTGATTTCTTATCCAGGCAAAAGCAATTCTTAATGGCGGAAAGATTTCCCAGTTGTTAGACCCAAGCTTGGGCAACAACCATGACTGCGATCAGATTGAGAGAATGGTTTTAGCTGCTACTCTTTGCATAAGACGCTCACCAAGAAGCAGGCCTCAAGTGAGCACTGTGAGTACTCTCTTAGTTTCAGTTTCATTTCATGCTTAATCTTGTGTTTTGTCTCCTTTCTTCTTATCTTTGAAATTATTTGCACCAAAAGTGGCCACGAATCTTGATTCTATTTTTATATTTTAGAGTAAAAATCTGAAAACTTTAGACCAGAAGTAGCCAGGAAAATTGACATTCATCTGTCCACTGAAACTTAGCCTCTCATGGTGATATTAGTCCCTAAAATGTTCTTTTTTTTTGGGTGAAAGGTTTTAAAGCTCCTTCAGGGTGACGTTGAAGTGACCAAGTGGGCAAAACTGCAAATTAATGAGGTAGAAGAATCCGAAATGCTGGACGGTGATGATTGTCCTCGTTCCAATCTCCAGTCTCATCTCAACCTTGCTTTGCTTGATGTGGAGAATGATTCTCTCTCAATGAGCAGCATTGAACAAAATATCTCGCTGGAGGACTATCTGCAAGGCAGGTGGAGCCGATCCTCAAGCTTTGATTGATCTTCCAAACTACTGGCAAGCACAAGTGCAATCCACTACCTGCAATTCTTGGAAAAATCATCTTGGTTCTTGACTTTGCGTTTGCAGTTTGGTTATAGATGGGTGTGTTGGATGAGAGGTTGTTTGTGGTGTGCCCCCCTCCTCCCCCTTACTAGTCCAAAGTTTAGTTCTAACTTCTTGGAACAGTCTTTGTTGTTTATTCTTATTTTGTTGAAAACGTTTCTGTGCTTCATCTCAACGGATCAAGGGTGAAATCTGTTGTAGATGTCCTTGTTTTAAATTTAGACAATTTACAGACAAAATGAATTGTGAGTACAAGTTGCCAATACTTCGTACATGTTAGAAAGGTTAATATGAGCTTCACACTTAGATATCTGCATCTTTTCTTTGCTAATTAGCCGTAGCTCGATTGGCACGAATCCTTCGCTAGTCTAAGTCTCTGTTTGGTTGGGTTTATATTAGTAGAGTTTTTGTGAGTAGAATTTTTTTTTGGATAGTTTTTTTGCGAAGAACTTTTCTAAAATGTCAGGTAACTCTTTGGTTGTTATTTAAAAAAGAGCTTTTTTGAAAGAGCTTCGTACAGTAGACTGTTTGGCAACATAAAATAAAAAGCATTTTTAATTTTAACTATATTTTATTTTGTAATAAAAATTATTTAAAATATATTCAACACAATATATCAATTATTATATAATTTTAAATCATATAAAACACAAATGAAAATATATCTATCTAAATCTTTTATATAGATTATAATATAAGCAAGCTAATATCGAAAATAAATATTAAAACATATAAAAAGTTAAATAGTATTATATAAATCTCAAAATAAATATTCAAGTTAAGTAAATAGTTAAATACATAATAAACGGGAAGATAAGTTTGTAAGTATTATGGAAATTAAGTGTAAAACTTAAGAGACTAAAAAATAGACTCATTAATTGATCTGAAAAATCTATCTAAAAAAGTATTTTTTTGAAAAGCTCCAAATTCGAATATGTTAAAAAGCTTTTTTTTAAGTTATATCTATTAAAAAAAGTATTTTTTATTTTATTTTTCTTAAAAAAACTTTTGTGGTAAAAAAGTATTTATTTATCTTTAAAAGTTCAATTAAACATGTACTAAATTATCATACAATAAAAGAAAAAAAAGAAAGGAGAAGAAAAAGACATATTATATTGCAATTTATGAGCTAATTAGATGGGAACCCTTTTCATCTATATAGGTTTACGGGAACTAAAAGCAGGATCATGTGGTCTGTATATTTGTAGCTTCAAGGCACGTGAAATGCTTCTCATACGGGACCATTCAAAGGTCATTGTCATTCCTCACCCTGTGTATTAAAACAATTATTGCATCACTGCTTTTCCACTTAGAACTTCCGTTCGAAGCCACTGTTGCCAAATTCCCGTTTCCTTTGTCTGATCACCATCGTCCTTTTGGACCCCCTCACTTTTCTATGCTATTGGGGTGAAGTCCTTGTTAGAGCAAGCAATTGATGAATAAGTCATTGTACTGCCTTTTCCACCGACAATTTCAATGGTGGCAATACTAATTCAGAAATCTCATGTTGGAATTTTATTCTTGTTGAAAATTTATTAACCACTATTTTCAAAAGATTAAAGTTTAAAAAATTAAAGTTGATCCGGCATTATAAATAATTTTATTGAGTCAAAGTTCAAGAAAAAAATTAAATTTATCGGTATAAATTAAAAGGAAGTTCAATGAAGTTGCTATAAACAATTATTAGGTCTCTTGCTACCTAATTAATTAATTTCATGAAAATACAATTCTTTATATAGTAAGAAAAATACAGAAATATTTTTTTGATATCGTTTAATTTTAAAGCACTTTCGTTAAAGACGATTATAGGTTACAATACCTGTTGGAAGTTACACAAGAAGTAACTTCCGACTGTTATCGTCCTCATATAAAAAAAACTGAAAAAATCTCTCCCAACATTCTTAGAAACTCTCTCTATACTTTCTCACGAAAAGCAATTATCAAAGGCTTAAAGTTTGGGACGTGGATTAATTGGTGACTCTAGTAGCTAACCATAAAACGAAGATTAGCAATCAGCAAATCGATCCAGTACTTCCGCATTAAGGTTAGTCCTTAAATATAAATCTACAATACCATTTTCAAATGACGACTAGCTTGCTCTAAGTTTTCAATAACTTACTCAAACAGAGATAGATAACAAAATAAGTACATTGTATCATCTTCATTTGTACAAGTTGTAGTTGATCTTAGACCGATCAATAAAGTTTGTGTCATGCTTAACATGTGATTGTACGAATCAAATAAAGATTTTATAATTTCTCTGCTTGATTTGGTTTATGTTTGAGAACAGAAGGAAAAAAGGCACACAAAAAATCCTATCACTAGTGATTTTTCAAAGGAAAGTCACTGAAATAGGGCAAAAAAATTACCAAATTTAGTTGTTAAAAATTGCATGTTCTGTAGCTAGTGGGAGCAGTAGGATATAGCAATCTCTTATGCGAAGAAATAGGCACCAAAAGGGTCCAACTGTCTAGCATATGGGCCCATGCATGCGGACAACTGGTCACAATGGTCACACATATTTGGTGCGTGTCATCAGGCCAGTAAGGGCTTGAGCTCGGCCCAGTCATAAAGAATGGGATCCAAGCCTGACTTGAAGTCCGAATCCAGGCTCGATAAGGCCATATGGGTCGTGCTAAGGCTTGATCTCAATCAAGCTTATTGAGCCCAAGATCGATCAGGCTTGGGTTGGCCTAACTTTTTTCCTAATTTTTTAAAATTTTAATAGAAATATATTTAATTTAAAATATAATATGAAAATTTAATTAATTAAAGTTATGAATATCAATTGATTAATAAAAATTGAGATAATGAATTTGGTTTCATCTTATTTATATATAAATAAGATGAAACCAAATTCATTAACGAAGGAAGATAGGGTTATAGGAAATTAAAAAAAGATTATCATTAAAGTGATCAATTAAATTAATTGAAGTTACGAATTTCAATTGATTAATAAAAAATTAGCTTTTATAATGCATGAATATATAAAATGTATATATATTGATAAAATGAATTAGATGAAACCAAATTCATTAATAAAGGAGGATATGATTATAAGAAATGAAAGAAAAAGATTACAATTAAAGTGATCAATTAAATTAATTGCATTTACAAATTTTAATTGAATAATAAAAATTGAAATTTTATAATGAATGAATATATAAAATGTACCAATATTGATTAAATGAATAAGATGAAACCAAATTTATTAACGAAGGAGGATAGGATTATAGGAAATGAAAAAATATTATAATTAAAATGTTTAATTCAATTAATTGAAAATACAAATTTCAATTGACTAATAAAAATTGAGATTTTATAATGAATGAATATATAAAACGTATATATATATTGATAAAATGAATAAGATGAAACCAAATTCATTAATGAACGAAGATATGATTATAGGAAATAAAAAAAGATTATTATTAAAGTGATCAATTTGATTAATTGAAGTTATGAATTATTATAATTAAAGTGATCAATTCAATTAATTGAAGTTACAAATTTCAACTGATTAATAAAAATTGAGATTTTATAATGAATGGATATATAAAATGTAAACATATTGATTAAATAAATAAGATGACACCAAATTCATTAATGAAGAAGGATATTACTATAGGAAATGAAAGAAAAAAAATATAATTAAAGTGATCAATTCAATTAATTGACGATAAGAACAAAATTCATTAATTGATGACGTAATTTTCATAAATGATTGTTGAAATTTTTAAATGATATAATTTACAAAAATTCAAGATAAAATCATGAAATAGTATTTTGGATTGGGAGTTTAGGACTGTGAGAGACTGAGATTAGAGAGTGGAGATTGGAGAGAGTGGAGAGAAGAGAGAGTACTTAATTGTTGCAGTCAAGATCATCAATAGTTTGCATAACTTCTTTTGTATATAGAAACATCATATTTAGTACAGTAATATTAAAATTAAAGGAATATTAAGCATATGGTCATAATTAATAAATAATTAAATATATCTTCATCATCAAATATTTTATCAAGTGGTTGTATTAGTATACAAATAAAAAACAATATAAGGTTTTAATATAAAAAATAGATGAAATTGATATATTAAATAGAAAAAAGTTTACCCTCGATATCTTTACCATCTAACCAACTTCGGGCACACATAAGAGCTTCCATAGTACAAGAATAAAGTTGAGCATGATAAGGACTAATAACCTGACCACTAGTGCTAAAAGCAAACTCCAAAGCAATAATAGATGATGGAGTTGCTAATAGGTCTCATGTAATTACTTGCATGATCAAAAAATTATTTCCATAATTCTTCCACCATAATAATACATTGAACTGCAAACCTTCAACTTCGGCCACACAATCTTTCGTTAAATATTTATCTAACACCATTATATTGTACGAATTCCTACCCTTTTTTCTTTAATGAATTTTGTAAGTGAAAGTAACAAACTGCTTTTAGAAGATGAGCCTGAACCTAAAACTAAGGCTGGAGCTGAACAACAATGTTTAATGACATCTACATGTTCTTAAGCTCAATTACCATACAACACATTATGTATAAAATTAACCCCCTCCATCTTGTATCTTGGGTTTAACACAAATAAGATTGCAAAAATATGTCCAACTATATACCAATAAGAATTTAGCCTCTTCATCATATGCTCTACTATAACCTAAACAACCTAATTGAAATCAAACATCCAATCAAATAAAGCTTTCTTTATACAACAGTACGGAGTTAGATATTTTGTTCCTGAGAACAATTCAGTCGCAGTATCAAATAATTCCACCTTCTTACAATGTTCTCTAGCCAACTCATATTGGTCTTCTATAGGCATGCAAGCATACTGAGAATCTCTTTGTCTTAGTCTAGTAAACACATCAAAATATTGTATAGTACTCAAAATGTATAGTTTTCATGCAGTTTTTCAAATTTGTCAACTTTTTTAGGTGTTTCACTCCAAGATACTATACTATTCTAAATAAAATCTTTGCTTCTTTTATCATATCCAACCCATCGTTCATATTCAAATTTAGAATATGTGCGAAACAATACATATCTCATAATTAAATTTTGTAATTAAATACCAATTATGCCCAAAAAAGATCTAATATCTCATATTGATCCTTATTTATTATATATCTCATATTTAATCATAAAGTTTCTCAAACTTTACAATCAAATCTAACTTAATTAAAATATTTTTGCTCTCTCTAACTCGTTCTTTATATGTGGTCTATTAGGTTCCTAAATATGTTGTCAATGGATATAAAAGACAACCTTAAATTATGTTTAGGATTAGATAAATTAAATTCCTTTAATTTATTTTAATTCTCTAATTAAAAATTTTATATTCATAGATCAAGATTGGCATCTAGTAACACATCATAACCACTTAAATATTTAGGAATGTCAGAGTGGTTTTGACTATTCATTCATAATTTTTTTTGTATAATTCAATATTTTAATCATAAAATATTCCTATTAGACATAGAACATGAAATTAATGTCTACTTTATTCTAAGTCCAATCATATTAGTTCTCCACTATTAGTTACTGATTCAATTAATAACATTTGTAAACTATTTACAAAATGTCATTTCACCTTAGCCAAGGATTTTCGGAATCAATAATAAAAAAAATAACAGAACATTCTCCCTAGTTATTTTAGGGTGATGAATCCTATCTTGATCACACAACTACCTTTATATAGTTAATGCTACATCTAATGACTATTGAATTGGCCATCCTTGACTAGACCTGGTCATAAGTAGTATCAAAACTTAGCAATCCCTATGTAAGATAACATTGGAGATCTCAAGTCAAATGATCACTTATCTTATGGACTTTATCATATACATCTAAATATGTAACATATAAAGAATTTCTTTTAAATTATTTTCTAAACTACAACCAACTGATTGGCTCTAGGACATAAACTAACAATCTCCCATCTGCACTAAGCTAATAGTTTAAGTATCATATACCATATCATCATATGAAGATTATGTTATTATTGGGATAATGGCTTAGTGAGAAAATTTTACAAGATTCTTTATAGTGAGTACTTACCTAAATTTTACATCTTTCATCTTAATTATCTTCATAATTAAGAAAATTTGCCTAAATACATCATTGGATCTTTGATAAGGTCTTAGCTCCTTCTTCATGCCCAAAATCTCTAATGTGTCATAGTATATTACTGTTCTTAATTAGGATTTAATTATAAAATTAAATTTCATATAACCTTGAACTCAAGTATCAATTTATATATAGAATTAATTGATATCTTTAATACTTCACAACTATCTGATATCTCAAATATTAAACATCTTTACTACATTACCTATATACTTGGACTTAGCATATGTAAACAACTTCCAATCTATCTTTATAATTCTAGTTCCCAAGATTAAGTTATTACCTTTTTATATCCAACAAGATTTGTTCTTGGACAATTATATTTTCATCAATTGAAAATTAGAATTATTGTTTTTTGTGAGCAATATGTTACTATATACTCCCACTGAAGAGGATAACTATATTCCCACTAAGCTTCTTGTAGTCATGATAAATTCATAATAAAATAAAAAACTCTTGAATTAATCATGAAAGCGAATCTTTCAATGTCTCATATCCTTTCAACTATACATCAAACGTATCAACAAAGCGATTAGTTCAATTGGATGTATTATTATGAGATTTGAACTTTTCAAATTTCATCTTATTCTTATTACTTATTTTAAGAACCATTCTCCTATAAGTATACATTGAAACAAACAATTTGTTTAATAGGTTTGTAAGATTATATCCAACCTTTTGGATATCTCATAACCTTTTATTACCCAATTTATTTCTAAACTTAGTGGATAATACATGCTATAACTAAGCATCACATCCTTAAATCATTAACTTTGACTCTTCCAAAGACTTAGCATTACATATCTAATATGAAATCTTGCTAATTGGAACTATTAAAGGTAAGTCATTATTGTAATAGCCCGTTTTCCATACTAAGGGTTAGAGCCTTAGAATTTTACATATGAGTCATATCATTGAGAGTTCATGAAATGCTTTTCATTCACATGCATATCATTAGCATACAAATAAGGATTATGAATTAGTAAACATTGCAAAGATAATGTATGCACTCAATTGATATATTTTGGGGTATGAAAGGGTTAAAATGATCATGATGTGAATTGTGTATTGCTTATGTCTTGAATTTTGGTTTGATTGGTTATAAGTACTAAATTTGGAATTAATTGTTACAATTGAAAAATTGATGAATTTAAATGTATATTTAGTCTAGGAAAAATGCCAAGTGATAAGGCAAGTGGACATATGAAAAATTAGGATGACTAAGCCTATAATTGAGTAACATTTGGCATAAATAACTGAGTGACATTTGGCATAGGTAATTAATTGACAAATGGAATTGATCATGGAGTTACAATGGCCTAACATGTTGGTGACAATTGGTAGCCTAAGGAAGGGACAAATGACTTACATGCTTAGGGACATATTTCATGGTAATAAGGTGACACCTAGCACCTAAGGTGTTAAGCTTCTGCAGGAGTAAAATCAGTTGTGTTCATTTCTTCTTCTCACATCACTGAAATCCTCTCACCTTTACGTCTCTGTGTTTTGTCTATGTTTGTGTCTAATTTCTACACTAATAATCCATGCCTTTTAACCTTCACAAGATAGCTAAAGAATCAGATTATTATTATCCTTTATTCTAGCTGAAAACTGACAATTTGTGATGATTTTGCATGCATGGAGAGCTGAATTAGCTTGATCTTTGAGTTGGAATTTGAGCTAGACCAGTAAGTAAAAGATTGATCTTTATGGCATATGGTAATAGAAAGTTTATGATGATTGAATTGGGATGGATTGTATATGATGCTGATGATGAAGTGTGCTGGAATATGATGTATGAACTTGGACACTTTTATGCTTGTTTCTTGATGTATAAAAAAACCAAAAGTTATAGGCTGTTTTATGGATAAATTAGATTGTATTTTGAGGCATAATGAAGGTGATTTTAAGTTAAAGAAAGGTGCTAATATAGTGATCTTGAAATGGAAAAGAACTACGACTACATGTATGATCAATGAATGATAGTGTCTGTTTTAATTTTGATGCATAAAGGACCATAATTTGTGAGCTACCAAATGAATGATTTGAATTGGAATTAGATATGGAATTGATGAGTATTTGAAGTATAATTAAGGTATAATTGAGGAATAAGTAATGGACTATGATGAAGATGTGTTGAATTTGGTATGAAGATGTTAAAAGTTGGAATTTTTTTTGAAGGAAAACGAAGGAGTACCTTCGGTTTACCTATCCCACGATCGTGGGAGCTACATAAGCTCCTTCCCATGATCATGAGCAATGCTTTAAAGTGAAAGAAAAATGTTTTGTGTGATGGTTAAACCATATAAGGGTAAGTTGCTTTACTTTGGAGCATTAGGACATAATTGGGGCTTGAAATGAACCTAGAAAGTTGCTTGATTAAGCGATTAAGTGTTTGATAAGTTTAAGTTATTAATTAAGGTTATAAATTAAGGAATGGATTGTTTGATATCAATGTATATGAATTTGGGAAGTTTTAGTTGTTAATGGTATAAAGATTTTCTTATGAATGAAATGTAATCCAAAGGATATAAGTAATGAAATAGATATGATTGAATGAGAATTGGGAAATTGTGTGAATATATAATGCTAGGAAATGACTGATGAATGTACGATTGATGAATTGAGGGTAACCAAACTTAACGCATAAACCTAATTGCAAACTAGATATATACAAGCTATGAAGAATGAATGATCAAGACTTATGAATAAGGATACATACCTGGGATAGTCAATTGAGCATACAATGAACATAACTCAAATGCATGTGTATGATCGAGTACTCATTTGATTAAACAAGATAGTAATGTGTAAATATGTGTGTATTTCATGATATAGAAGCACAAATTGAGCGTCCATATCCAGACATTGCTGGATCGTCAAGGCAATAGCTATCTGGAGCGTACTATGAGTTAACCTAGATGTTTTCTCACTATGATTGAATTGTTTTGATTAATGTCAATTACTGAATTGTTACTAATATGATTGTGATAATTTCAGACATTGCTGGTTCGAGAAGTTTGATATTTGAGATTTTATTGGAAGTGCTTTCGAATTGTATGTGAATATGGAAAAGGTGTTCTCAACTGTATATTGAATGCTGGACTCAAATTTAAGGAATATGCTAAATGAATGTGCACACTGAATGAAAGTTATTGATAGCAGATTATGTGAAATGATGCATTACATCACATGCATATACATGATCAAATAAAGGAGTTGTGACCTAAATGACTAACGTGAAAAAGAGCTTAAAGCTTAGGAAATGTGCATAAAGAACCACAGGCTCAATGATTAATGAGCCCGATATCCACAATGGGTACGGGACAATATATGAAACGATCCTAGTATCTACAACGGATATGATACAGTAAAATAGGTGCCCAGTCATAACAAAATAAAAATGAAAGTGGAACCTCATATGCATTTGCATATTTATATCATTACATGTGTCATGTGAATGATTGCAAAGAATGACTAAATTGAGTTGATATAATGATATACAATGTTTGCATTTATAATGGACTTATTGAAATATGATGTATGTTGTGATCAAGTACTAAATTCTGAATGATGTGATATATGGGATTTGATTCTGAATGATGTGAGATACTGTCTGAACTGTGTTATATACTTGTGATGTTTATGTTCTATTTTGAATGAGCACATCGATGATGGTTCACTCAATGAGTTCACAAAACTCATTGAAATTGCAATGTTGATTTTTAGGTACTGAGGAGACCTAGCTTCTAAGGCAATCTAGTAGCAGTCTAGTATTGTCAATTTTTGGAAACAATAATAGCTCAAAGGTCTGGTCAGTTGATGTCTGAGGAGTTTAGTTAGAATGTTTCTGTTAGCATTCCATTTCATGTTAGATATTTTGTATAGAATAGTAAACTCTCAGATGTTTTTTGTAATATAAATATATGAAATAGGGAATGTAATGACAAAGTAAGCTTATTTTTGTGAATGAAATGAGGAAATTTAGTCTTTTCAAATACTTGTGTTTCTGTGATGCCATAATACGTGAATATGATTTCTCTAACATGCTATTCTCATAAGGTATGTTCTTGGATGTCCTCCGGATGTTTGGGCATATGCTCTAGCCTCTATGGTAGTGGTGTGTTACAATTATACTAGGCATTGCTATAGGAAAAATAATAGTGCATCATACAATATCTCATACTGTATTGTCCTCCTTACATAAATCTATACTTTTAAGGAATTTTGTTATGAAGGTATTTATCAGAGAATCTCATTCCTTATAGATAACTAAAAATTTAAAACTCACCACAACAATCTCATCGAAGTGCTTCAGCATTCTCAATGCTTAATTTCTAATTATATTTAAACAATTTAACTTTTCAAAATTTTAAATCAAATTTTCATTTAATACGTATGACTGTATCATATAAAGTCATTAGTAATATAATGAAATATAATTATCATCCTTTTATGAATTTTTATTCTATATAATACACTAACTGTATAAATTTAACAATTCAATAAAATGTATAAATTTAACAATTCAATACCATCATCATTCTTTCACTAAAGATTGACTTGGTTATTCTTCAACTTAACAAGTTTCACATGATTCATAATCAAAAAGATAGATATATCCTTGTATGTAACTTTATGATTATCCAACTTTGTATTCGTGCCATTTATATTAAGCATAAGTCTCCTTTGACAAAAATTATTTGCATAAACTTAAATCAACTACTTTTGCTTAACAATCTATTTTTTATCATGCATTGAATATTGCAATAATGTTGAATCTTAATTCAGTATTATATACTCATAAGCATGGAGTAGAAATATAAATGATCTCTATTATATTGCATATAAGCAAGAAAAGTCATGCAATCATTTCTTTTACAACAAATGCCTTTAATTGTAGTCCACAATTATGCTTTTGGTAAGCTAAATTAAGTGAAACAATTTTATCAAGGTACTTTATCTTTTAGCTATACTTCATGTAACCTCTTATATCTTGCTATCATGGAGTTGACGTACATATTGCATATTGTCATTCAAATTTATGGGACATTGTTCAACTCAAAATGTCAACACATTTTGTCATCTATATGATTTTCATATATCTCTAAAACTTTGTCAGTGAATCCTCAATAGGGATTATGGTAAAATTACATAATGGGCATATAATTTTCTGTTCAAACTTTTGGATCTCTTCTCAAACATAATCCTACGTCCAAGAAATTTGGTTCATTAACTTGTAGTACCAACTATACTAAACAAGATTCCACTTAGAACAAAATATAAATGTAATAAAAGTAAGTAAATGATTATATGCCAAGACTACCAAATGAGATTAGGACTTTAATCATGTATTTGGTTACTCCCACTATTTTATTCGAAATAGTAGCCCTCACTATTTTTCAAAAAGATTACTCTAATCTTTCTAGTGGGCTAGGATCCCATTCAAATTTAGTTGATTTTAAGTTTGCTCATGTTGGACCCCGAACTTTGTTTGGACGTTAGAACTATTAAATGAGGAATCAGTAGTGAATGTAGTAAGTGGTGTTATATGTTTTACAGTGATATTTGGGGGTTAAAGCGTGAAATGGGTTTTTGTGTATGTAAGTATTATGGGTAACATCTTTATAATTGAAAAAGTGAGTTTGAATAGTTACTATTTACGTAACTTCTTTGAAATTTCAATATGTGAGACTTTGATGTGTTGGGGCTAGAAATGCCCACCAAATCTTTGTAAGAACCTTTTATTGTGTTTTGCCAATGCTTGTTTAAGTATGGCTTTGCATTGATGTGAAAATGTGCCATAAGTCGTGTATATGAACTTTGTATATGAACTTTGTGTGATATGTGGTTGCTTTCAAAATTTATTCTAAAAGTATGTATTTTGTGGCTCATGGATGATGAGGTGATGAACATTAAATGTGAGCTATCGTTAGTATGTATGTTATGTATATATATACGTGAGATACTATGGAAAAGAAAGATAGAAGGTGTGGTGAATAATAGATATGTGTTATGTAGCTTAGAGTGAATATTATGAGTTAATGAAAGTTAAAGTAAATGAGATGATTAAGATGATCGAAATGGAAGTTGAAAGGTAAGAATAAAGATTGAAAGTGTGAGAATTGGGAGAATTAGTGAAGGTGTGAAAATATGAAGAATTATGAAAGTTTGACCTTTGGGGATGAGTAGTTGACTTTTGATTTAGGTAAAATTTGATAAAATGATCTTAACAAACTCATAGTGTTTGTTGAGGGCTTTCGGTAGCCATAAAGTTTGCAAATTTTCGATATCGGGGCTAGAAGTTATGATAGATTG
>JANKOE010000006.1:22507985-22529268 GCA_026284465.1 Erythroxylum citrifolium
ATAATTGAGTAGGTATGATTAGTCTTATTATTATTTTATTACTATATTATTTATTTAATCATCAATTACACAGTTATTAATTCTTCTAACACACAAATACCCAGAATTTCCAGACAACTTCCGAAAATTTACCAAAAATTCTGTCATAAAATAATGACTCTTAAAATAAATTTTCAACTCCAAACTAATTCACCATCAATTTCTAAAAATATTTGAAGTATACAAAAATTACTAAAATTATCTTAATATTGTCCGAATCAATCCGAAGTTTCATTAAACCAATGTACCCGGAAAATGCTATGAATGCATGCCAAAATCTAACCCCTAATTTGGGGCGTTACAATTTGAAAAGTCAATCAACCTTTTGATGCAATAGTAAGCATGCTATTATGAATACTCTTAATTACTCAGTTAAGTCATCATTTCAAATATCTATTAGCACCACTATTTAACTTGAACCTTTTTTCTTGGGTAGAAGCCAACAAAGGGCATTTATTTATACTCATTTATTTATATTTGTTTTTTATGAGGTATAATATAAATGTTGAAAAAGAATTCATATTTAACTCAATGTATGTATAAAATATATATAATGTATCTTCATACAAATTAAGTATCAAATTCTCAAATTTAATGAAGTAAAATTAACTAATTTAATCATTAAAACTTATAAGTAAGTACCTAATCATTAAAACTTATAAAATCACTCTATTTTATAACCTTTAAGTATATATCATATAAAAACAATGAAAAGAAATAAATAGAGTGAGTAAAATAAAATAGAAAAATTGGAACTTCCCTTGTATAAAATAGAGGAATAATGTAAGATTTGCTAAACTCCCTTAATATTCATTTTCGTTAAATTGTTTTCCTACATAGTTATGGAATCATAAAGATTAAAAGAAAAATTAAAAGAATATAGGAATAACAGTGAAGATGTTAGTCTTAAGATGGTGGATTTGATGGAGGCACATAGGGGATTATTATCTAAGAGTTGACCATGTCATCAACTGATATCATGTTGACCAAATCGTTGAATGATGACTCCATAATTATTGGCTTGGTGTCTGTACGTGGCACAGTCTCCATAATTTTCCAATTATGTCTCTCCATATGGCAGTCTCCCTAATTGCCAACTGTGTCTCTTTATAAAGCTCAGTATTTTATTGAGGCTCTGGCATTGTTAATGTGGTCACTCATAGAAGCTTGATCTCAGTCTCATGCTTTGCTTTTGTTGGTTATAATGGATAGACTGATGGTAATAACACCCCCATATGATACTACAACCTCACTAGAGTATTTCTAATCCAATGCATATACTACTAGATATATATGGTAATAAATGAAACTATGTTATAAGCCTAGGGTGGTATCAACTCTCTCTCTAGCTCCTTATCCCTACTTTGATCTCTATACACGAGGATGTCCTCCACTACTTTAGGTGATTCTTTTATCAGTGCAAAGTGTTGATTATATGCATCTATTTAAAGCTCAACCATCCTCATTGCTTTTAGAATGTATGTATGGTGATTGAGATAAGAGTACAAGCCACCATCAATTATTGGTCATCACATAACACTCTCAATCTCTTTTTTAATCGAGTGATGATTTACTAAAGTTTGATCGATTCAAGTAGCCACTAATAAATTGAATAAAAGCATGCCTAAAATGGCTTTGTTCGTGACAACGCATGAAATGTATAAAAAATAAATCTTGGTAGGTAACCACATTAGTCTTATCATGCCTTGCATATAATAAATACACAGGTAACTTGTGTACATACCTCATGGCAGGGTAATAGAAACTAGAAGCCTTAGAAATTCTAGGTGAATAAGTCTACATTGTGGCCACCGCATATCAATATTTTGTGGAATTGATATCGAGGTAATCTAAATCAATTTGATTCATGTTGGGATACAAGATGTATGCGTCCTTATATATATAGAACCTAATATAGATGTTGAAATAATTGTAGCTATAATGATGGTGAACACCTATAGTCAAAATTGAATGATCTAGTGATCATCCTAAGCTAATTTCTTCTTATTCACTTAGAATGTGCATACAAACTCTAACACTAGTTCTTATATATCAAAGAATTGAAGCCAATACATCAAAGTCTATAGTCTAATGTATCCTAGTCTTTAAGTTTGGCTCTCCCAAGGCTCCCTATTTTATGTAATATGATGCCTAAAATTTCATTATCTAAAGAGTCTGATAACACTTTTTTTGAAGCTTGATCGTGAACCAGAGGAAAAAAGTGAATTGCTTCATTTATGCCATATGAGCAACTATATCCATAATTAGGACATGATCTATAAATAGATGTGGTGGCTCAGGATACTTAGAAGCAATTGACCGTGATGTAGAAGTTGCAGCTATTAACTACTTACTATAGTTTTACTATTTTACCCACCTATGATACACACAGTTATTAATCATCTCATCATAATAGAAAGCCAACTTGAAAAAGAAATAATCAATATGTAATGATAATGACTATATCCTCTCATTTATATAAAGACAAATGTAAAATGAGTCCAATGTAACACCTATCATTAAGAATATTTCAAATGACGATTTAGAAAATGTTATAACATTATAATTCCCCTATATGAAATTACTAGTTATCTACATGAATCTTTAAAATTCATTAACATCCATAATATATTAGTTTTAACATCTATAATCCACCTATATTAATACGTAGCCAAAACCAAAATCCTTAATCCATAATACCAATTCAATTAACTTTCCTCATCAAATTATCCTTAACCCCAAATGAACCATTTATTAATCCTAATAAAGAATACTTATCTTAAAAAATAAATTGCAAATTTAATTTAGAGGAACTAAGGGTATTAACATAAAATTCCAAGGGACCTATAATTAACCAATTCCATCTGCAAAACAATCAACCAACCTTCAAAAGTTAGAATTAAGCACTAAATTATGTATAATGCCCTAAAAGTTTTTCCCTCACAGAATTATAAAATTTTCAAAACCTAATTCACATAAAACCTCCACTAATCAGTCTACAATTGAATCCTATATGGAAAGTAAGTGTTAGGAGGAGAAGCATACCTTGAATTCAAGTAATTGAAGATGAAAATACATAAGGAAGTTCTAGAGTTCCACCAAAAACCATGTCTACGGAATGGTGTTTCTTTAAGAATAACACATACAACTCAAAATTATTGGTATTTTATAAGTGAAATTAGGGATAAACTGAGTTAGGTAAGTCAAAATCTACTAGAATATTGAGGGGAATTGAATTTATCCAGGGAAAATCAAGAGAAGATAAAGGGGAACATTATGTTTGTAACGAATGTTGTCTTTTGTGTTAAACCATGATGTAACACAAGCCTTACACGGTAGCATGCTTGGTATCATGCCTTAGACACGCATGCAAAATAGGTCAATATTAGGGTAAAACAAGGTCAATATTAGGGTAAAACAAGGGTTACACAAGGGCTACGTGGAGGCATGTTGGATAAATGTGCAAATATTGGGTGCATATAGTTTAATGTTTGTAAAACACATGATAGACATAAAGGGAACATGGTCTCATGTTAGGCCATGTTAATTAAATTTTGAAATTCTTTTTTACGATAAATATAGCACAAACACCATATACTAATAATATGCTAAACATCACATTGGCCATATAGGCTTATGTTATACCTGTGTTGTAAAAAGGTAATCTTTGCTTCTATAATGGGTAGGAACACAGACATAACACGTCACCATGTTGCCTTTGTGTTATGCATTCAAAGGATTATATTTTACCTAACCTAACATAGGGGTAAATCTTATGCATGTTCTCATATCTGGAAGTTGATAAATAATACGAGGCCTAAACTGGCTCATGTTTACCCTATTTTTCATATTGGTATCCATTACTTCTTCATCTATTAGGAACATAGGTCTAACACATGAGGTTGTTCCTCAACACAGGGTGTACACAGTGTTATGTTTTATCTCGAGTTCAATTTATTACTCTCAGCTTGTCAAGTGTGACTGGGAGTTATGTAACACAAGAAAAGTAGACTTCTTAATGGTGCTTTCCTTTGGTGAATTTTGAACATCACTAAACCATACTCCTTCTATAACCAAAGGGGGAAATGTTAGATCATATTTCGTCAATTGTGACTACTTGAAATTTATCTAGAATGGCTTAACTCATCTTTGTAACATCTCAACCCCTTTTCCCTCAAAAATAGTCTAAGCTGGTTGCGTACGTGGGCTTGTGAAAGCCATTTAATTTATAAATGGGATGATGTCACAGTTAAATGACACTTGGTAGTGCAGTCTACTTACTTTGGAGAGAAAGAAATAGAAGGGGATTCCAAGGGTAAGCCAAAAAACAAACTATTTGTAAACTATATATGAGAAAAACTAATGTGCTAGAATATCCAATTCATCTGTAATCCCAAAACGATCGAAGAACAACTGGAATTTATGATAATCTAGTATAAGGTGCCTCTCTAATTATTCAAAATTTTCACCTAGTTACCGGTTGAACTTTTAGTTGATTATGTACTGATTCCTCTCTAGGTTGGTTTTAGATAGTTCTATATCTTAAGTCTTTGTTTTTTTGGTGTTTACCAACATAGACCTCTTGCATTTTACTCTTTATTAGCTTAATACATCTTTAATTTCTAAAAAAAAAACTTTCTTGAATCAAATAAGCACAAGAAACAATCACCAGCTAGACTTCATTATAATTTCAATAAGTCGTGCTTACTCAATGTTCTAAAGCTCACAGTTAATTCATAATGAATGTGCATATGCTTAAAATGTTTGAAAACTCTCTCAAATACATTTTTGTAGTCATAAAATGTCATGAAGTTGAAAAACTAAGTATTTATAACCTATAATGCCTCAAATAGTTAGAGACATAAATTAGTCATTGTAATACTAGTTTTTGAGTATGATTAACTAGTCCATCACCTTCTTTGACTAATTAGGGTATCAATTAGTCAAACCCCCTAGTTGGATAGAATCCGCCCTTATTGTAACTTTTGAAAACAATCATCAATTAGTTGGTTATAACCTTTCAACTAGCCGAATGTTTAACCAGTTAAAATCTAACCATTTTTAACTACTTTGCAACTTGTTCATTAAGTTAAACCCCAAGGAGAGAATTTGACATTCAAAAAATTTTAAAACATTAATTTTCAATACTTTAAGTTTTTCAAGAACATCAAAACACCCAATTTTGATAACACTTTTAGTTTTCTCATTTTAAGCGGTTTTCAATTTTTTTTAAAAATTAAAACCTTAATTTTTCTTAATAAATAAAAATTCATGTATTAAAATTGATGATTAAGTTATTGGTACAAAATTACATTAATTTACAAAATGAAAGATCTTCAATTTTTCTTTCAGGCTTTATAGAACACACAATTCTTGGTTACATAATATGTATTTTAAATTAAATGATTCGTTTACTTGAATGATTTGGTTTTACTTTCTTTGAATCATCAAAAATAAAAAATAATAGTAAATATCTTTTTTTTCATAGAGAATAAATTGAAACCTCTCTTGTTATAAAAAAGGATGTAAGCACATTAATTAAAAAAGAAAATAATAATTAAAAGGTAATATGTCTAAATTAAAATTTGATAAATTAGACTTTAAGGTTAGTTTTCAAATAATTATAATTTAATTTATGTTTATATGTTTCTCGAGTTTTGCGATTAGTAGATCGAATTTGCGTGAACAAGGCCAGGGAGGGGAAAATGAAGTTAGTCTAATTAAAATGAGGAAATAAATGAAGAAAATAGCGAGCGTTGATACTTCAGTTACTTGAAAGCGAAAAGAAGTCAAAATTTAAACAATAGACTGACAGGCTACTTAGATGCTCACCGATAAGGAGTCGTCATTTGCAATTGCAGAGCAAGAAACTCTAAAGAAACTACGCTCTCTCTCTCTCTCTCTCGTTAGACTGTACTAATAATCTAAAGCTATCTCGTCGGATTTTAGGGTTTCTGGGGTTGCCAGAGGTACGCTTTTTTTTTTAATACTCTTTCCTCTTCGCTTTTTTCTCTGGTAATTGTGAAACCGCTCAATAAAGAAAGGAATGAACTTGCATGGATAAGGCTAGGGTTTTCATTTCGAATCTTCAATCTTCGGGGTAACTTTATATGACTTTAGAATTTTTTTAACTGTGATACAAGATTTTGACTTTAGAAACTCTAGGAAACTGTATGTATTAGATTCAGTTTCCCTTTTCAACAAAACTCCAATTAATGATCTTTCTTTTTTTAAGTTCTAGTGTGGTGAGAAATGGGCTTGGAAGAGGGACCAAGTAATGGTTGTGGAACAGATGGGATAGTTCCAGGCTTGAGAGGTGAAACAGCGAACAATTTGTCTGGGTTTGGCATTGGAAATGATGGAGTTGATGGTTTCTCGGGGACAAGTGAAGGATTTCGAACTTACAAGAGGCGGAGGCAAACAAGGTCTTGTTCAGAGAGTAAGGGTCAAGAGGACGAGAGGGGCTCTGTAGGATCTGCTAGTAAATTAGAAAACCAGGTATGTTTCTATCATTTGCCTATGCATGGGTTAAGTGATAATTTGAATCGACTGCTTTCTTATATTTGATAATTGAAGAGGTTTTGCTAAATTTCATTTGTTTGGTCTGCTGCAATTTAGGAAGACTCAAAATTTCACCTGAAACTCGCAAGAGATGACTTAGAAAAATGTGCTGCAGCTACTATGTTTTGTGCAAAATGTCCGTATGTTAAAATTTTTTTGGAGTAATACTTTTGTTTGCCTTGGGTGGGGGAATATGAATGAAGTTTTATTCCAGACAGAAACTTGAGTTGATTGTTGAAAATGAGAAAAGGAATTAAAATCAGGTTGGTGATGGTCAATTTTAAAGATGTAGATTTTGTTCATTGTTAGTTACTATATCTTAAAATCTTTTCTATATGATACACATGATGATACTGAATATGGTTTCTCTATGATCTTCGTAAGTGCCATTGTGACCATCCTCATTATTGCTATGCCGGTTTTACTGGCCTTAATGGCACTACTTCTACCCCTACAAAAACCACTTCATTGTTGTGATTCTGGCAATTTTGAGCTGTGCCTAAAGACAACAATTGTAGGTTATAATTCTAGTTTGTTGAGTTGGAATGGGAATTCCAATTTCAATGCTGGTTCTCATTCTTTTGTTTACATATTTCTTAAAGATCTATTCAAATACATATAAAGTATGTATATAGATTCTTTTATGTACATGCGAAGTAAATGCTTCCGAAGGTTGAATCACACAAAAGAAAAATAATGGTAGATGAACTTGGGTCTCCACTGTAGCTAAAGCCTCAGCTGCTTTAAATCACTAATTTGGGCCTTAAAGGGTCTAATGTTGATCCAGACAAGCTAATTTTCTGTGTTGATTCAGTTATCTACTATTCTTAAACATGTTGCAATCACTTCAATTTGTAGTTTAGGTGGTGATTTTGAATTATCAAGGACTGTGACATATAACTTGGTAGTGATGCTTAGCCATGGAAGTTTGTGATGATCATGTCACTACTCCATGGATCTTAATCAGACAAGTTGCTCATGTTGTGGGTGACTACTCTTTGGCTTTCATCTGTATGAACGAATGGTGGAAAGCTTGAGCTCATATGACGGTTGGCTCTTCTCAGTCCTTCTGGGATTGGTTGGAAAGTGTCTGACATTAAATGACATAAAGTATCCGTTTGTTCCATTAAGAACTTGATGTTTATTATGGTGGAGTAGCTATTATGAGACTATGCAAAAAGTTGTATTTAGATCTGAATTAATCCATCTTGTCAGTCACTGGAAGTTTATATTTTCAGGTAATACAAACAATTTTGGCTATAATTATGTTATGTTTAGTTAAATTTAGTTGTTGAGCATTACTTAGTGTTGACAGTTAACATGGTCATGCTGTACTCTGCCTTTTGATCTGTTTCAAAATTTGGATGATGTGAATTAAGAAGGAAAGAGTAGAAGATTGTGCAGTTTCCAAGAACTCTTTTCTGTTAAAAGGGTTTTCCTTGGCTAAATTTGGTCAACTATCCACCTAGTTCATATTTTTTGTTGGTTTTAGTTTTTCCATCATTCTTTTCTTGATACAATTTTATTTCATTAGTATTCGTTTTATCCTTATTATTGTATAACTTCTCTATGTGAGGTTTCTTTGTAGACCACAAGTCAACCATATCATCAGTTTCCTGCATCCACGAATGGCTCAAATGTTGTTTCATCCAGGCAGTGGAGAGAAGTTGTACTCGTACACTTGTATGAGTCGTTAATTGGTGAGGAGGGAAGCATGAACAGATGCATCCTTGATGCACTTATGGTGGGAGCTAAGGTTTTTGACTTTACTGAAATGGATACCTCTGGCTAGCATTAGTTTAACAAAACTTTCATTCTTGTTCTAGATTCTTTTTACTTTGTTCTCATCTTTTGTTGTTTTCTGTAGGAGTCGGATGTTTGTGTTGAAGATGGCCAAAAATCCTCTAATCAAGCAGAGTGCATGCCTAATAACAATCTTCACACTAAAGTTTTAGCCAATGGAGCTCTGGATGAATCTTGCCGTCCATCAGTTACTGAGATGTGCCAGCGTGTTTTCCTTAGTATCATACTTCATGAAAAGTTCACTTCATTGTGTAAGCTATTATGTGAAAATTTTGAAGGAGTGAAGGCTGGCAACCTTTTTAACATACGTCTCATAAACAGAAGAATGAAAGAGGGAGCATATGAATGTTCGCCTTCACTTTTTTCTGCCGATATTCAACAGGTAAGTTTCACAATCCTTATTAGTATAATGAAATTGCTTTTTGTTTTTGGTTTAAGTTTGTGCTATACATCTCTTTCTATTCTATTATGTTCATGCTATTTCCAATTCATCTTTGGAATCGTTTATCTGATTTTACTTGATTTTATCTCTTTTGATGTGCCAACGACATGAAATATGGACTTCTAAAAATATGAACCTTCTGTTTGTCTGTGAATGTTTTAGGTGTTATTCTATAACTACATCCTTATTCCTCTGCTTTTTGAGGCTCTTATCTCTCAGAGTAACAGAGTTTGAATTTTATTTTGGTCCTTCTCTCATTCACTTCCCTTCTATTGTACGTCATGTTGACATTTAAAGAGAAACAATTTCCACTTGTACCTTCTCGTAATCAATGGGTTTGGAACCAACTATCAAGCTATATTTGAATTTCCTTTTCCAACTTCTAATTTGATAATTCAACTGATAAAAATGTCCTGTACTTAAAAAGGTTCTTTTTTGTTTACATGCATCACAATAAATTTAGAAGTTATGGCAGAAATTAAAATTCATGTAGGAATTACTTCACAAGCATTTTAATCACTCCAAATTCTGTTTTTGGTTTTCTTTACTTGCAATTTTCTTTTCCAGGTGTGGAGAAAACTTCAAGTTGTTGGTAATCAATTGATTTCTTTAGCAAAAGGTCTCTCAGATGTGTCAAAGTCTTGTTACAATGAAGAGGTAGTGCAGCCAAGAAGTATTCTTGATACTTGAATATCATGATAAGCGTCATGAGGTTACACATCCTTTTTGTTATGACTATTAAGTCAATGTAGAATTGTGCCCTTTCAGGTAGGAGGCTCCCGGCATTGTACATCCGAAGATGGAATTCCCTTTGTAAGTGATAAAAGTGTAGTTTTGTTCAATGCATTTTCTAATAGCTGTGTATTATTGGAACTTTGATGCAGGAGCTTATTTACAATGTTTCCATGTGAATATTTTGTTTATATTCAAATAGACAAAAGTTCAATGTTTTTTATGGAGATTTGACTTAGTTGGAATGGTGAAGTTCTCTAAAGGTCTTACTTTCTTAACAGGTTAGCACTGCCCAGGAAGCTGAATCTCATGGTAAATCAGAGAAAGATTTTGTTACATTCGAAGGTTGCACTTGCCGAGCTTGTGGTGAGAAGGCAGGTGGAAGGGAGTATTTAGTTTGTGATTCATGCGAAGAAATGTACCACATCTCATGCATAAAGCCTATTCCCTCGGTGATTCCTCCAGTATTCTGGTGTGCCAACTGTGTTTCTAGTGAAATGGGGACCCATCATTTGGATTGTGTAGTTTGTAAGCAGCTGAATGGCTATGGAATGGAATTTAAACAAACTGGTGATAAGATCAATCCAACAAATGAAAAACTCAATGAAGCTGAGACTGCTACAACTTGTAGCCTGGGTCATGAGCGTGAAACATCGAAAAAGAAAAAAAAACTGGGTGTTTGTGGAGTTTGTAAGAATGTTGTGAGAGAAGGTGACATGATAAAGAAATGCGATCATGACTTCTGCTTTTTCAATCATTACCATGTGAAGTGCCTCTCAGAAAAGCAATTAAAATCATGCGGTCCTGATTGGTTTTGCCCTTCTTGTTTGTGCAGAATTTGCCTTAGAGATGACAAAGAGGAAGGAATTGTTTTATGTGATAGTTGTGATCATGCATATCATGTTGGCTGCTTGGATCCGCCGCTTACTGCTATTCCAGCCGAAAAATGGCATTGCAAACACTGTACTGTAAAAATCAGAGAGATAAACAGGGCTAAGAAGGCATTTAAAAAACATCAAAGGAAACTGCGGCAGCAAATGCCAAAATCTACAAGAAAAGTTGAAGTGGATAAAAGGGATGGGAATTGTATGGACAAGAATCAGGCTACGAGTTGTGAAAAGGTACTAGATAAAGGAAGGGAAGGAATGGACATTCTTCTAAATGCTGCTCTTAATTACGAAGAAAAGCTTTCTAGCAGTCAAATGAAGGGCTGATAAACTGAAATGCGAGCTGAAAAACGTGTAATTTTCTTTAGAAATGACTTCGATTTAGACAAGTAGCTGATGCCAAGAGTTTTGTTTTACTAATGTAAGGCATACCATAGGTTCTGCTGACTTTTGGATACTGGCACCAAACTGTGATTAACACTGACTATTCGCTTGACAAGAATCAAGGAATTATTGGATTCTTTGGGTGAAAACTATCATTTTAGCGGCAACAAACAGATAGGCTTAGTTATGTACTTAATCTGGTTTATGTTCACGGGGAGCTTGAAGCAGATGTTTCTCACTGACAGATGTTGTAAAATGGAATCTGTTCGAACCAGTCGTATTACGGTGAAAGTATACTATTTCATTGATGATACTGCATATTTTTGGTAAGATGTGAAAATTTCTTCTGTAAAACCTTTTATGCTTTGTACTTCAATTTTCATCTTTGATGCCATTAATGGTTTAGGAATCTATGCTCTCGTGCAGCAGCCTCTCTTTTGTAAATCTGGCATTGGTGACATACCTTTTATGTGAACTATCATTCGTGTAGTAGCAAGGTGTTTCCAAGCTTAGCAATGGGGCTTTAGTTCAGATTTCTGCAGGTGAGTATCAGAATGCCGAATACATGCAAACTAATCTTAAGAAGATTCCATACCAGTATAGCATTCCACATAGCTTTGATTCGCAGGTGGTGATAAATTTCTCATGTTAATATGGTCTTAAAATCCGTGTGAACGTACACGACCAAAGTAGTTGAGTAAATTGGGGGTTTGTTGAACAATGAAAGGTCATACAATTTCACTATATTTGAAGAACGTTGTTGAGACCAAGAAGAAAAAATAATAATTGATTGCCAAAGATCTCATTGCAAAGGGAACAAGGCGTTTCTACTAGAAGAGCCTAATGGAAAATCAAATTTCGAGTATTGAAAATTAGTACAAGGAACTATAAGATGATTCTGTGTTTCATCTTACAGAGAGCTCTTTCAATTTCGTAAGGATGTTATTAGGTATGGTGAATCTGCTAAAGCGTTACGGAAACTTTCATAGGGCATCAAATTTGCACGATAATGGAGTGATAATATTTTGTATAATTCTAGTCAAACTCACCAAACTCTCGTTTAAAGTGTCATGCATGTGATTAAGAAACTAAAGTAACAACATATGAAAGTAATTAGAGAGTAACAAGCTTTGTGCAACTGAGATACAAGATTTGAAAGTTTAGGACTTTAAGGACAACGAAGCATTTGGCTACTTGGTCACTGTATCATAGATGAAACATGTTAAAAATGAGGACTGTTACACTTACCCACTTTTATACATTCACCTTATTCCCTTGTTCACGGTACTAATTTTTCAAGTCATTTAAGCATCCTTAATTCAACTTCTTGGCAAGCATCCCATTGGTAGCTGGAGGAACCTGATATCATCCTTGTCTATGTTCCGTTCTATGAAAGCTCAATGAGCCCTACATCTTGAGATGAGATCCTGCCGTATGGTTCTCGAGAAAGAGCATTTAAAATATATATGACTGAAGGTCTCATGGAAAGAGTTACATAAGCAAGATTAGTAGTTTTGATCCTGTCATATGTCGATAGCTTCTCGTTCGCCGCTAGCCACACAACTAAAGAAACCTTTTGGGCCATCAGCTTGTTCCATACCAACATGAGCCGAAGGACCCTTGGATCATTTTTTGTTGAAAAGTTTAAAAATAGATCTTCAATTTACTTGGATCGTCGTCAGACGATTTTTAAGGCTCTTAACTTTTGTCTATTTTTAAACTAGCGAGTTTCTCTTTTTGTCTTTTATGTAAAATTTCTGTCCTATGTTATGCAATTTACATCCTATGTTAAAATTTGTTCGTGCTCATCAACTTTTAGACCTAGCAAACTTCTCTTTTTTATGTTGTAACTTCTTTTTTTTTCTTACAAACTTTTACTTTTGGCATTTATGTCATGGAAGGCTTTGATTTTGAAAAAAGCAGAATGATGATTTTTAATACTGGAGTTGACATTGATTTACATGCCAACTCCAGTGTGTACCTATGAGGATATGAGGACTTCAACTATTCTCCGAAAATCGACACATCACTATTATATTTTATAAGCAACTTATAGAGTTAATTTCCGTTAGTAGAGAAGGCTCCAATGTCCTTAGTTATGCTTCCATGTCTTCTGTTGTTGTTATTACCATGGTTGGTTTTATTAACTATAAGTAGAGTGTAACTAGGCAAGGCTGAGGAAATGGTTTTTATGGTAAGAAAGGTAGTCTGAATGATAGACGGCCTAGTTGATTAGGGATAAATGCCACCTGTGGAGCATGTAGAACTAGCATAAAAGGCACTTGAGAATAGAAACAGGATCTAATAAAGTGAAATTTTAATTGGAATCCTTTCCTTAACTTCATTCTCTCTTGGTAAGTAGTAGAGATTGCTTCCATTTGATTGGTTTTTTCTCCATATTCTTGTGGAAGGGAATTTGGTGGTCTTTTGGATAAGGATTTCAAAATTTCCTTTTCTAATTGCATTTTTATGGCTTTATATTCACTGACTAGCTCTTTGAAGGGGCAATTCGCGAACTATCATAACTTATTGTAATATGGCTTTTGGGTGTCTTTAGAAACAGGCCTACAATCCTCTCTCTAAAAAAGGTAGCTGGACTTCTTTCACTTTTGCATGCTTTCAAGCTTTCTAGGGATTTCTTATCTATCAGTTATAGGTCCTTACATTTACTATGGTATCTTGGTTGGACCCATATTGAGTTAAGAATATATTTACTAGGTCCTTGAAAGATGACTGATCCTAATTTATAAATTAATGTAGTCGGTCAAAAAAGGCTTTTTAGAAAGTAGTAGATTACCAAGTCTCCACTATTATTATAGGCAAGCTGTTTATTAAAAGCCATTCTTAAATGAGTCCTCAAATCTGAATTCTCATCATACCTCACGATTTTCAATTTTATGAACTTGGGAGGCACTTGACTATTTGAGACTGAACAAAATTCCTAAGGTGCCTGAGCATTAGTGGATAAAGTGCTTACAATCATTTTCTTCACAATTTCATACGTTTTGCTAAGTCAGCCAATGTTATCCTTTATAAATCCTTCATTAGTTTTCTTCATCACCTTAATGGTCACATGATCATAGAAAGAAGAATTGCCTCAGTGCCAATTCTACAGTCAAGAATACTGGTGATGAATAAATTAGTATGGAATGGATCAAGTACAATACCCCCATTTCTATTATATGATGTGTGAAAATTGGCAACACCAAGTAGGTAGACATTTGTGGGCTAAAGTAAGTCAACATGATGGGAAAATGATAGGCAGATGCTAGAGAAAACTAATAGATCGACGCAGGCAGGAATTGATATATTGGTCGAAACTAAAGCAATAATATTGCTAATTGGAATTAAGAGGTCGATGCAAAAGGCACTGCAAGCCTAAAATTTGAATCAAATAACGAAGGCAATGCAGTACATGGAGAATGTGCTTTCAGAGTATTAGGTTGTGTCTCCTCTTCAGTAAGAGGCTTCCCTTTGGCTAATCTTTCTAATCTAGGCTCCTTTGTTATTTGAGGCAATTTCTCCTATAATTCATCTACTTCAGAGCATTCAAGTTGTGAAGGTTCCATTGCCTTAATTTTTTATATGAGAAGGGAGATTTTCTTGACTACTCTTTTAAGTTCTTCTTGATTGTTGCATAGTCAATCACCAACAAGACCAAAAGAATGTTTAGAGTATATGAAAATTCTAAAGAAAATGAATTATTTTATTTTATTTTATTTTTTAAAAATAAGAAAATGAATCTTAAGTATACAGAAGGACTTACGTATCTATACATCCCAAGTTTGTATATCATTGTATAAAACTAGTTTCTTTATTGCGACCAAAAGTGGGATTACAAATTTTCGATGTAGTTGATTTCATCTTTTACTCCCTTCTCCTAGGCTTTTGATGGATTATGGCTTCATCCTGATTTTATATAACGAAAATTTATGACCTCTACAACAAAATCTCAAAAAAAAGAAGAAGAAGAAGTTAGTTTATGCATGCTCATTAGAGAAAAAATGGTTATGTGAAAATGTAAGAAATTTTATTCAAAACACTTAAAACTAAGAAAATTGAAAACAAAATAAGGATCAACTGATTTTAAAAAATTAAAAGCAAGAATCCTTTGAATCAAAAAAGGAGATTTATGATTTAAAGGAAACATCCTAAAGAAAATGCCCCCTAGTTTATTAAAATTATGCATGATAAAAGGAATTCAAAGAAGTTTTGAAAATGATAAGTTAAATCCTTCCAGTGTTCCCAAAAGTTCGACATCTCCTAAAGATTGAAACTATTGTTGAGCTTTAAGCTAATTAGTGCACTTAGTTTAAGGTAATGCTCTATCATTAAAGGTTAGGTGAATCCCTGAGAAGGGATATGTCTAAAATAAGTAACATGAACTAGGTTCCTCCTCTTATCTTTTTGATGTTTTAATCCATTGGAAGAAGGAAGAAGGAATATCCATTACGCACCACCCTAACCTTAAAGCTTACGGATAAATTAGCACGAGGTTTTAGTGCAAAAATGATATGCAATAAGTTTATGCATGTGTGTGTGTGTATTCCCTAAACAAAGAATCAATCACATTTTCTTAAAACTTTACAATTTGCTAAACTACCTCACGTACATTTAAAATAGAAGAGCAAGCAAAGACAAGGAAACCAGTAAATTACGAGAAAACAGATACATGGTTGCTGTAAAGTGATATATGCAATCCAAACATAACAATACTAAAGAATAACCTAGGTAAGTACATCTATCATTCTTATAATATAACTTAGGTGAATGCGAGTGACAATTTCATGAGAACTACAAGTAGTAGTACTAACTAAAGTCAAAGTTAAAGTCAATGTACCCTAGTGCACAAAGCTCCCCGCTTTGCGAGGGTCATTAATATGACCAGCCTTCTCTTTGTATTTTTATAAAGAAGATATTTCCGTGACTTGAACTTATGACCTTATGGTCACTAAGGAGTAAATTTACCAGTTACTCCAAGGCTCTAAGTAGTAATACTAACTATTTTTATTATCTAATATAATATTAAACCAAATGATTGAATTAAAAGAAAAAGAATTAATAAAGTAATCTAAAGTACTAAATCAAATAAATGAATTAAGATTAAAGCAACCAATACATAAACAAGATCTAGACGTAGAATTCCCCTAATCCTTTCTATGTTATATTTTTCTTGATTTAATGATTAATTCTAGCTTATTGGACCAATAAAAATTCAAAATCTATATCCATATTCTTTCTCAAGTCATACAACCCCTATCATTAAGTTGATTGATTGAAATCTCTTTCTAATCAAAATCTCTATAAATACATATAATAGATTTGATTATAATCTAAAAGATTTATACCTATATCTAGGAACTATGTAAATCTTATTATTCATACTATGATCTTTTCATAAATATGAATTATCAATCCATATATAAAATCTAAAATCGAGGAAAGTATCTTCCAACTTCTTTATTGATATCATCCCGTGTTTTTTGAGTATTAGCTTAGGTAAAAATTCCTCGTATAATTGAAAAAAATTATTATGTATTTCAGTTATGAATAACACTAAATTAAAAAACCCAAATAATCAATTTCAACTTACTGCACGAAAGGTTGAACCTCTTGATAGTTCAATAAAATATAACCATAGGCAGGAGCGGATGCACATTGGGGGCTAGTGGCACTTGCCCCCAGTGCCCCCAATTTTTTCAGAAATATATATATATATATATATTATTATTTTAAATTTTTTTATTCAATAAAATAAAATTTGCCCCCACTCAAAAAAAAAATATCCCCCATTAAAAATAAAAATTTGTCCCCACTCAAAAAAATTTCTAGATCCGCCCTTGACCATAGGCAATCTCAATTTCTTCCTCTGTTAACATTCTTTTTATTGAACATCCATATGTTCGTCCAGAATATGTGAAAATGGATAATTTACTATCGGCATCACTTGTTCCTCCCCCATCGTCACCACGAGAAACTTTTATTTTTCTTGTGTGAACATGCGGCTCAAAATAATGTGATCAAAATGTAACAGCTTCCTCTACTAAATAAGCATTACATATCGAACCTTCAACTCTAGCCTTGTTTTTGACAGGGTTATTACAATTTAGTTGCTAAAACATGTTATTGCTTCAATTTGAATCATTTTTGTTGAATTACCTTTCAAACGGATACATCCATCAATATTGAACTACATCGACTAGTTTAGCCTCATGTGCTAAATGCACAGGTAGATGCTCCATACAGTCAAAGAAGTTTGGAGGAAAAATCCCTTCTAACTTGAACAAAATTACTGAAATTTTCCTTTCTAGTTTTTCCATTTCAACAAACTTGATTTCAAATGATGCCAAACTTTTGAAAAGCAAACTTAATTCTGTTAATACTTCCCAAACTTTATCTGGTAAAAACTCCCAAAATGCAATTGGAGTTAGCCTTTGCATAAATACATGACAATCATGACTTTTCATCCCAAATAATTGTACTTCCTCATGTCCATACGCCTTGCCAAGTTTGAAACAAAACTATCGGGAAACTTTAGACTTTTTAACCATTCACACAATATTTCCTTTTATTTTTTTCCATAATGTAACATGCTTTCAGATATTTACCAGTGCCAAGATCTTTATGTGATTCATTCCTTCTACAAAGAAGTTTCAAATTAGCTTGTGATTTTGCATTGTCTTTTGTTCTCCCTTCAATGTTTATTATAGTATTGAACAAATTGTCAAAAAAAAAAATTCAATATGCATCACATCTAGATTATGACGTATCAAATTAGTTTTCCAATATGGCAAATCCTAAAAGATGCTTCATTTTCTCCAACCAAAGTTTTTACTAATGCTTGTATTAACTTCATCAGTTTCAAATTTTGTAACTTTCAGCAAGCCTAATTCCTCAATCTCCTGCAATATCTCTTCATCAGCTTTGTGAGGGGGAGGAGGTGTTTTTACCATCATATTCTTAATGAACTTTTGTTTATTGCGTCTAAATGGATGATCTGGAGGAAGAAATTTCCTATGGTTGTCAAACCAACATGTTTTGCCCCATTTGGAAGATAAAACGCATCAAAATTATTACCACAATAAGGACAAGCTAATTTTCCTGCTGTGCTCCATCCAGACAACATGACATATGCTAGAAAATCACTAATGGTCCACATCAAAGCCACTCTCAATATAAAATTTTGTTTCAGAGACATATCATATGTCTCAACACCATATTCCCAAAGATGCTGCAATTCAGATATCAATGGTTGAAAGAATACATCAATTTTATGCTTTTAATTTGTAGGCCCTGGCACAATCACTGTCAAGAACATATATGCCTCGTTCATACAAATTCATGGAGGCAAATTATAAGGAGTAATTATAATTGACCATGATGAATATTGCTGGTTAGATTTCCCAAAAGGTTAAAATCCATCCATCGACATCCCAACCTAACATTTTGACTTTCAGCTACAAACTCATAATGGGTATCATTGAAATGTTTCCATACCAATGCATCTGATGGATGACTCATTATTCCATCTTCTTGTTCATGTTCATTATGCCATCTCATGTGAGATGCAGTAACGTCAGAAACATATAGTATTTGAAGTCTCGGAGTTAGTGGGAAATAATACATCCGCTTTTAGGGTACTAATTTCTGTTTCATATAACGCTTTCTAGGCTTGAACCTAGATTGACCATAAAATTTTCACTCTTATAATTCCAAATCATCTCCCTAATACAGCACGCATCCCAATTTGCAACAATTAATCTTTTCAATAGGCAAACCAAAACCCCTAATAAGTTTTTTCATATTGTAAAAACTATAAACCATTGTATGATCAGGAGGCAATGATTCATTATATCATCCAAGAATTTTATCAAAATTACGATCATAAATATGCCCTTTAGAATTTATGTTCAATATTCGAGCAATTGAAGACAATTGAGTAATCGTCTCACAATTTGGTCATAATTCGTAGTCAGCTGAGTGTAGGAAGTCAAAAAATTGTTTTGCACGTGGGTTTGGTTCTTCTTCAAGATTTTCTATATTTTCTTGAAATGTATAACTGGCTGCATCATAAACCATTTGCATGTAAGGATTTTCATTTGCATCTACATTATTTGTTCTAAATCCAATTCCCCTTTCAAACTCATTTAAGTTCACTGATGATTATACTTCATTACCCTTGAGGTGTTACAAATCAATGGTTCTCCATGTCGTGTCCACTCAAAATAATTTGGGACAAACCCTTTTCTCAACAAATGCCCATTCACTTCATCAATAGGAAGGAAATAAATGTGTTTGCACCTTTTACATAGACATTTGATCTTTGGGTCATCCATATATGCAGGTTAAGAACATGCATAATAAATAAAAGCTTTAACTCCCTCAACAAACTCAGGATTAATGAAACCATTAGCTGTTAATCGTTTATATATCCAAGATCTATCAATATTACTCATTTTTGCAAAACTATTAATTTCAAGCAGTGATTCCATAGTTTGTATCCTTCATGTTCCCCAAAGTTTACAGAACATCTAAACTTTATACAACATCCTTAAGTATTAACCAATTGAATTAATCACCTACAATTGATTTCAAAACTATAATACGTGACATTGTTTACACCTGTGAATCAAGAAAACAAGTTCTCATTGTGACCCCTAAGCTCATGGAATTTTTCATCGATATGCCTCATGGGAGCTGTATCACAGGTTATGGGTTAAGGTTTATAGGTTAAGATCAAAAGTTAATTAATAAATGCATGGATTTTAAGTTCCTCTATTATATTTTTGGCAACTATCTTATCTGTATTCTCGAATATCGCAAAATTATTTATAAAATTCAAGTCGGAATAAAAATGTTTTGACTACTTTAAATTTAAATTTTGTTGAAAATAATTATTAATTAAAAATAGAATTATGTTAAAATAAATATGTTTTAAATATCAATTGAAATGATTTTATTATTTAATTTTTAAATTACTTAAATTATAAATTATTATCCTCTGATTAATTAATTATTTAATAAGCTTCTAATATTAATAACCTTGATTCAATTATTATAAAAAATATTTTTAATCTTTTCTTATAATACAATTTGTCAAATTCCTTATTATCATGCCAAATATTTATTAACTGAAGATCTTTTTTTCCTGTTTCTAATCATACATGTTATAAGAGATTTCAAAGACGTATTTAATAATGTGAAAGGGAAAAGCAACAGCTGCTTGCTTTGGTATGGGAACCCCGCAATTACTGGCGTGAGTTGATCTATTAGTAACATTTCATAGAAGTTAAGTGCATTTATTCTTAAATTTTGTATAATACTCAATGTTTTAATAAAGCAGATAATTAACTATTATTTAAGCTATTAATTAAAATTAATACATTTAAATTATATGAAATATATTATTAATTACATAAAATGAATTAGTTAATTTTATAAAGTTGGAATTTTTAATTGAATGGTTTAGATATTGTTATTGAAATTTAAAATAAATGTGAGAAGTTTGATATTTTACCTAAATTAATTATGTACTAGCAACAAATATAATAAGTAAAGATAAGAACATGAATAATTTGATTAATAAATTATTGTAACATTTAAAAATTATCTAATATGTTTAGAAGAAAATTATTATTATATTAAAAAGGTAGCTTGTATTGTTTAAACAATTTTTTTGGGTAGTATATAAATGTTAAAATTTTGTATAAATATAACTTAAGTGTGCAATAGTTATACTCGGTGTGTCTTAGTCCTACATGTGCTCGCTTCAGTTAGTACCGAAGTCAAAATCATAATTGTACTAATACGAGCATCATCTATATTAAGATGCGTGTAAAGATTCACATATGCCATTGCAGTGAAAGGCATGTACACTTTTCAATAAAATATTTCCGAAACTATTATTTTTAATAAATATTTTATGATGTATAAAAATATATAAATTATTTATTTAACTAATTAATAATTTAACATTAATAAATTTACTTGTTTATATTACTCGCAAAAATTTTAAGAAGAACCAAAAAGATATTTCTTGAGCACCCTTAACCTCCAAAATTATTCCAACCACCAACTTCATCGTTTCTCAAGGACAAGAAATATATTTTTTCTACTTTATGAATACTATTTAATAAACATAAAACTATTTGATATGGCACTTATTAATCTTAAATCTACAATAAATTATTAACATATTTAATAATCAACTATCAACATTTAATTAGCCTTCATTTTTTCCTAGAATTATGTACATTAATATTGTGTAGTATTTAGTTAATTTGTTTTTTAGTTAAAGTCACTTAGAGTATATAAACAGGTAGACACACATCACATTATATACACACAAAAATAGCACTTCTACATTTCTTCTTCGTTCTTTATTTCGGTAGAAACTTAACTAATATCCTATATTAAAATTCCTCAAAACCCCTAA
>JANKOE010000006.1:22731565-22742156 GCA_026284465.1 Erythroxylum citrifolium
GTCGCATGATTCTCTGGATAGACTTCAACGCGGCCTGTCTGCTGAACACAGACGTCTTCTTCGCAGAAGAATCCGCCCAGCTGTCCAAGCCCATGGAATTCGCACCTGAATTCTTTGTTGGACTGGGCGATTGATCGTGCGTCGGCAAGGCGAGTTTTCCTTGGAAAATACGAGGTACATGCATATACATATATACATCGATAAGCTCCCGGCCGGCAGAGTCAGGGTCATCCAAGCTACGCTTAGGGGCAGCAGAGGCGACTTCCCGAATAGGCAAATGCCAAGACCGGATGTCTGTGGCAGTCTCTGTGCTCCAACACGGTCACAAGTAGGGCCGAGGGGTTGCTAGTCATCATCCGGCAGATTCGTAGTCTGGCTGTCGTACAGTCGCCAATCAGCAATTTGGTACTTAAGTGAGACTTTGTATAAACCAAAAGTTACATTCTGACGTGACCAAGGTATGTCGAGAGCAGATGTGCTGCTATCAGCCCGCCTCTGGATTCGAGACGTAAAGCCGTCCCGGTGCATACATTCAAGCAAACAAACAGGCCCACATACCGACCATGATATACAGCGGAGATCGGAGGCGGAAGCATCACGATACTGCGTATCGTAATGTAATGGAGTGACATCCTGCGTATCGCGTCCCGTAGTTCGTAACCTCAGACGCTCACATCCCAAACACCCTCCCGGGCCCGACTCCGAATCACGCGTCAGGGCGCGCGCCAGCCAGCGCTTGTAATTGTATGTGTGTGACGCGTGTTACCGCACACCCACCCACCCACTCCATGCCGAGAGCTCACCCTTGAACGGGCAAAAAGCACGGTCAACTCATCCACGCTCCCCACGCGACTCGCCAGCTCAATCGCCGTTCATCCACTGAGCAATCCCCTCACAAGCATCAGATCGCTCTTCAACACAGTTCCTTCCCTGTAAAGAAAATCCATCGATCAGAAATAGAGAGACCGCGGATCCAGAGCGACTCCTCCCCCTCCCGCCCACAGCGCGACCTGCCCGTGAAAAGAGAAAAACCAGCACCCCAGAAAGCCCCAGCATGGCTCGCAAGCGCGGCGCCGACGACGACTCTGCATCCGACGACGGCCTGATCGGCGCCTCGGTCCCGAGCAAGAAGTCGCGCGTCGACCGCGCCGGCTCGTCCAAGAAGGGCACCGTCTCCACCTCGTCCTCGTCCGCCCGCGGCACTGCACCGAAGAAAACGGCCGAAGGAGACGATTACTGGGAGGTGAGCTTTTTTAACCCTATTTTCCTCTTCCGTCCCGGAATACCAATGCTAACGAGTGTGTCGGACGACAGATCCCCGAGGGCAGCAAGCGGCGCATCGTGGTATCGTCGTTCAAGAACACGCCGCTGGTGTCGGTGCGCGAGTACTACGAGGCCGGCGGCGAGATGCGGCCGGGCAAGAAGGGCATCAGCCTGACGGTGCCGCAGTGGGGCGCCCTGGTGGCCGCGCTGCCGGCCGTCGAGGCGTCGCTGAGGGCGATGGGGGCGGCCGAGGTGCCGAGGCCGAAATACGGAGACGCAGGCGCAGCAGCGGGTGGAGGTGACGACGAGGATGGCGATGTGGAGTTGAAGGACGACGATGGGGAGGATCAGGAAGAGGAGGACGAAGATGAGGAGGAAAGGAGAGAGAAGAGGAAAGGCAAGAAGGAAAGGGGAAAGAAGAAGAAGAATTTCGAGGAGACGAGCGATGAGGATAGTGCATGAGAGCTGCTTTACGATGGCGGGAGGGGCAGCGCGTGTGGATGGCGATGGATAGTGCTGGTCATCTCGCGATTGTGAGAAGTTTGGTCTTGGCGCTGCTTGGTCAAGGCGAGACATCAAACACGGGGCAAGCACGGCACACGTGGAATGGCGCACGCTTGGATATCGTGAAAATTGTCTGCAAGGCACAGACGGGAACGCATGAGCAACATTCTTGAAGGAGCTTCTCGCGTTGTTTTAATAGGTCTTTGCAGCGAGACGAGTAGTCTGGATGCTCTATGAATCATGAATAACGAACTTTCTTCCATTCCGTGAAAATGCATTGGGGTATGTGATGCGACCTATGTACAATTCGTTTCTCATATTCTCTCCTCAAAGACCACCGAGCGCTATTCCGAGGTCGAATAGCGTGCACTCGTCGTCCGCCTCGCTCGCCGGCACGGTCGCTCCACCCGCAGCATCGCTGCCGCCCAGCTCGCCCATCTGGGAACCGGTGCCGCCCGTCACCTTCGGCCCATTGCTTTCCTTTCCAGTGCACGTTTTATTGACTCAAATAAACTGGTGACAGGCTGGAGGAGATTACAATGCCAAACTTGGGATTACTATTCTGGGTACTTGTCTCTATCTCTGGCTTTCCTTCCTTTGGCTTCTATGTTCTCCTTCTTTCTGGGGACAATCCCATCACTGCAATGCATCATTGTTCTTCTATTTAATGTAGGTGAACCTGTGGCTGTTGAAGACGAGGTAGTGGTAGTGAACAGCATTGTCATCCCAAATAAGACACTAAATGTTAGTGCTCAGAAGGAAATAATCTTATAATAAGTATGATGTTCCCTGTAACTATTATGTTGTTCATTAGTTTAGATCAGGAAAACGAATAGTTAAAACAGTGCATCACTAATGTGTGCATTGACGTACCACAAGTAGTAAGAAATTTTGGCTTTTTGATGCTTGAAATCCTTGCAAGGTTTATAAATTGTTTTTACTGCATATTTTGTTTCATTTAATTTGTGTAACTTATGTTGGAAAACAAATTAGGTACATTCATGTTTGCAATCCCTACGTGATACCGAAGAAGAAGGTTTCATAGCCATTCTTTACGTGGCTTAGGAATTGAGTGGTGAGTCTGAAGGAGTAAATAGTACTGAGTTACCAACTCCATAATTATCATGAATCAATAGAGGACCACTAAAATCTTAAAGGAGCATTCAGTACCTAAATTTTACAAAAGTCTTAGCTATTAGCTACCCTTTCTTAGTACTCTATAAAAACATTTATCAGTAGCATATTTTCTCTCGAAAGCCATTGAGCAAGATCCAAGCAAAATGTCATGTTATTAATCATAAAGTAAACAATGCAAATGCTTAACTACACTAAAATGTAGGATAACGGTATAGCGAGCAGTAACAACCATTATCAATCCAAGAAGTTGAATAAATATGTGAAATAACTTCCGTAATGATATTATCCTATCCAATAGTAGTTTCTATCCATTTTACCCTCCAAAACTTAATCCAAAATCCCCATCCAATGCCCGATACCCACTCCTAAAATAGAACAGGCATAATAACAATAAGACCAAATGAAGAGGCAACCTAAAACATTCAACTTCATTTAAGCATTTTCATGATTCAGTTTTGAGCATTTACATTCCATCAGCTATCACTATTATCACTAGAAGTTATAAAGACATCTCATATGGCTCCTCCTCTTTATGTGCATAATAAGAATAGTAAATAGAATCTTATCTACGCACAGGAACCTTAGAATCAGAAAAACAAAATTAAAGATAGGAAAATTTAGAAACTAAAGTCGAGAAACTAGACCTTTACAGCAACCTATTTCACAATTGCACCCAAAAACCACTTGACAACAACCCATTTCATAATTGCACCCAAAAACCAAAAATTTCCAACAGCCAACAAAAAGGTGTGCAATTCCAAGAACTACAAAAGGGTTCAAAACTAAAAGATTACCAAGTTATACTCGTGATCGCAGCCAGGTAACTTTCACTGCCAAAGAAAGGATTGCGAAATGACTTTGATAATGCTATTTCCTGCAGCTGCTAAACCACTAACAATTACATTAATAGATTCTTAACATTTTAGTATGCTCAAAATGATACTAGAGACAGAATTTGGATGAGAAGATGATATACCTGTTAGGATTGTTGATGTCATGCCCATTTATAGGACTCTCCGATCCAACCTACAAATTCAAAAAACAAAACAAAGATTATTTCATCCCCACATCTCAATATGTTTCAAATCACTTAAAGAACAAAACAAATAAAACATGACATGATAATTGCAGTAGTGATTTATATGTAAATCAATTTAGTGAATGATATGGTAAATTAAGAAAGACTGACTCGATTCAGATGTACAAACACTAGTGAAATCAACTCAGTTGCACAAACTCCAATGAAAATTGATGCATCTATGTTTGAAATATAAAAGGGGAGTCTCAAGTCATTAAAGAAAAGGTCTAAATTTAAATGTAAAATTCTAGGTCCTGTTTGCTTAAAGCGTAAATCAAGCCTTAAAATCCTAGAGTACGGAGACAGTGTAACCTAAATTGCTAAATCACAATGCCATCATTCAAATGGCTTGGATCATAAAGACATCATGAAATGAACTTGTTGTCAAGGCTTTAAGAGATCTTGCACTTGTTGACAAATAGTTGCAAATCGTATGTGAGTAGTTGATGGAGAGAAAGAGTGTATTTGTTTGTGTGTTTTGTTGGTAAAAGAAGTGTTGGATAATGGGGCAAAAGGGATGTGAAGAAGAGGGGCGGTTGTAATAGAACAAAGAGAGAAGACGGAGACCACTCGCTTTGGTAGTGATAAGCAACGCGATCGATAAAAGAACTGAGAGTCAGTAACCAAACACATCTAAATGGAAAGAAACACTGCTCTATTTGATGTCTCTGTTTTGTATGTATAGAAAATGGCAAATTACAGATGGACCTCTGTTAGGACCCATCACTTCTCTTCATGGCTCCTGACATAACCTTAAACAACTTTCAAACAACATAATACCATCTTAACAACATACTAAAAATAGCTCACACTTGCGGAGGAAATGGACATCGGAAGAATCTCTTGGGTGTAGAAGCTTTCGCCGGAGATGGCATCACGCCTCCGGGAAGCAGACTGGAGGAGCTGATGCCGTGAGGATATGGACTGGGCAAGAGCTTGGGGTAAGAAGAGCGATCAGGAGCATTCTATATGTCAACTTACTGTCATCAATCTTCTTGCATAAATAGTTAAAACAAAAAGACAGGGACTTATGAATCAGCTCTATTTTCTTCGTGACCCAAGTGAAAACAAACCGTACAGATAAAGGCGAGAAACAAAATCAAAGGGGAGAGGAGGCATCAGTCGGCTGGGCTTAGGCGAGAACAAAGTGGAAGCTATTAGTTTTAAAACGTTGTCATATTTGTTATGGAACAAAGTAGGTACACACTTAGTGGCACAGATGATCTCATGCCCAAGTATTGTAGTTTTATGGTGTAGGGACTCCGCGCAGTCTACAAGAAACCCAATCAAGTAGGGCTAGACTTGAAAATTAAATTAAATTAAAATTTAATTTTTATTAATAAAATCAATACAATTATTTTACATCAATTACAGAATAAAAATGTAAAATAGAATTTAAGATTTCGAATGCAAAAGATACAAAAAAATGATTGGAGAAATTACAGAGTGGAGTTGAGCTTATCTAAATATGCAAAGATAATGATATTTTTTGTTAATTTGTGTAAAATCACATAAATAAAGATTTACATCTTCATTTGCAAAAAGTTAAATCAATCTCATAAGAAAATAGTACATAAAGAAGTAAAAATTAAAGAAAATAAACTAACAATAGAGAAAAGAGGCCAATAAATTGTTATAATCATGACATCAATAGTTTGTACCACTTCATCTACATATAGAATATCATTAAGTAAATTATACCTAAATATATATCAATTTTATTAAATAAATATATGATAATTAACAAATAAATATACCTTTATCATTAAATATTTATTTAAAGAAACTTTTTGTTAGAAAAATAGTCTTCATACCTGTATTAATATAAAAAAAAAGGACAATACAGGATAATATCATGAATAGTTGCTAAAATTATAAGAGTAAAAAAAAGCAAATACATCATATATAGATTACATTGAATATTTTCAACTCCTAACTAACTTCGGGTATACATTAGGACTTTTATAGTCTTAGGAAGAAGTTGACTATAATGAGAACTCACTATCCAACCACTAGTACTAAAATTGAACTTTGAAGCAATAATAAATACTAAATTGTTAAGAGATCTCGTACAATTGCTTGCATGATTGAATAATTACCTCCATATGACTTCCACCATGATAATATTTCAAATTACCCATTATCAAGTAAGACCATGATATCTGCTTCTAAATATTTATCCAACTCTATTTTACCGTAAGAAGTCTCTAAAAAATCTTTTCGTCTTGATGAATTCTTGAAATTGGGAAGTCAAACTTTTATTTGTTTTATCAGCAATAAATGGAGATGAATCAAATACTCAACTACTACAATCTTGAACTTTGTTTATTCTTAATTGATAATTATTAAACAAATTATACTAGAATTATTTAATAATATCAATATACGCTTCCACCTTATCACCAAATAACTTTTGATTGAAAAAAAAGGGTATAGCCCTCTTTCTTATATCTTTGGTTTAACATAGAAATAACTATCACAATAAGCCCTATCATAAAGCAATAAGCATTGAATTTCTCTATCATTTACTTTGTTATGATTTGAATCACCTCATTGGAATAAAATAATCTAACCAAATAATGCTCGTTTAATCTCACACATGCAGTTAAACAAATGTATGAAGTTGGATATTTTATTCCTAAGGACAACTTAGTAACATTATGAAATATCACCAACTTTGCATAAATTACTTTAGCTAATTCTCATAGCTCTTCTATCAGTAAGCAATTGTAACGAGAATCTCTTTATCTTAACCTAAAGAGTACCTCAATATACTTGGTTGCTAACTTTAGCATTTTGAATATTGAGTTCCATCTATTAAGACAATTTAAAGCCAACTTCTTTGTGCACATAATATGTAGTTGTCACGCAGTTTTTAAACTTTTTTTCAACTCTTTTGGCATACTACGATATTCCAAACTCCATCAACCCTTTCCTTTATCACCTTTAACTCATCCTTCGCTATCAAATTTATGGCATAAATAAAATAACGCACATAAAATAATCTCTCATCCATCAGTAAGCTCTAACTCACACCTTATTCTTCACCTTTTCGATCATAGCTTCATTTATGATACAATAGTATTTATAGTTAAGAGCTTAATGTTGATGTTTCAATCGATAAATCACTAAGCCAATATAGCGTTTAACCTAATATACAACATTAAGACATAAATAAATCTACTATTTTAAAATATAAATAGGTTTTAATTATAACATAATCAATAAACACATGATAACAAAATTAAAGAATATTATTTGCCTTAAGAATCAACTGTATAAGTCTAGTAATTGTCAATGTAATATGTTATCACCATCATACAATCCTTCTTTTAGTTTTTGATTGTCCATATATCTGATGTGATGACTACTCGTTCATGAATACTCTACAATATCATTAATATCAATTTTTTTAATCTTGGTATTCAATGTAATATGTTGTCACCGTCATATAAACCTCCTTTTAGTTTTCAACCGTCCACATATTTGATGTGATGACTACTCATTTATGAATACTTTACAATATCTTTAATATCAATTTTTTTTAATCTTTGTATATCATCAAGATGTCTTTCAAAGTGTTTTGAGTTCGGATCATAAAGGTTGGTTAAAGTGAAGTGAGAAATCTTGAAGTTTGGGCTATCGATAATAAAGAGGGGTTGCTCATCACTAATGATCATCTTGACTAGAAAATACTTTGATCTATTGCAGACATAAATTGTGGAAGTCATTTCGCTCTTCTTTTTCATTAGTGTAAGAGTAAAAATTGTTTGGCTTTATGATACCATCTTTACAGGACTCTATATGTCTCTTCAAAGAATAGGTTTTATCTTCAAAATCCCCATATGGCAATACTTGCATTTATCTTTTTCAACTTCAACACATGATCTAGTCTTGATGATATGATTCCAAACATTACTTCTTAAACCCAAAGGAACATTTCCTTCACTTTGTATATTACTAAGTATCAAAGTAGAATTCTTTATTGTGTTGCCTTATGTTGTTGAAGGATCATGCTCATCCATACGAAATAATTATAAATAAGGTAAAAGTTAAGAACATAAACTATATGGTATAGAGCAAATAGAAATTAGAAATTCAAATGAAGCTGAAAAAGCATAATAAGAAGAAAATAGAGTTGAACATAATAAAGTAAGAGAAAAATCAAGAACTTAAAAGAAAACTTAAGGAAATAAACTCGATATTTGATTGCCAAAATCATTAAATAAAACTACTAATCCTTATTAATTTACATTACTAGTATTTGTGCATAATGGGAAGGCTACAAATTAACTAAATTGTATGATAAGGAATGCTTCTATGTGGTTAGTGAAAACTATATTTAATTAGTTTCTCTTTCTTAGTTTATTGATCCTAAAATCAATTATTTGTCACTATAATAGATTATATGCTAAACCATTATCTTTAGGCAAGTTTCAAAATGCTAGTATAATTATGATGTCTTTCATCTTTTGGAATGGATGAAAAAGAAACAAAAAATGTTATTTTTTTAAAATTAAAGATTTCATTTTCAAATCCCAAACTTAGGCATCATTACATTGGTAAAACATATTGTAAACCATAAAATGAACCATTTAACAAATGTAACTGATGAAAAATAGTCCGATAAACCCAATTCCAAAAGGATTGTGGTTTTATGATCATGATTTTGAATATTTTGATTAAACCATTTTAACATGACAACTTAATATTGTATATGTAGAATCTCAAAACAAAAAATTGAGAAAATTTTGTTTCTTGTAAAAATAGTTATGTTAGAATTAATATGTTTACTAAACTTATGATTTAAAATCGATATTAAAGATTGTATAAAGTAAAAGATTTTAGGAAATATGAAAATTATAAGGTATAATAAATTTAGAATTTGAAATAAGTTTTTCATTTATTTATACACATCCATATATTGTAGGCAATCTATATTAACTTTAGCATTTGCACATGAAACAATGAAACAAAGGAAAAAAAATAACAATAGCAAAAGATAAAACAGGGCACACATTATATGCTTTGACAATTCTCTAGATCTTACAAAAATAGGTCACTCTTATAATAATATACTAAACAAGATAACAATTATACTAAGGTATTTATAAAATGTATGTTTATCTATTTTCTAAACACCTAAGTTAGCTAATATGGAGACATGTCTAGACATGATAAGGTATTTCTTTCCCAATCACCCTTCTCATAAAAAGAAAAAATTGGAAAAGACAGAAAATTGAAACTCCTTTAGGCACAAAGACACTAAGCTAAAATCTATGACCAGAAATTCTAAAATTGACTTACAACATCAAAACACACTACTAAAAAGTAATCCTCAACAATCCCTAAGACTTAAATCTATCTCAAACCAACCAAAAAATAAAACCAATAGAATTACAAAAAAAACTAAATTGCAATTTAGATAAACTCAAAATCAATGTTACACAAATAAAGAACACAATATAACATAATTATAGAGTTTAACTGAAAAAGCATTGGTTAGCTAGATATTAATTTCTTGTTCTTCTTCTAACTTTAAAACCTAAAAGAGAAAGTGAGATGATGGGACATATAAGAGAGTGAGAGAAAAGCAAAGAAAAATGAAAGGAGAGAAGCGCATCAGGATGAGAGGAGAAGATTATGGTATACTTCAATGAAAATGATGGAAGAGGAGAGTATTACTCTTAAAAAATGATCTCATTTTGTTTATTAGCAGAATTATATCATTTCGATAATATAATAGATAGTGTTCAAACTTTTGGTCATATTAGATCATGAAATCTAAGTTTGAACACAACTTGAAACCTTAAAAATAAAGTTCAAACCCAGTTTAAAACTTAGCCAATTTAAGTTAATGTTGTCTCACCAATAAAAGAGTGTAGAAAGTATAAATATAACCATCATTCAAAAGAAAGGAAGGAATTTTTAGAGAGCAGGAAAAAATCCTCTAGTGCTTGCAGCAATGAGCTTTTGTGAGTGTTAAGACTTAAATAAAATGTCATCTCTTGACCTAAAATAGTTTCTCAGCTTTAAGTAGTTCAGTTGTAGAGTTTTAAGAGTTTATCATTTAGTTGTTTGTTTTAACATTAATATTGCCTTTAATTTGCATTTTTAAGTATCTTAAATTTGTTAATTCATAATAAAGTTCATAGGTTTAAATTAGTTATGTATGATTATTGCATGTGTTTATTATCCTTGATTTTTAGATCAATGCATTGTGTATAACATGTTAAATAATGATAATTGAAAGAATAAATTACTAGAAGAGGAATTACATAGAAATGAATAGAGGACAAGATTGGTTACTAATGTTATAAAGAGGAGATCTCTTATGAATAAAATTTAAAATAAGTATAATAAATGTGTGACGCTCCCAAAATTCTTGAACCACAATTAACCAAATAGTTCCCAAAACAAACCATTAACCATCAAATTCCTCATTAGTTTCAAAAGAGAGGATTATTTGTTAGATACAAAAGTATTTTAACACAACTACCCGAGTGGTCATATTTAAACATATATACAGTCAAATATCTTTACACAATTAAACTGCTAGCCTCACCAAATCCCCACCCTGACACTCACATACACTGTGGTTATCAACAA
>JANKOE010000006.1:22888086-22899883 GCA_026284465.1 Erythroxylum citrifolium
TATCAGATATTTCATTAACTTTCTTAATAAGTGTGCATTTCTCTAAAACGACTTTTATTATGAAACGGAGGGAGTATATATTAGTGATTATTTGAAGATTATGATTGATGAACAGGAAATAAAGGATAAACCACCTACTTTTTGAACAAAATCTATATAGTGAAGAGCTCCATGCTTAAACTGAGTTCCACCTCCAGGAAATGTTAAATATTCACCGGTAACTTTAACCCAATTCTGGTGCCCCTTAACCTCTGCAAGCTTTGTGTGAGGAACATTATAGTACCATATCTGTCTCAGTCATAAAAAGGACAAATTTTAGCAAAGGTAAACTAGAAGGAGGTTCCACTGGTTAATATATGAAGTTTTTACCTTCTCCCTGCTTTTAGGCCATTTAATAGAACGCCTATATCCTTTAGGTACCGGAACAAGACAAGTAGGAGCTTCTTCAGGACAGTGCCTTTCACGATGCTCATAATGCTTTGTGCTAGGAAGCCTTCTAATAGTTTGCCAATTGTCAAGACATGGGATGTAATCTGGCCCAGCAGTGGTATTGCAAAGTTTCCAGCCTCGACCATATTGGTCCTTAGACATTAATGATTGCTGAGACTTCTTCTCATTTTGAGACTCCACCGCTTGGGTTAACCAAGCCCCATTTTGAGCATTGGTTTCACTAAGAAGTTCTGATTGCGCACCTGCAGGAAAAACATTCATAGAACCCTGATCCTTCTTTTTAAGTTCAAAGCTATTGTCATTTTCATTTTGTTCGACCAGACTAACATCTTTTTCTTCCTGCACATTTTCAACATCATCTGTTGACTCCACCTTGCTATTCCCCTTATCCAACTCAGATTTACTTTCACCAGAGCTCTCCTCTGATTCCCTCCACTCACTTTTATTTGATTCTCCATCTTCTGGCTTCCCATCCCCACCACCATCTTCATCATCTACCTTTGATTCCTCTTGAGACACAGTCTTCTCATTCTGGTTTTGTTCAACCACATTCTTCAGCTGAGTCTCATTCTGAGTGCTCTCTATCGCAATATTTTCATCATTGTTATCCTTAATTGCATCCTTTGTCTCCTTTTCAGTTAAATTTTGGTCATCTTGGGCATCAGATGGGTTTACATTTTGAGAATCATACGTGCTTTCGGTTTCTGTGGTTGCATACCCTGCTAAATCACCTGAACTGTCTTCAAATTGCTTAGAGTTTCTTTCACTAACCTTTTTCATCGAAGAATTTGCAGTTTCTTTGGATGGTATGTCTGAATTCTGACTTGGAATTACAGAAGATGACATTAGCATCCAAATACCAACTATACAAAGGCCAACAAACACAACAATGGTGACCGCAGAACAGTAGTTCGTTGACTTCCTTCCACCAACACGGGAATATCTCCCCATAGCCATATCTTTCTTGGTAAAGATGTTCCAACCTACATATACCTGGATTGGAAGGGATAGAATAAAAACAGCAAAATTTTAATGGTCCAACAACATATTTGAGCTAAGAAAGAATGATAACACGAAATCTTAATTGACTTAAAGTTGAATAAGAAACTGAAAACTAGCAGAATATAAAATCGAGATGAAAAAGGTCAAGATTAAGTTTCAAATAGTCTTCTCTTATTTTCCTTTCTTCAGCACAGCATCAGACAATGAGCAAGAAACCTTGATCTGAACAATAATTTCATGTCTACCGGAGTCTTTGAACATTCAAGAGCTGGCACTAAGAGGAAATAAGCCTAAAAATTTGACCAAAATTAGCCAATTGACAAAATTTATTTATTCTGATGCAGTTAAGAGAAGCAAGCAAAAGTATCCGATGATACGATACTCGAAACCACAATACCAAGCCATTACAGTAAGATCTTTGAAGACGCTGAACGTTCACTTGAAGGAAAGTGATGCCTTTTACCCTTGCCGGTGCTAAATCAAAGAACGAAAACAAGATCCGATGACGCTAACTACAGTTCTTCTAACGTAACAACGGAAAAAACGAAAGGAAAAAAAAAAGCAAGTCTTTTTCCATATATGTTTAGTTAGGAAGTTAAACGCCAATTATAAAGGGGACAAATAACATCAACAATACATGCAATTGCGGTGAAGAGGAAAAAAGGAACAGGCTTTGGAACTCAATTACTAATTCACATATATCCAAAGGCGACAATTCTAAAACAACTAAGTCACATTCAGGACCAAACCAGCAAGAAAGAATTCATCTCCTAGCTTACAAGTAAAGGCCCGGAAAGAGAAAGTCAACAGTTCCGAGTAAAGCTAAGAGCTTTCCGCAACATTAGAGCAACGTTTACCAAGAACAAGATGGGAAAAATATTTCGCTATAGTGGGAAAAGATAGAAGAGGATAGATCAACTAAAATGACAAGAAGAAACTGAAAATGGGAAATAAAAGATACCTTTTTCTTGCTGGAAAATATTGATTATTTGGATCTCACTATAGAAGAAAGCATACAGCTATAATACAAAAATAATATATGCTGGACCGATGCTTTGCAAGTGTGTAAAAGGCCTGAAGATAGGAGCTTCACTGGGGACTTGCTTTTCAAGTGCAAGTAGTGAGCTTTATGAATAGGGAACAGAAAGCCAAATGGAGAGGAGGAAGTGGAAGTCCTGAAGCCAAAAACAGAGCAGCGCAGTGGAGTCTTTTGAAACTAGTTCAAACTTCAAAGACATGTTTTCGGTGATAGTAATAGTAATAATTGCGAATCATCTTAAAATATCAGCTTATCTTTGCTTAGTGGCATTATAAGTTACACTCGAATCTTTGTTATGTCCAAGATCTTAGCCATAATTAAAGCCTTTAAGCAAGCAGATACTGAATTAGGCATGGGCTTGGATATAAGAAAGTTTTCGATACGCCGACACTTGCTTTTACAGAGATTCAAACAAACAGGAGTAGGACAGTGGACATGGACCCAAAGCATGTTGTTTTCCGCACATTCGACACGGAACAGACGGTGGCTCCTAAAGTCTTCTTTCTCAACGTTCCAGTTCTGAAGTCAGCATGTTTTTCTAGGATTTGACAGGCAAATCGTTAGATAATTTCTCTTAATTACATAATTGATAAATTATATACATTTATTCAATAAAAATCTGAAGAATGGATTACTGGTTAAAAAATAACAGCAAATGATAATATTTCTTTCCTGACAATTTTCTTGACCAATCTTTTTCACTTTTTGTGAAATAAAGGCATAATTAGAGATGATGATTGGGCTTAAACCCAACCCAACCCGACTAGTATTCAACGAGCCCAATCAGCCCAAAACTCAACACTTATAACAAAAACGTCATTTTGCAAAAAATGATTAAGGGTCAATCAAGCCTCGGGCTGCTCCTAAGTCTCAGCAAAAATTGTCAAGCCCATGTCCGAGCCCTACTCGACCTATTACTATCCATAAGTATAACCAATATTGTTAAGTCACTCATTTCAACGAGTTACTCTTGCCAACATGTATCGTGATTATTCTGTTGCTTTTCGTCTTAGAGTCCAAATTTTGGGGCAACATAAATGAGGATTATGTCTAATGGACAAACTATTCTCTATAGTTTTTCTCTAATACCTATTAATTATTACATTAAGCAATTGAATATACAGTAACATAATAGCAAGCAATAAGAAAGATAGTATAAAGGCTACACCCACGTCACAAGATCACTAGTGCAAAGGGGGAAAGTTTGCCATTTACCTTTTTAGTCTTATAATTAATCATTCTCCTTTTTATTTTTTTGCAAAAGCAAAATCTCATTTATGGGTCATTATAATAAAAGTATAGATTGTTGGTGATATTTGTTGGTTTAATAATACAAGTTTTCTCTCATTTTTGATATGATATCATAGTACTCTAACCAAGATATTTACAGGGAGGTTCTCAAGATAAAAATTTTGTATCATTTCCTATAGTCATTTCTCACCACAGCACCTTTCTATCATTTGCCATAATCATTTTTTACCCTTTTTACCGTAAAACCTTTTCAATGTTTATGGGTCAATAGGCACCAAACTCACTTAGTTATTCAAAATTGATAATTGTAAATTGTATCATGTTTTAATAGGCAATTTGTTGTGTATTTAGTTGTTAATTTGATTGTTTAGTACGTGTTTAAGTTATAATTGTATTAGTTAGTTAGATATTTGTTTTTAAAGTGTTTTATGGGTGAGAACACGCGTTTGAGTTTCAATTTTATGTTTTTGAGGTACTTTTATGTGTTTACTAGTATTTCAGGGCAAATATAGAATAATGGAGAAGATTTGGAGAAAGCACGGAACCGGACCCAAGGCTACGATCGTGACAGAACCAATTAGGAGGAGTCATGATCGTGACAGAAGCTAAAACTGTGGGCCACGATTGTGGCCTGGGTGACAGAAACTCAAACCGACTTGACTTTTCGAGGGACTTTTTGGACCTTTCGGACCTAGAAAAAGCCTTAGGGTTGCCCTAAATAGAAAAGCGTATAAAAGCCCTAGGGAGAGAAGAAGAAAAAGATAGAAAGAGGAAGAGAGGAGAAAGAAGCGGGTCTTCGCGGCTGCTGTTTCCCGAGACGTCCCAATCCCCATTCCGCATGTATTTCTTTCATCTTTGTTTTCACTTTTTTAATGATAAGATGAATATGAATATATTTGTGGATTTGGGTTTGATTAAGATGTTCTAACTTTCTTTCGAGATTTTACTTTGATTTAATGTTAATTTGGTTGTTTTTGTGTTATTTCGATTGGGTGTTGTGATTGATTGTTGTATCTTCATGCTTCGTTAACAAACCGAGAGGGTGAGTCAAATGCAAAATGATCGGGTTAGGTTAATGAGAGTTAAGTGATCCAATAGGCCACACAATAAATCTAGTTTATTATTATATGGAGAGAGATCTCGAGTGAAACCTTATTGTTTATTAAAGGACTTAAGAACTAATTAGGTTTAGAGCTATTGGTAATTAAGAGATTATCCAGTTGGTACTTAACCTAATTAGAGATTATTAATTAGGGTGTGTGATTATATCTCGAGAGAGAGTAATCTCCCATCAACATATAAATGACTAGGTTAGCATTAATGATAGGAAGAATCCCCTCTCTCATAATTTGGTAATTTCTCTTAGTTGATTTTCACTGTGACTTTTGTGTTTCTTATTTCCATTTTCTTTTGTGTTGAATTTACAAATTAAATTTTTTCCAATCTTATTCTCGTGTTTACTTTTCTTGCAATTTTTATTTTTAGCTTGTTAATTTTTCCAAGCCTTAGAAAACCTAGGATTAGATTAATTCACACATCCTCATAAGATCAACTCTTCACGTACTACTTTTTATAACCCATGCACTCGTGGTATTTTGAAGGCTATACATTGTAAAGCTTGCAAAACAATCAACAAAAAATTTCCTTTTTGTTTCTCCTAAAAGATTGCATGTACCATATAAACTTCAAGTCATGTTTAGCTTTTTTGTGTTATGTTACTCCATGCTTTAATTTCATTAAATTGTATATTTTATCCAATTCCATATATGTAGAATCTAAGTCACATTATAAACAAACCCAAAAATTTTGAAAGAAAAGATTGGGTCTTTATATCAAAATAAAGAACTTTGAATCGGCAAAAATGAAAGCAAAAAGTTTACTACTCGCATCCTAATGAGAACTCGACATTGTTTCTTACTTCTACACCATTAATAGGGAATAATTGTCTTTTGGTCATGATCAATGAGAATGACTTTGATTTCGAAGAACAAATTGAAATTTGTGGATGGATTTATACTAGTTCCAATGAAGGATTATCTGATGTACAATGCTTAGGAGAAATGCAATAACTTGATGCTCTCTTGGTTAATGAGATCACTAACTTAATGCTCTCTTGGTTAATGAGATCATTATCTCCTCCATTAACTTAGAGTGACATTTAGATTGATCATGCTTAAGATTTATAAAAGGATCTCCAAGATCCTTTTTTAAAGGTGACGCTATTAAGATAGCAAATTTGCAAATTGAGTTATTTTCCATGAAACAAGGTACAAATTCTATTGCTGATAGGATGAGTTAGTTGATCTGAGACCTCTTCCTAAATGCATTTGTAAGCCTACTTTTGATTATGGAGCTTTTGCTCTTATACGAGATTATCAAGACCAAGATTATGTAATCTTTTTTTTATAAGGTTTGAATAACAATTTTTTGTGATAAAATCACAAATTTGATTGATGGATCCTTTGTCATTCTTTGAATAAAGTTTTTGTTAAAGCCTTGGAGCACGAGAGGCAATTAAGAATTGATAACCAAGTTACTATTAAATATAATGTTCTCTATGCTAATAAGGGAAAGGTTGTTTCATTGAAAGATTCTTATGCATCTTCTTCTTCAAGTGCTTCTGGAAAGTTATGTAATATAAGTAATTTTAATATGGCCTATCAAGGATTTGGATCTAGTCAACGAGGTGGTTTTAGAAGTGATTTAATAATAAATGTCTTATTTGTACTTATTGTGGTCTTCTTGGTCACATAGTGGAAAAATGTTATAAGAAACATGGATATCCCCCTAGTTATAGAGCATCTAGTAGGGGCAGTGTAAATGTTGTTTTTCATAGAGAAATGGATTATAATAATTCAACTAACAATGTGATTAGTACAATGAAAGGTTATACTACTATGAGTGATAATATTTCTTTTATAAGGGAGCAATATTTGAAGCTAATGTCTTTAATCCAAGACACTTCTCCAAATACTAGTACTATTGGATTATTGCAAGTTAATGCTCTTTTTGCCAAGTTTTCTTCTGAGGCAAAAGGAAGGTATAGTTATATATTCTTCTAATGATTTTGTTTCTCCTCCTAAAGCTATTTGGATAGTTAATAGAGATGCAACAAATCATATTGTTATTTAAATTTGTCTCTTATCTACATATAGATATGTTGATAATATGGTGGATAAGCTTCCTAATTATTAAATTGTGAAAGTTACTCATATTGTGGCAGTATGTCTGTCAGACACATTAATGTTGAATGATGCCTTATATGTTCCCCAATTTACCTTTAACATCATTTCTACTTCTATACTAACTAAAACCTCATTTTATTGTTTGATTTTCTATCCTAATGCTTGCTTTACTTAGAATCTTTAGATAGATTGGTTTAGTTGAAGAACATGAGGGTTTGTATTAGTTTGTGACTTCTACAAAACAACATGTACCTTATATTATTTCAAATTTTTGTTTTATCACCAACAATATCTTTTAGCATCTTAGGTTTGGTCATCCTTCTATACCAAAGATGAAAACCCTTAGTAGTTTAGATAAAAACGTGATCTACAATAATGATTTCACTTATTATGTATGTCCCTTTAGTAAGCAAAAAAGGCTATCTTTTCCTATTAGTACTTTTGCACAAATTAGTGCTTTGATTTAATCTATATTGATATTTAGAGGCCATTTTCTCATGCTTCAATTTGTGGATACTTTTATTTTTTGACTATTGTAAATGATAAGAGCATTTTTTGGGCTTTTCCAATGAAGCTTAAATCAAAGGTCAAGAACTTATTACAATTTTTTTTACCTTCGTTAAAAATCAATTTTTAGTGTGTAAGAAGTGTATTAGATTTAATAATGGTAGAGAATTTGCTACGTCAGACTAACTAATGTCAAAGGTTTTAGACTTTATGATCTTAAGTCTCATAAAGTTTTTATTTCTAGGGTTGTATTTTATGAACATTTATTTCCTTTTAAAGAGAAACCTAATATTTACTCATCAACTGGTATTGTTTTACCTATTATTTTTTTAAGAACATATTTCTCTTCTTAGTTTTTTTGTAAGTGCTATTGATATTGACTCCTATATTTAGGCTAGTACAATTTATTCTCTTACTTTGGAGGATACTAATCAATCAATGTCTATTGAATTTTAACCAATAAGAACTACTAGACCTTCAAACTTACCTTCTTTTTTCAAAGATTATGTTCTTATACCCAAAACGACTAGAACTTCTCAACTTTCCATATCTTCTATTCTTTCCTATCATAAACTCACATATTCATATCAGACATTTGTTCATAGTATGTCTATAGTCATTGAACCAAATTCTTATCACATAGCTGTTAAATTTGACTACTAGAGACAAGCAATGCAAATAGAAATATAAGCATTATAAGCTAATAGTATTTGAACCATTGTTATATTACCTCCTTCGAAGTTCCTTATCAACTGCAATATAATTCTAATGGCACCATTAAGACATATGAGGCAAGGCTAGTAGCTAAAGCCTTTACACAATAGTCAAGAGTTGATTGTTTTGATACATTCTCTCCAATTGCTAAGATAAATATGTTGCATACTTTAGTTTATGTTATTGCTACTAACAATTGATTTTTGCACCAGTTGGATATAAATAATACTTTTATACATGAGGACTTATCTGAGGAAGTATATATGAAGCTACCAACTAGTTTTGAAACTTATGTGTCTAATCTCCTTTATAAGTTAAACAAAAGTCTCCATAAACTTAAGCAGGCCATTCATAAGTTGAATGAGAAGGTGTCTATGGTCTTACTTAGTTAGGGGTATATTAGAGCTCAATCTAATTCCTTTTTGTTCTTGAGAACTAATTCTTTCATAGTTTTGCTAATTTATGTTGATGATGTTATAGTGGATGGCACTAGTATGGATGTTATTAATCAATTGAGGAATTTTCTTCATAATCGTGTCAAGAGTAAAGATGTTGGTCCTTTTAAATATTTCTTAGGTCTAGAAATTGCACATTCTTATTCAGGGATCAATTTGAATAAGTGAAAATATATTATGAATTTACTTAAGGACACTAGTCTCTTATATTTTAGTTCAACTTGTACACCTATGGTTCATAGCTCCTAGTTGACAAAAGACTAAGGAATTCCTCTATCTGATATCACTACTTATCGAAGACTTATTAGCAAGTTATTATATCTTACTATAACTAGACCGGATATAGTTTACAATGTGCAACAATTATCTTAGTTTTTAAACGCTCCCAATAGATGTTCATTTAAAAGCAGCACATAGACCTTTTAAATACTTGAAAAGGAATCTAGGTTAAGGTTTGTTCTTACCTTTAAATAATGACTGGAAGTTATCTGCCTTTTCTAATTATGAATAGGCCTCCTGCCCAGATACTAGGAGATCGACCACTTATTATTATTTTTCTTAGGTGCTACATTGATTTCTTAGAAAAATGAGTGCTACATTGATTTCTTAGAAAAATAAGAAGCAATAAATAGTTTTAAGGTCTTATAATAAGGCATAATGTAGGGTTATAACTTTTATCAGTTATGAACTCCAATGGCTTCAATTCTTGTTGCAGGACTTGTAAATCCCTTTTCATTTTGCAAACTTGTATTGTGATAATCTTTCAACAATCAAAATTGTGGAGAATTTAATATTCCATAAGCATACAAAGTACATAGAAATTGACTGTCACTTTATTCGACATAAATTACAAGATAGACTTATTACTTTGCTTCCAATTAGAAGTTACAATCAACTTGTAGATTATTTTAGCAAAGCGCTTCCACTAACTATCTTTTTATTCATCGGTTGTCAAATTGCGTGTACAAAATTTGTATTCTCCAACTTGGGAAAAGGGGGTAAAAAAATTATAAATTGATAGTTTAATAACTAATTTGTAGTATTAGTTAGATAAGATCAAACAACTTCTTATATATATATATGTATATATATATGCAACATTTGTTGGTTTAATAATACAAGTTTTCTATCTCATTTATGATAGTCCCAGTTTACTCGACTGAAAACTCGTTATTATGTTCATTCACAATATATGGTTTATTGTATCTTTAAAGGAACAAATCTGACTTCATATCTTCATTTATTTATCAGAAATTGATACCAAATTTAAAGTTTCTAAATTTGATGAAAAAGGAGAATACTCAATCCACAAACTTGAAAATTACGAGAGTAAATAAGGAATTGTTCACCAAGTGTCATTCTTAAATACCTCGAACAAAAATAATTATCTCAATATTTATTCCTACTAAAATTGGTAGAACTTATTATGTTTTAAAGCCACTAGACATTCCCAATGTATAACCTTTAACTATAGTTGTTGTTTTCGTGGTCTGTTCTGTTGTTTCGTCTCTTCTTTGAGGAGTTAAACCCTACATCCCTACAACCTTACTACTCACTCAAATCACTATCATTCTTCAACCATGAACGACGATAGAGATACGGTGGATAAGGTGCCTGTTGTTTCAGAGGAAGGCGTGCTTCCTATATCGACTGAGGATGAGGATATTGAAGGCGTTATTTTGCGTCAATGATCTTGTCGTTGTTTCCTTTGACAATCCTCCTTCTTGTTTGGTTGGCCGATTCCTCATTGATCGTATAATCAACTACAATGCTATGGTCCATACGTTGGCCTCTTTGTGGCGACCCATCAGGGGGGTTCAACCCCGGAAATTATAGGGTGATTTTTATCTATTCCAATTTTTTTGTGAGGTGGATGTTCATCGTGTCTTAGATATGTCAACATGGTCCTTTGATAATCAACTGCTCATCTTAGATAAGCTTGGGGCTACGCGGAATCCTTTGGAGATTCCTTTATTCTTTATTCTAGTTTGGGTCCAGATCCATGGTCTTAACTTCGGATTTCGATCGGAGAGGGTGGCATCTGATGTTGGGAATGCTATGGGGAAGTTTATGCATGTCGATCCGGATAATTTTAGTGATATGTGGAACTCTTATTTGAGGGTGCGAGTGCAATTGGATGTTTGGAAACCGATTAAGGACTCGTTGCGTTTGAAAAAAGAAGGTGGTTCATGGTGTACCGTGACATTTTTCTATGAGAGATTACCAATGTTTTGTTTGATATGTGGTTTTATGGGACATACAGATAGGTTTTGTCCTCGACTCATTGATTTCCCTCCGGGAAAGGCAATTCGGAAATACTGACTAAGTATTCGTGCTCCGACACGCCGTTCACAGCCATCGTTTGGCTCCAAATGGCTACGTTCGGACCATCCAGCTGAGGTAGATTGGAATTCAAGCTCCAAGGATTTTGGAGAAGCTTCAAGCGATTTCAATGCTTCCCAATATGTCAAGCATATGGCAATCCTGATGGTTATGGTAGATGGAGATTCGGTGCAATATGGGAGTCATCATGCTGTTCCGTCTTCAGGAAATCACAAGGTGGATGTTGAAACAATTAACGTGTTTGATTCGAAAAGAAAGAAATTGGGCTTGGATCATTCGCAGAAGGCTCAGGATGTTGCTACTCACAAAAGCATGTCCATTGATCCCAAAACATTAACGGTGACGTCTGGTTCCCAAACGCGCCAACATCCATGCGTTGTTTGAGCTGGAATTGTCGTGGACTGGGCCACGAGCAATTCAAAATCTTTAGTTTATTGTCCAACAAAAAAGACCTATGTTTATTTTTCTTATTGAAACTTGTCATTGTCTTCAAAAATTTCAGAAATAAAGACTCTTTTGGATTATGATGATTTTGTAGCGGTAGATTGTATTGGTCATAGTGGTGGCCTTGCTTTAATTTGGCGTGCTGTTTCTTCTGTTTCTGTTTTGAATTTATCTTTGCGGCGTATTGATGTGGAAGTCCTAGTTGAGGATGTTGGTAATTGGAGACTCACAGGTTTTTATGGGCATCCTGATCGGAAATGGCATAGGGAATCTTGGACACTTCTTCGTAATCTTGCCGACTGTAGTAGTTTGCCTTGGGTTTGCATCGACGATTTTAATGATATTTTAGCATCGCATGAGAAACGAGGGGGAAGGAGACAACCTCACCATCTCATGGAGGGCTTTCG
>JANKOE010000006.1:23151547-23163359 GCA_026284465.1 Erythroxylum citrifolium
ATAGGTATAGCATCAGCAGCTGCACTTAGGGAAGAAGACGTTGTGTTGCCTCAGGTTAATAATCATAGTACCAAAATATCTGTTCCAGTTATCATGTGACGGGGTTCAAATGATCCTTTATGGTTTGCTTCTGAATCTCAGTACCGAGAGCCTGGTGTTCTACTCTGGCGGGGTTTCACAATACAAGAATTTGCAAACCAATTATTTGGCAACAGTGCTGATTACGGAAAAGGTCGGCAGATGCCAATCCACTATGGGTCTAATAAGCTTAATTACTTCACTATTTCATCACCTGTAGCGTAAGATACATGTCACCTTTTATCACAGTTACTACTTTATCCTCTTGTTTATATCTGGATATAGATTTTTCACTTGAGCCTGACAATTCGTGATGTGGTGTCTGTAAATCTTTTTCAGGACTCAACTTCCTCAAGCTGCTGGTGTTGGATATGCCCTCAAAATGGACAAGAAGGATGCTTGTGTGGTTACATACACTGGGGATGGTGGTACCAGTGAGGTATTGTCACAAAGAATGAATCTTTGTCCCTTTATGTCTTGAAAAACCTTTTTTTTGTCTCAACTTCTGAGTGTATTGTTATGTTGTAGGGAGATTTTCATGCTGCTTTGAACTTTGCGGCTGTTATGGAAGCCCCAGTGATCTTTATCTGTCGCAACAATGGCTGGGCGATTAGTACACACATAAGGGAGCAATTTCGAAGTAATGTTTTGATTCCTTCTAATAAAAACATCCAAAACAAATTTTGTTACCAGAAAGTAATGTTTATCATGATTATGAAGAGGAAATTGATTGTACAGTGATCTTTTCCTACTCAAACAAATCGTTGTTGCTTGAACAGGTGACGGAATTGTGGTTAAAGGTCAAGCTTACGGAATTCAAGCCATTCGAGTAGATGGAAACGATGCTCTAGCAGTTTATAGTGCTATTCAAAGAGCCCGTCAAATTGCCATAACTGAGCAAACGCCTGTATTAATTGAGGTACTCAACTTTTCTGAGCATTATCCAGCGAACATGTGTTCCCTTAGCTATATAATTCGGTTAACAGCATTATAAATTGCGGACCTCAACAATAATATTGTCGTTGTTGTCAAACCGGTTATAACAATTTATCTCTAGTATCCTATTATTTCCACAAATGTACTGAAAATCTTGGTTTTAAGAATCGAACTTTCTATAACCAGGTAGCCTGTTACTTTCTCAGGCTCTTACTTATAGAGTTGGACACCATTCGACGTCAGATGACTCTACCAAATATCGACCCCTCGAAGAAATCGAATACTGGAAAAGGGCACGAAACCCTGTTAACAGATTCAGGAAATGGATCGAAGCAAATGGCTGGTGGAGCGGAAAAGAAGAATCAGAGCTTCGAAGCAGCATGAGGAAGCAGGTGACCAATGCTGAGAAATAATTTACGACCTTTTTACACTAAGTTCTGATTGGCAAACCTTATGACATGTTTTCGTCTGCAATTTACTTGTCCACAGATATTGGGAGCAATCCAAGAGGCAGAGAAAACGGAGATGCCACCACTCAAAGAATTGTTCGCTGATGTCTACCATGTTCCACCTGGGAATCTTATCGAACAAGACAAACAACTCAGAGAAACCATCAATAAACATCCACAGGACTACCCCTCCAACGTGCCCCTGTAGATTTGCTGAGGACGAGCTACAGGTTCCTCAGATATTCATGATAAACAAGCAGTAAGCAGCGAACAGAGCAAAATGGGAAATAACTATATAAAAGTGACATGGTGGCATGTAAATGTAAATTTTATAAATTTAAGATTGTACAATGCACCGTCCTTCACCTTCAAGGTTCATATGAATGGGGTTGAGCAAGCATAAGAACGTGAACACAATAAATGAGTAAGAGGTGTATCAAGTCCAACGCAAGCTTAGAATGCGTAGAAACCTGACGAGATAGAATAGTTCTCAAGATTTCTCCCTGAACTAGAATGAGATTGCTATAACCCGTGTGCAGCTGAATTTGACTCCAGCTCGTAATTGTCATCTTCAGACTTAGGTATTCCTAAGGCAATATTGATAACCTAAAAATGATTCAATTCATATGGGCCAAAAACCCTTTAAATTAAATGGAGTTAGCAAAATGAAAGTTCAATAAATGTTTAGTTAAAAAATACATGAACTAAAAAGGGAAGTGGGAAGATATGTTTGGAAATGCAGAATATGGAAGTAGAGAAAATGGTAGAAGGTAGTCAATAAAAATTGATTGAGTAGGCTGGAAGGAAGGAAGCTATTTCTGACAGAAGTCCATGATATGGAAGTTAAAAAGAGATAATAGTCGGTAGGTAGCTAGAATATATGGAAGTGGATGAGTACAGTAAGAATTACTTAAGAATGAGAGGATTATAAATTCACCAGCACAACGAGGAAAAGAAATATAATCACAGTACAACATAAATCAGTTTTTAGAGAAAACAATTAGCATATTTCAAAAATGTACTTTTTAACGTTTTTTATATTGCGAATTCATCTTTGTTATATTGGATTTTTCTTTTGTAGTTTGTGATTTTCTTTTAGATAGTTAATTAATTTCTTTACTTCAAAATTTTCCAACATATTTTAGCACTTTTTGTACCTTAAAATTCCAATTTTTCAAGTTTTTCGAAGCCCATTTATATTGTAAAAAGTAAGGTACCAATTTTTAGAGAATTCCTCCCTGACATGCTTAAATTTCAAATTAATTCTAACAATTTGGCATACCCAATAGGACAATAATGCCACGAACACATGATAAAAAAGAAATCACTTTGCCTCTAGCCCTGGGGAAGAAGTCCCTACAATAGTAGGGAATCAAGGCTTTGTATCCCAAATGGTACAGAAAAAACTAACTTTCCTATTGGCAATAATTTAAAATCGCCACATTGAAACAACGTTGCTTGCACAAACGAAATTCCAAAATTGAAGTCTTATTTGACATCTATGGTTGATGTAATCAAGATGTTAAAAGAGAAAGTTAACAAATTGTCCGTCGCTCTGATATAATTTGTTGGGTAGAATTCACTTGCATTAGCAAAACAAATCTCCGAAGGATTCGAGGGCATCTTACTTTTAATGCAATGGAATATTAGAGAATGCAATAGCCTTCCAACTATTTCCTTGTAAGAGAAAGCTACGTCCCTCTTTATAAAAGATATTATATTTTTGTGGTGCCTTCTTGAGTTAATTTTGAGAATTGCAGACATGCAAGCATACCCTAAGAACTTAGCAGAGGTTAAAGCTAACGAACCACACGTTAGAGTAGTGTTTTAAAGACAATCACTTTTAGCACTTTTGTACAAATTTTATTTTGATTAATAAAGTGAAAGGCAATTTTCATTAATTTGATATTCATATTTATGAATTAATGTCAATCTTAAATCGAGTTAATGAAGTTCATGATAAAAAACATAGCAGGAAAAAAATTATGATGAGATCATGATAATGAGATTTCTGTCATGTACAATTATGTTAATATTTAAATTATCTATAGTCATAGGATTAATGAGATAGAATATTATTAATCCGAATAGACTGGCACAAGCTATACTTTTTGATTTGATCAAGCAGTGGATCTCATAAACTGTAAGCATGAGATGTTTAGAGTTAACTTATGGATGTTTACTAAGAGTAGTAAGTACATCGGATGACCCGCTATGAGATTATCATATGGATAATCTATCAAATGTTAGTGATTAATCTCATCATAGCAATGATGCAAATATCCTTAGACTTAAGGTACTCAAGGATATTTTGGATACTGATCTTGTACTTTGATACCATTCCTTGTTGTCTCAAGACGAGGTCGCTCATAAAGTGGTGATTGGGTATAATTATTAGTATTCGAAGATAATTGGGTAGCCAATAAAGGATTCACCGCTCAAGATAAAAGGAGATGATATCACGACCTCTTGTCGGGGTCATTACTCAAGAATCTCTGGCCAAAGTAGATGTGTCATGAAGAGAGTCTTCAATGAAATAAAGAGTAATGAGATCCCCAAGATGAGAACTAATATTACTTGGACTAGATGTGACGTAGTCAGTCTAGTGGGAGTTGACACTTGGCCCATACTTCAAATCAAGTGGGGTATAGAAGGGTGAAAGGACGAATTGCACGGTAATTGTCTATGGAAAGGTTCATAAGTCAGATAATTGACAATCAAAGAGTTCGTATGTCAATCCACTTACTTTTTGGTAAATTGGCATCATAAAACCATTTATAAATTGATCGGATTAAAAGATAATTCAAGTGGCAAAAAATTGGGAACCTAAAGGCACACGCTTAGGAGATTGAGGGAATGTTTCAGGATAATATCGCGATATGATCGTGGTAAGAAATGTTGAAAAGGAATGGACGAAGCAAATATTGTATGGATGTCCAAGGTGGAGTCACGATCGTGACTAATTCCAGCAACATATATAAGTGATTTCTCATAATTTAAACATTAAAATAAATAGCTAGGGAATCCAAAAACATTATGGACATTAAGATAGTAACAATTCTACCATAGGTGAGATACTCTAATGATTTTTATTTCTTTATTATTAAGTTAACACTATCTAACTACTTATGAGTGCTTCAATCTTATCTTTTATATATATATATATATATGATTTTGGACAAGGTTGGAAGGTGATCTTCATATGTATTTAGACTGATTGGTTAGGGCATCATATGTTATGAACTATGTTACTTAAAATCCAAATGATCAACATGTCATTATAAAAACAAACTTTTCTTGAAGTTTTTATCAAATGGTTATATGGCCCTAATGCTTTTACTTGTATGAGTGAAATTCCTAATTGTTGACAAGCCATTGTGATTAGTTCAAGTCTTCATTTAAATGCTTATATATGAACGTTGGCTTGAGTATTGTGTGTTAATTGAGTTTTGTGTAATAAATGACACATATGTTCATCAAAATCCCCACTGTACACCAAAATGTCATCAAAATACAAAACAACAAACTTCTAGTGAATGCACGGGAAATATGATTAATTAATGAATGCACACAAAATATGATTAATTAATCTTATAAAAGTGCTTGGTGTATTTGTGATTTCAAAAGGCATTACTAACCATTCATAAAGTTGTTATTTTTATTTTGAATGTAGTTTAACACTCACCCCCTTCCCTCATCCTAATTTGACAATATCTAGAATTTAAATCAATTTTCATGAAGTTATTAGACCTATAAAACTCATCTAGCATATTATGTAACTTAAGAATGGGATGGTGATACTTTAATGTTATATTAACTATAAACCTACAATTAATGCACATTTTCTGTTATCCATCTTTCTTATAGAGAAAAAGTACGGTAGATAAGCAACTCCCATTCTATTTTATTTTGCATAAAAACTCACTTTCCCTTTTTCTTTTCTCTACTTTTTTTTCTGTTTTAAGTTTATTTTTTGAGCTCTTAAACTTACTAACATTTTCAAAATATGTTATCAATTCGCAAATTGATAAGAGGATCTCATTTTTTTAATTATAATCAAACTTTCGCTAGATATAGAACCTACAAACTTGGAATATAATTAGTTTAGATAGAACACTGTATGGCTTATATCACTTGAATACACGTCCTACCAATCTAACTTCATCATCACCCTCACTTAGCCATCAAAACTGAATCTAAAACATCTCTAGATTTCTTTGATTTAATGAAATAATATTAAATCAGTCCAATATATGAAATTATAGAATGGAAATGCCTTAATTCCTAGATTGAAACTAATACATTGTTTTATCCATTGATGCATTGAAAGTGATGTAATCTTGTTACATAGATGTAAACTAAATACTGAAGAAAAATGTGGACAAATCCTTATCCTTATCATCTATTAATTTCTTGCATATTGTTTTCATATATGCATCACATATTGGCAATGATTTGGATATTGCCATTGACGCATTCAAGACTAGATTTGTAATTGTACTTTATTTATTTATATTATCATTTATGCATGAAATAACAATTTAAATAATCAATTGGAGTTCAATATCTTTTTCTTCGTTATTTCTAATCCTCTCATTTAGAATAAGAGTTGGTGGTGTTATTGCATTTTAATATAAGTAAGGGAGATTATGATAGTCGACTCTAATTATAAGGAAAATGGTATAATGAGGAACTTGTTTGGAGCACTAATGAAGCATGCTATTTGAATTGTATCTCATAACATAAATTCCAATACATTACGCATAACATAACAAAATATTGGTTAGAGATTATAAGCATATGTCTTATGGCAAGTTTTTGGTTTATTTTAGTATGGAATACAATGATAAAGTTTTGTGATCCATTTATTATATCACTTATGTAAGAGAATTCCCAAGGCAACAAAAAAAATAACAAAATCATTATGTTTATCTCTTTTTGATGTTTATATCATATGTTGGAAGTGTTATGTTTGTGTTAGTATATATCACATGTTTTTGCTGCCATTATACTGATAATTGATTGTAAGAGTTTCAAATGTTGATGCTTATGGTGAAATTTGGTGTTGTATACAACAAATATAAATACAAAATTATTAAACAAGTGTATTATATTAAATACAAAATATTCTTTTTTACAAGTCCTATTTTGTGTTGAAGAGCGTCACTCATCCTTCTTCTTTGTAGTTTGTAGTTTTCCATCCATTGAGTTAAGTCATCCAACTAATGTCTACCATATGTATTGCTGTAATAGTACAAGTATTTGTGTTTGGGTTTTGTGTGAATGCAAAGGATGTCTTGATTTTGTGTTGTTGTTTAGAATATTCTTATAATCATTGATGAGTTTTTATGTTCTTCTTTAATAGTCTAAGTATTTAATTTTGTTTTGTTTGAATCATTGATGAGTAAATGTATGATTACATAACTATTTATTGTATATGGAATGAGTTTGAGATCTTATGGATGATCCAATGCATAATAAACCCTTAGGATGTTATATAGGTTGGAAACTCGTGATGCAAATCCCATGAGACTTATTGGTGAAAAATTTCACAAGCCTAAGAGTCATAACAATAAGTTGCTTTCTCGATTCATATGGTGTAACAATGCCATGTACCTTAGTGTTTCTTTTAATTTGAACTTAGTGTATAAACTTGAATAAAAAAAATAAAGATGTAGTAAGTTGTATAGTTACGTAAAATTCACAATGATTTGAGACATAATAAACCCTTAGGATGGTATATAGGTTAGAAACCCGTGATGCAGCACCTTTAAGGCTTGTAGGTGAAAAATTCCACGAGCCTAGGAGTTACAACAAGAACTTGCTTTCTCGATGCATATGGTGTAACAATGCCACATACCTTAAGTGTTTCTTTTAATTCAAACTTAGTGTACGAACTTGAATCAAAAAATTAAAGAAGTAGTAAGTTGTATAGTTACGGAAAATTCACAATGATTTGAGGCATAATAGGATGGTATATAGGTTGGAAACTCGTGATGTAGCTCCCATGAGGCTTATCGGTGAAAAATTTCACGAGTCTAAGAGTCACAGCAAGAACTTGTTTTCTCAATTCACAGGTGTAAACAATGCCACGTACCATAGTGCTTATTTAAAATCAAACATTGGAAATCAACTTGTAGGTGATTTATTCAAACATGATTACTTAAAATTCACTGTGATTAATTCTCACTTTTTTAAATAACAGTTTTGTAGAAATGAGTAATGCTGATAGATCTTGGATGTATAAACGATTAAGACTAGATGTTTTCATTAATCCATAGTTTTATGAGGGAGTTGAAGCTTTTATTCACTATGCATGTTCTCAACCTACATATATGGATGGCCTAAAGATCATATGTCCATGTAAAAAGTGAAAACATATTCATTTTCTTCTATTGATGAAGTGAATCTCCATTTGTTAAGAAAAGGGTTTGTTCCAAATTATTTTGAGTAGACGCGACATAGGAAGCCATTGATTTGTAGCACCTAAAGGGGTAATGAAGTAAACTTGTCAATAAATGTGGATGAGTTTGAAGAGGGACTAGATTTAGAACTAATAATGTGGGCGTAAGTAAAAATCCTTACATCCAAACGGTTTATGACCAACTACAATCAGCTGACAAAGAATCATGGGCAAATTGTGAGACGATGACTCAATTGTCTTCAATTGCTCGAATATTGAACATAAAGTCTAAAGGGCATATCTCTGATCGAAGTTTTGATAAAATTCTTAGTTGCTATTATGAATCATTGCCTCCTGATGATACAATGGTTAATAATTTTTACAATTTGTAGAAACTTATTAGGGGTTTTGGTTTGCCAGTTGAAAAAATTTGATTGTTGCAAATTGGGATTATATTATTTTGGGGAGATGATATGGATTTACAAAAGTGCAAATTTTGCGGTCAATTTAGGTTCAAACCTAGAAAGCGTACTAAGAAAAAAAAATAGTACCTTAGAAGCGAATGAATTATTTCTCGCACGAATGTATTATTTCTTGCTAACTCCGAGACTTCAAAGACTATATGCCTCTGATGTTACTGCATCTTACATACGATGACATAATGAACATGAATAGGAAGATGGAATAATGAGCCATCCATCAAATGCACTGACATGGAAACATTTCAATAACACCTATTATGAGTTTGTAGCTGAAAGTCAAAATGTTAGGTTTGGATTGTCGACAGATGGATTCCAACCTTTTGGTCAATTTGGCCAACAATATTCATCATAGCCAATCATAATTACTCCTTATAATTTTCCTCTATGGATGTGATTGTTGGACACCCTACCCTCATGAGTAATGGGCCCGACGTCTTAAGTGACATCTGAACGCGAATCCCATAAGGGTGACGTGCCCCCATCAGGACAAACATTAAAACTATACATTGTTCCTATTTCTGAACCGAATTTGGGAAAAGCCGAAACTTGAATTTCAATTCTACTTGTTCAGAACGTAAAAGGCTCTATGTCTCTAGTTTATTTAGAGACAAGAATTATCACATTTGGAGATCCCATAACAAAGTTATGGCTACTGCTTTGTAGGGTAATTTCAACGAACCTTTATTGGCCAAAAATTTATTATGGAGGGATAAAAAAAGGCACTAGAAATCTATCACTACAAGAATTACTTCATTTGGAGGTCAGATGACGAAGTTATGGCCAAAAGAATCAATTATGACCAAATCGTTAATCATATTGCCCCTGTTTTGGGGCAATTAGCATAATTGTCCTTAGAGATAGCAGATTAAGATAATCTTAGGATTCCTTGATATAAGACTTCGAGATCTACAACTTTCATGCAGATATCAAAGACAGATTCTATCGTCTAAAGGGTCAAATATGGAGCAGACGATAGCAAGAAGGTAGACGAAGCAAAAGAAAACGAATAAAAAAGGCAAACGAAATAAGAGGCAGACGGATGCGGAAAGCAGACGAAGCGGAAGGCAGACGAATGCAAGAAGCAGATGAATGTGGATGTAGATGATAGCATGAGGTAGACGAATTCAAGAAGCATACAAATGCGGGAACAGACGATAGCATGAGGCAGACGAATGCAAAAAGCAGACGAATGTGGACGCAGACGATAGCATGAGGCAAACAAATGCAAAAAGCAGACGAATGCGGGAACAGAAGATAGCATGAGGCAGACGAATGCAAGAAGCAGACGAATGTAGACGCAGACGATAGCATGGTCAGCTTAAGACGAAACAAAGTCAACTTAAGACGATGCAACGCTTAAGACAAATACGGTCAACTTAAGACGAAGTAAAGTCAACTGAAGATAATGCAACACTTAAGGCGAATACAGTCAACTTAAGACGAAGCAAAGTCAACTTAAGATGATGCAACGCTTAAGACGAATACGGTAAACTTAAGAGGAAGCAATGTCAACTTAAGACGATGCAACGCTTAAGACGAATACGATGAACTTAAGACGAAGCAAAGTCAACTTAAGACGAAGCGTCCTTACAGACGATGCTTGCCTACAGACGATGCATCCTTACAAATGATATGATGTCATCACAAGCGATACGTCTTTACAGATGAATCATCCCTACAGACAATACATATTTACAGACTATATGACATCATCACAGACGATACGTCTTTACAGACGATATTATTTGATACTCCCAAGTAATTCCCCTTCTAAGGACCCTAACTTTTGAACAACTGGGTCAAAAGTTTATGTACGTTATGCGTTCAAACCAATAAGATAATTTGTAGTATAATCCTGAGATCGAAAAGATAGCGAAAAGTCTGCAGAAACAGACCAAACAACACAAAGAAACGTAGAAGATGGATAGGATAGTTGCTAACCGCACTTTTAGCGAACTAGCTGTGCCAACTGACGAGCAACAACCCCACTGTATCAATTTTCCGAATTTAGGTGATAATAATACTTTTGAATTAAAATCTGGACTGATTCACTTATTGCCTATTTTCAGGGGTTTACTGGGAGAAGATCCATACAAGCACTTGAAGGAATTTGATGTAGTTTGCATGGGTATGAAGCCGACCAATGTGACGAAAGAACAGATCAAGATGAGAGCTTTTCCATTTTCTCTTAAAGATGATGCGCAAGATTGGCTATACTACTTAGCTGAGGAAAAAGTGCAGACATGGGCCGAGATGAAGAGACTTTTCTTCGAGAAATATTTTCCAGCATCTAGAACAACCAATATTCGAAAGAAGATTTGCGAAATTCGTCAACATACCGGAGAAACACTTTACGAATATTGGGAAAGATTTAAAAAATTATGTGCTAGCTGTCCGCATCATCAGATAACTGAACAATTGTTAATTCAATATTTTTACGAAGGGCTTTTTCTTTTTGACAGGAACATGATTGATGCTGCCAGTGGTGGTGCCTTAGTTGACAAAACGCCAGCGGCCGTAAGAGAATTGATCGCAAACATGGCCTCCAATACGCAACAGTTCAGAATCCGTACAGGTCATGGGTCAAAGGGCATGAATGAAATTAATGCGACCTCGGTAGAAAAGAGATTCGACGATCTCACTTCTTTGGTGCGGCAGTTAGCTGTCACAAGAAAAGAAGAAACTAAGGTATGTGGAATCTGTTCAATGTTAGGACATGCTACAGATTCATGTCCAGTTTTGCAGGAAGACAATGCGGAACAGGTGAATGTCGTAGGTGGATTTAATGGGCCAAATCAAAGGAAGTATTACCCATTCTCCAATACTTATAATCCGAGATGGCAAATTTGCGATATGGGAATCCTCAAGGGCAACAAGCAAACACCAATTTCCAACCATATAGACCACCATTCGTGCAACGCCAAAATCCAAATATGACGTCAACTATCGAAGGTAAGTCTTCTTTGGAAGATATGTTACAAACTCTAACCATGAATACTTTGACGTTTCAGCGGACTACAGAAGCAAGTATTCGAAATTTGGAAAATCAACAAAGGAATTTTGAGAATCAGTTAAGTCAAATTGCAGCTGCTGTTAACCGACTAGAAGCGCAAAATTTCGGTAATTTTCCAGCACAACCAGAGGTAAATCCTAGACAAAGTGCAAAGGCTATCAAGTTGCGGAGTGGTAAAGAACTGCCGGAATCAATTCTGAAAGCTTCAAAACAAGAAATAGAGGAGGAAATCAGGTACTTACCTGAAGAGAAGCAGAAAGTCGTGACCAACAAGGTGCTTCCACCTCCTTTTTCGAGTTGATTAACAAAAGCGAAGAAGGAAGAACAAGAAAAAGAAATTTTGGAGACTTTCCGAAAGGTTAAGGTAAATATTTCTCTTCTTGATGCAATTAAACAAATTCCGCGATATGCTAAATTTCTTAAGGAGCTGTGTACGTCAAAGAGGAAATTG
>JANKOE010000006.1:23217588-23231335 GCA_026284465.1 Erythroxylum citrifolium
GTGTGAAATTGTCTGATTTGATTGTACTGTCTTGGGTGGCATCCATGTATCCTCCTAGGGGGTATTTGGGTGTTACAACTCTTCTCTTCCTTGGTGCCAACATTCGAGTTATTATGAGAATTCAGAGAAGACGCAGCGACGATGGGGACATTCTTGTTTGGTTTAATTTCCTTAGTAGCTGGCATCAAAAGGACGCAAAGTTTAGGGTTAGACTATTTTGTGGGAACTTTTTTTTTTGTAATGTAAGATTTTGGTTAGGGTGACCCATGTTAAAGAGGCCAAAGAGAGCACTAGTGATGATGTTGAACCATTCTTTGTCTCTACTCTCACTATAAATCTCCTTCGTGGCTTGTCTCTCTACTCCCACTATAAATCTCCTCCGTGGTTTGTCTCAGGAATGTGAATCAATTATCATCGGACTTGGAGTTGGAATGGGATAGAATAGAATTAACATTATCATCTTCGTTGCTATTATTGAGGAAGCAGTCAAGGTCGAGGTCGAGGTCGACGTTGTTAGCTTCTATAAAGCCTTTGCTAGAACGGAGGCAGTCCAACCACATTGTACCAAACTTGGTGGAGATCAAACAAAGCATTGGGCGGAGGAGGTGGAGTAAGTGTAGGGCAGTGAACATAAAATGATAGTGAAAAACAGGGACGTGTTGTTTTTATGAAAAAATAAACCTCTTTTAAAAACATGCAAAAATGTTTTTTTAACGTTTCTTCAAAGTTGTTACATTTTTTTTTAAATTTTTAGAAACAAGAAATGACAACAATACTTAACCAAACACATTTTAATGAGTTGTTTCTATTTTCACGAAAGCTATAAAAAAAAGAAACAAACAAACCCCTTCAAAAATCTTACTAAACAAGGTTTTAATTTGTTATAGAAATCATGTAGGGCATTTTGTCTAACAGGGCTATTTATCCCTCTTACATTCCATGAAAGGATTGACATTATTTGGAAAGAGAGGAGGTTTTCTTCTTTTTACTTGATTTCCTCTTTATAGTTAGTTGGAATTCTGGGGTCACTTTTGTGTCTTTGGTTCGGGGGAACAAGATAGATTTAGTGTTTTCACCCCCTCCCCTCCTCATTAGTGGTGATTCTTAGTTTGCTCCCACTGAAGATGTAAGATATCCATTGTTTGACATGTAGTCTTGTCTATATTAGTTTCCATATCTTTATGGGGCATTAAGTAGAGCTCACCATCAGTAAGACATCCTAAATGATCATCTCCATTTCCATCCTTAACCTATAATTCCCTCTTGTTAAAAGTGATAGAGTCATCACTTTGTAACACCATCTATATTTTGTTTTTATTGATCTAGTTTTCGAGTTCAATTACATAAGTTCCTTAAAGCTTCTTATATTGAAAGTTCTTCTTATTGGCTTCCAAATCCCACCTTGATTCTTTTCAGGCATCTAAGAGTATGCTATAAAAGATACATCCTCAAATAGGTTATTGTTCTCTTTAATCCTCATAAAAGGAATTTCATCTAGAGGGTTTGCTAGATATCAATCAACACACATAACCTTGCATAGTTGATTCTCCTCATGTTAGTCGTTGCCTTATCTAAATAAGAGGGCTTTCCCATATGACTTGCTAGGTAGCTTAGGCCTTCTATAGTCCAATATTCTAAGGGAACCTTATAAATGTTAATCTAAATAGGAACTTGTTGAAGTTGGGGACCTTGAGGCCGAATCCTTGGCTTCCATTTTTGTAGAAATATGGGTTTGGAATTGAAGTTACAAGGACTTATTTCCATAATTTTTTATGCTTGAGAAGGGGAAAAGAAGCTTAACAAAAAAATGATCCTTCTTGTTTAAGAGGAATTCTGAAAGACCAAGTTTATTCTAGTGACTTTTAGCCTATTGGCTTATTGCTAGAAATGATGGTCTCTTACTTTGCAAAAAACCAATCAAAGTGGCATTCTACTTAGCTATACCATCCTTTAGGATTGAGGCAGGTGGATGACAATGGTTTTACCCTCTGGAAGAAGGAAAAAGTGAAGAAGTTGGAGTGATCTCATTGAGGACTTGCGACCAAGTTTTTTTGGCAATGCTACTGGTGGAAGTCTGAGAAGGAGCATAAACAACTGGGTTTTTAGGGGGATTGGAAGGGGGTAAGGAACTTAGTTGGTGAAAAGAATTGGTGGGAGTAAGTGACTTAACTTAAGAAGGAAAGGTTTTAGGCTGACCAGAAGAGTTGTTGTGAGTATAACTAGCAGATGGTGGAGCAGGGGAGAGTAGAAGGATATGGTGTGAGATTTGAGTGTGGGAAAAGTTTCTAGAGGTGGTTCAGAGTTCAACATTGCTAAAAATGGAAAAAAAAACTAAAAAGTAGGGGGAAGAAAGAGAGGAGAGGGAAAAGTGAAAAAACATAGGCTAGGAGTAGGAAGGAGCTAAGACCACTTGTGCAAGGCAAAAGAAGGGAAATAAATAAAGGAGCAAATCGAAGAGATTACTAGGTATAGGAAGAAGGGGAGTCGGAGCCATTAGTGGTAGTAGAATCCAAGTAAGGAACAACTGAGAGGATAGTGGAGGAGAAATGAACTTGATGGTTGGGATAGGGATAGGATGGATACAATAATAAGGTAAGGTTTATCCATTACAGCATTGCTATGCAGCCATGCAACTTGGTTAGAGAGAAGTTAGAGCTTCTTACTAAGCCAAGAAGGATAATAATTTTGCATTCTTTATAATATTACTTAGACAACATATCTCAAGTTTATTATCAGCTTTATAACTATTGATTTATCTATTACATGTTAAAATTTTAATCCTTTAAGTGCTTTTGTTTTTTCATATTCTAACAGGCACTTAAGGCGGGATTTGCAGTTTTACATGAAACAGATACCTTGCATAGTTGCTTTAGTTCAAGATAACTTGGCTGTGGAACTTGTTAGAGCTCATACCATTGACAAGATTGATGTCTCAGAACATAAGTTGTTTTATTCTATGTCCAGACCCGTTCTTCCATTGAATTCTCAATATGTTGAAAGTAATGAGCAATCTATAATATCTTGTAAAAGCTACTCATTGTCTTTTGGCTCAACTGAGTTCTCAAATGTGCTCAAAGAAGATATGTTGCCTTCATCTTCTAGTAGTAGATCAGGGGACAACATTTTTCCTTTGGATTTTGGGATTTCTAAAAAACAAGAGAGAACAGGTTAGTAAGTTTTTTCTTATCTTAGTTCTTCTCTGTCTACGCTTTGTGCATGCAAGTGTTTTTTTTTATTTTGCTAGCCTTTATAGGAATATTGTTGAAAGATAAATTAGGTGTATTAAATTAACCCTAATTCATCCACACACACACACACACACACACACACATACATGTTAGTATATACTAGGGTTTTACTTAAATTTCCTTATAAAACCTCTATAATCATACTGCCAACAAATACCAAGCAACAAATTTATGATCCCTTACATGGTTACCTGTCACAACTTATATGTATGTATACATGTCTTTAGGATATTATATTTTATGTTCATAGAGTAGGAATGATAGTGTACTTCTCTAAGATACTTTTAAGTTTGGACTTTGCACTCAGTTATAGATTCTTTAATATGTGGTGCAATGTTCATATTGTTATGATTTCAATGCATCGTCCAAATTTTTGGTACTAGTGTTTATTAAATTATTCCTTCATTCTTATTTGCTTATGTGGGTGATTCATTCTTTCCATTGGACCAAAAGCTTTTAAAACTCAACAAAATTCTAGTAAATTACACCTTTTGCAAATGAGGTTATTTTAATGATAAGGTAATGTAGGACAAATAAAAGATGTATTAACTAATACCTAAAACTTACAAAATTAGGAAACATGGATGATGTTAGGCTATTATAATATCAAGTTTGGGTTTGTATTTCATCTGACAGTGCTGAAATTTCATATTTGATATAGCTGATCTTTAGAGTTTGTTTGTTGGAAATTTAAGGCTAGGATTTTAGGGTTTTGTTTGCTAAAACTTGAGGTTATAATTGTTGAAATTTAGTGAGGAACACAAATAATGGGGGGTAGGAAACTAGGAATCATTCTTAGGGTCTAAGAATAACTCTTATAAGAAAGCAATACACCCTTTGGTTGAAAACTCAAGTTTGTAAAAATGTCCAGGATATCTTGTTATTGAAGGGTAGAGTACATATGTTTATAGAGAAGTCCTTAGAACACTTGTTCTAGTAGGAAAAGGTTACTAGCAAATTTAAATCCTATTCTAATAAAAATTATACAAGCTTAAGTCATAAACAAATATGATAACATATCTAAACTAAAATAACTTAGTTATCTTATTGCTACTTCCTATCTAATAAGGAATTATAACATAATCTAAACTTCTGCCCTTGTTGTCTTTGCTATCAACTCAATTCTGTGGTTGACTAATTTTGATTCCTTTGTTTCTTCTATAGTCCTTAAGCTTTTCTGCATCGTAAGGGCTACTTTCTTCTCCTTTTAAAATAATAAAGGCAAAATTTTTTAGAGTTGAATAAATTACTAATCTTTAGTATTCTGCTTGACCTTACTAAATTAGGTTTTAGTAGGTCTCCCTTATCACCATCCAATGTCAAAAATTGTGCAATGAGATTCTAACATGTGATGGATGCCTATTTCATCTAATAAACCTATGTTTCTGGAAGTCTTTATCTATTAGGAATTAATCAAGATAAAAACCTCATGCATGGTTTTAATAATTCATGTCCCACATAATCAAACTATTTAGCTCAATGTGTATGCAATCAATGCTCTTGTGTATTTCTAAAGACAATGCCATAATACTTTAGGTTAAATACTATTTTATAGGTAATAAATGATTGTTTGGCTAAATTTGTTGCTTTCTTAGCTTAACTCGTTAGACACGTGACTATTACCTTCTTTTAGGAACCAAACTCGGGACTTTAGCTTCCACTACTCTAAAATCATGCTTTGATTTTTGGTTTACTCAACTTTCTCCAACTTCATTTGATTTCTAGTAACAAATTCATTTGGTTTCTCGTTTCCCTTCTTCCTCTCATATTTTCTGCCTCTAATTTCTTGTTTTAGGAATTCATTTTGTCCTCTTATGTCCCCATCTTTTTATTTTCCTTTTCTAGCATAATGTCAAACTCTGGACTTCTAACTTTTGAGGAATTTTCACCTTTAATTCTTATTTGGCCTTTACTAGACCTTTAAAGCTACTCATGTTACTCAAACCTCAACTTAGGAAACTTGTACCTCTACCTATAGATCCCAAACCAAAGCCTTCAATAGGAAGAATTGGAGACAAGTTCTAGGTGATACTTCATGATCACTAAAATTTCACTATTGCCCTCCTAGTTCTTCAGATGGGAGAACACTAGTGGCTCCTAACGTAGACATCTTGAAAAAAACTGCAACAAAGCAGGAGGCAATCGTGTTAGGATTTTTCATGGATAAAAGACCCCCATTCCAAGCCTTAAAATGCTCAAGCAAATTACTAATGGAAGCAACATGGTCTAAAAATGTTCTACTCAATGATGAAAACTTGTTCCTCTTTCAAGTTTAACTCTCTTAATCAAGCTCAAAAGATTCTTGAATTTGGCCCCTAGTAGTACAACTTTAAACCTCTTTTGGAAAACTTGGAAACCTAGCATCAAGCTCCATAATCTTAAGCAAAAATGGATCCCTCTATGGTTGCAACATCCCTCTAGAACATTGGACCATTAAGGGTCTGAGTCACTTGACAAGTTTCATTAACAAACCTTTGTGTTTAGATGAATCAACTAACAATATGAGGAGAGTGAGCCATGCAATAGTGTGTGTGCTCATTGATATGAACCAAAATCTACCAAAGACTATCCCTCTATAAAGGTTAGATGAAGAAGAAAACCTATTTAATGGTGTTGTATCGGTCACATATATGGAGGCATAATGTGGTTCTATAAAAGAAAGCATAGAAACCAACTGGAAAAACTTTCCATACCGATGAATACAAGGAGCTTATACAGCTAGAATCTAACTAAGAGGTTGGTAGCAAAGACAATGAGGTAGCAAAGTGATTAGAGATTATGTGATGCTCTTCAAACCCAAGGAAGGGACTTTAATAAATAGTAAATGCTTCAAAATTCTAGGAACTTAATAAATTATACAATTATGAGGAACAAACTTTAGAAAAGAGAGATGCTCAAAAAATCAAAATTCAGAAAAAGCACTATAAAGGAAGATAAGAATGCTTTTTAAAAGGATGACAATAGTGGAACTCATTCTATAGTTGAAGAATAAGAAAATGGTGCATTAAACACCCTCTTTTCTCATTTGAACATGACAACAAGAGAGGTAGAACCAAAAAGGAACTCCTAAAGAGTCACTAAGAGGGAATTCTAAGAGGAAGCATAAAACTTCAACTCTCTCCTCCAAATGACAATCCTAGCCTAGAATATTAAGAGGCTTAGTAACCATAATAAACAACAAATGCTTGTTGATTACATTCAAGTTACTTGGAATAATTATAAGAGTTTGAGACTCTTAAAGAAGCACTAGACCATCGCCAGCAACCACCACTATCATTATAATGGAAGACTATCATTATAATGGTAGACAGGTAGTGGCTTATGAACCAAATAAATTAGAGGATACTCAATAATCTATTGATGATCAGCTGATTCACTTTTATATACGCTTTTGACCATTCTTTCTAGAGAATTCTTTTGTGAAAAAAATTGAGAGATATTAGAGCCACTATGAATAAGCCTTGGTTGGTTCTTGGTGACTTTAGTAGCATGATTCACTTTATTGAGGCTGAAGGAATTGCTAGGCTAAGAAGCCACACTGATGATTTTCGCAAGTGTGCTAGCTACTTGTAAGTTACTAACTTAAAAATGGAACGTCATTTTTACATTTGAAATAATAAGCCGAAAAGGAGTTAGTTCTTGAGAAAAAACTAGATACGCTTTGGTAAATGCTTAATAGTTGACTAATTTTTCAAAGAGCAAAGCTACGGATAACAATTCTCTTCCATTATGCCTCACCTTAATCTTGGTGCAAAACATCTTCAAATTTGAAAGAAGGAACTTTCCATTTAGATTTAACAACTTTTTGGTTGATGTGGATGGATTTGAAGAAGCTCTAATCAAAGGGTTTAATCTCAACATTCAATTTCACAAGCTCTACATATGTATGAGGAAGCTGCAATAGGTGAAAAAAGAGCTTAAAAGTCTAAATGAGATGAGGTTTAATAACACTTAGTTGGCTGTGAAAGGTGCAAAGGAGAAGTTGGAGAAAATTCAAAGTTCCCTCTATGTTACCCCTAAAGATATGGCTTTTCAAGAAGAGGAAAAATTTGTTCTACTTCAATACAACCAAGCAATTGATATCAATCTTTCACCTATAAAGATCAAGAATACTTTGGCTGAAGGAGGGGGACAAAAAGTTGTTTTTTCCATAAATCTATTTTATAAAAAAAAACACAAATATAATTGACTCCTTAAGGGATAAAAGTGGTAGTTTGCTAACTTCCAAAGATGACATTCATTAGGAGGCTTACACCTTTTCAAATCTATTATAAAGGAGTAGATTCCTACTCAAGTAGCTGAACTATTAATCAGACTTTTCAATCCAAATGCTGTGGAAGCAACCATGTTTGTATTAAACCCCAATAAAGCACCAGGACCAGATGGTATCAATGGCTATTTTTGCCATGAAATTTGGCCAAGCACAAGCACACTAGTGACTGATGCAGTGTTAGAATTCTTCAACAAAGGAAGAATGTTGAGGGAGATGAAAAAGACTTTCATATGATTGATTCCCAAGGTATGAGCCCCTAATTTGATAAGGGAATTTAGACTAATTTCATGTTATAATACCATCTATAAGGTTATTTGAACTAATTGCAAACAAATTGAAACATGTTCTTTATCAATTGGCTAATCTTTCTCAAAGGGCATTTATAAATGGTAAGTTAATAGGGGATAACATATTGTTACTTTAAGAACTGGTCACTATAATAGGAAGCATTTAAGCATGAATTTTCAAACTAAGATTGAATGCCATATGACCTTTGAATGACTAGATTGGAGCTTTATACTAAACACCATGTACGCCTTTTGTTTTCCTGTTAAATTCATTGATTAGATTGCTTAATATATCACTATCATTTCATTTGGCATACTAGTCAATGGAGAGCTCACCAAACTTATAAAAGGATTCCTAGAGGTTTAAGGCAAGGGGAGGTTTTTTTCCCTTACTTATTCACCTTGAGCGTGGAAGTTCTAATTAGGCTTATAAACTAGGTGACTAGCTAGGAAAAGAGCTTTAAATTTCACTTCAAATGTAAGAGCTTGTGAATAACATGTTTATCATTTGCAAATGATTTAATTCTATTCTCGAAGGTTGATGCTAATTCAATTAATGTTCGTATGACAGATCTAAACATTTTCAATGTTCTTTCAAGCCTCTCCATCAACGAAGAAAAGAAACTAGTTGTTCATTTCTTCGGTGGTAGATGACATTGCCAATTGGTTAGCATGCATAACAAGATTGAAATCTTTTAAGCGCCCTCTTACCTAGCCTAGAATCCCAAATTCTTCTAAGAGACTAATATACACAAAATTTGAAACCACTTATTGAAAGAATCAATTTAAGAATTACATGCTGGTGTTTATCAATAGTAGGGAGAATTATAGTCAATACTAAATAGTTTACATGTGTATTGGTCCTCTCATCTGTAGTTCCCTAAGAGTATTAGCAAGAAAGTTAAACAAGGAGATTTATCTGGTCAGACAATTCCTAAAATTCATTAGCGAAGGTCATATGGAGTGGTCTCTGTTTGTCTAAGGATGAGAGAGGACTATGCCTATAAAACTTACTAAATAGGTGCAAATGATCTAGAGAATTCAGATGATTCTAAATGGTAAAGTTTCCTTACAAGTCAAGTGGATAAGTGCATACTATATAAGGAACAAGAGTTTTTGGTGTTTGAGACAAAAACACAATTTATCATGGACATGTGTCCATGTACTCAAGCTTAGAGAGAGGATCAGGCTAGAGATCATTCATAAGGTTGGTAATGGAACTTCTACATCTATTTTGCATAACAATTGGTCCACTGCAGGGCCATTAAATGAAGTTAGTGAGCTCTCCTCTCTTTAAAGGGTAATTGTTGACTATGATATGGTTAAAGAGTCTTTATATACAATTATGATGTTGATCTCCAGCTCCTTGCACTCTCTCAATGTGAATTATCAGCTCTCCCAAAGTCTAAAGGATTATATTCATGTTGTGGCTAGCAGTTAAAGGAAGGCTAAGAAAATTAGATAGAGTGAAAAGATTTATGAATTTATTTGATATATGTGTTCTATAACCAGGAGCTAGAAATCACCAAAAGCGTCTCTTCTTTGAATGCAAGTTCTCTTCTAACATTTAAGTACAATTATAAGAATGTTGAATAGGTCTATTCTTACAATGAATTGGTAGACATTCATTGACTGGCTTTGTTTGAATTAAAAGAGGAAAGAGGAGGATTGGATTGTTTTCAAGTTAGTGCTATGCAGCACAATATATGGCCTTTGGATGGAGAGGAATTTAAGGATCTTCCAACAGGTTTTTGTACAAGAATAAACCCTCCTTAATACAATTATTCAATTTATCATAGGGTAGATAATCATCGACTAGTTACACCAAACTTATAGTTGGACCCTAATAAACAATTGGAGATTACCTTAAAGGAGCCATGCTCATAGAGGAAACACTACACCTTGATGGTCCTTAGAATGTTTAAGGAATTTGTTGGGCTCTGACCTTATTCACGTGGCATAAAGTTCAAAATGAAGTTCAATTCCCCACTCATAAAAAGTCAATGATGATGCTAAAGATGTAATATATGGTGCTTGGTCATTAGCAATATGTTGACTTTCATAGTTTCTGTTGTGTCTCCTTAATGGTTAGATTATCATGGAAGCTTATAGTTGTAGACCATTTTGTACTTAAATTGTATTGATTCAATAAAGTCTTTACATTCTAAAAAAATGAAATAAAATTGATGGCACTAATTATGTCAAGTGGAAAGGGTGTTGCCTAATGGTGAAGTTGATACATTTAGGATTTCATAATTGTATACTTCTAATCATTTTGATCGTAAATCATTATCTTGATGGAGAACAAAAATTAGGGGAATTGAAGATTTTCATTTTGTTTTGTTCTTATTTGTTTAGGATTTAATGTCTTTTAAGGAATAACAAAATCCTTATTAAAGTAAGATTCAATTTTTATTTGAGCATTTTATGTTAGTCCTTATGTAAGTAGGATTAGGATTAGAATCAACAGGAAAAAAATCTACATATAAGATTGAATCTTTCAATTATGAGGTAAAGGAAAGAATTCTCAGTTTATGAATTTCAAAGTGAAAATTCGATATTTTCTGATCTAATGGTGATTCTTAAATTCTAAATGTGATTTCTAGACATTTGATGTAATGCCTAGTTCTTTACAAACCTAAATGTGATTTTTAGGAGGTGCTAGTGTGATGCTGGTAAATCTTTGTCTAACTAGTTTTAAAGTTTATTAATATTAGTACAGAGATATTGAAATCAATTATATTTTTCGTAGATATTACTTTTTAGAATACAATAATTATTCCTATTTTCAATTTTCAATTTGCACGAAAACTGTCCTCTATCTGTCGCAAATCATAACCACGGAGAGAATTTCTAAGACAACTATAGTGAAGCATGCTTTCCAAAACTTAGTATTAATACTGAATGGGAAACGATTAGTTACACTTCTTAGATTAGAGCAGAAATCAGATGTGAAGTGCAGTAATGATGAAAATATAATATTTGAATTGAACTGAGAGTCAAAATAGAACTAGGAAGCTCATTAAGTTGTCTGTTTTGAATTGTTTGTACTGACTTTACTAACAATTTCTGTGTGCTTTTGCCAGAAAGTTAATAATGTAGGTATGCTGGAAAATGTATGTGATGTCTTTCTTGGTTATTAATCATATGAGCCTGGCATCAAACTCCTATGCAGCGAGAGGAAAACTATATTGTCTGATTGCTTGTTCTATTGTGCTCTCAGATAACTATGTAGTGTGCTTGTAAATTGGTTACCATTTGTAGTGATATGTAGTGTATTATACATTCCAGGTTCTAGCAAACAAATGGAGAATACATACCCTTCTAAGTATGAGATCATTGTGAAACATCAAAAAAGTGGCTGCCAATTTAGATCCTCGAAAGCACCAATTCTCTGTTCTGTTTGTGGGGCGAAGACTGAATTGTATGTTGATAAAATGCGATTCACATTTGCTGAGATTCAGCAGGCAACGGATGATTTTTCAAAAGATAACTTACTAGGGGAAGGTGGATATGGTCGTGTTTATAAAGGTAAGCTAAGAGATGGACAACTGATTGCAGCAAAAGTTCACAAAGAAGCAAGCACACAAGGATTTACGGAGTTTCAATCTGAGGTTTATGTCTTAAGTTTTGCCCGCCACAAGAATATTGTTATGCTTTTGGGTTTTTGTTGCAAGGAGAAAATTAACATTCTAGTTTATGAGTATATTTGCAACAAATCTCTTTATTGGCATCTATTTGGTAAGGATCTTCTAATAGTAATGATCATCCATGTAACCTTTACTAATTCTGGACCACGACTACAATCATAAGCTTAACTGGTATACTTTTCATTATGCAGACAAGGCAGCAAATACTCTTGGGTGGCGTCAAAGATTTGCTATCGCCATTGCAACTGCAAAAGGGCTGCGTTTCCTGCACGAAGAATGCCGTGGTGGACCTATAATACATCGGGACTTGCGACCAAGCAACATACTGCTAACACATGACTTTATTCCAATGGTCTACTTCTCTGCCTCTTTGTGTTTTATACGCTTACATTAATGCTCTTCTTTTATTTGTTACTTGTGATAGACCATGTACACAGATAGGAATTCACTTTGTAGAATATGCATATTCAGTTATATTAGTCATTTGTATTGTGGTAGGAAATAAAATTTAACCAAGAATTCTCATTTGTATTGTGATTATTGATCTTCTTAGTCTTTTCCAAGCTGAGCCGGTTAAGATCAAACAATTGAATGCATAATTACCGTATTTCTTAACAAGCCATAAATAGTTTTCACAAAAATTGAAAATTCCTTTACCTAAAAGTTTATATCCACTAATTAGAAAATATTATTAGTTTTCTTTAAATAACAATGTTAAAGAATGCCTATGAATCTATGTTTCTGTCATCACTCAAGAAACAATGAGAGGTTTCTTTTGCATCATGTTACAATACCAAGAGACCAGATAATCATGATAAAATGCAATAACTAAAAGGTCGAACTTAATATCTGTTTGTTTTTATATGCTTTACCTAGGGTGTGGTAGTTATAACTAAGACCATCTCAGTTCATGGAATTATTTATCCACATACAGCTTGGTGATTTTGGCCTTGCAAGATGGAAGAATGGGGATGATCCTGTTCAGACTAGGGTACTTGGCACATTTGGGTAAGCACTATAGAGGCTTCTCAGTTTCTAACATTGAATGGTGGAGTATTGAAATACAATTGTTGAAGCTTAGTTTGCAGCCAAGCAAATTCAAGTTGTCTTCTGGATGATGTAGGTACCTAGCTCCAGAGTATGCAGAGAATGGTGTTGTTTCTGTAAAGACAGATATCTATGCATTTGGCATTGTTCTTCTGCAGCTAATATCAGGACGTAAGGTCTTTGATGATAAAAGAGTGGAAGGACAACAATCCCTACACCAATGGGTACGATGTTGCTATTTCACTTTCTCAATTTGCATAATAATATTTTGTCATGGGATACTAATCATTTCTTTGTTACTGCTCATATCTATGCTTTCCTATTATGAATCTTAGGCAGAACCACTACTTGATGGGCTTGCTCTGCATGAACTTATAGATTGTCGCCTTGGAAAATCATATGAAAGAAATGAGTTGTATCTCATGGCTAAAGCAACTTCCTCGTGTATGCAAAGAGACCCTGGAGTGCGGCCATCAATTGGAGAGGTACTTGAATTTCTCCAAATATGTTTACGACAAGCATCTTCAGTTGGGCATTGTTAATTAACTAATACATTTTAGACAAGCTTAAGAAAATATCATTTGCTCCTTAATAGTGACTGATTTGTCCACCTACGGCGCATGTGAAATGCTAGTTCTTACTGGACACTTGTTCAAGTAACTGTTTTTTTCTTGACAGCAATACGCAAATGCAGGCTTTTATATATTGCTGAAGACGATCTTTAGGAACTTGCAGTATACTTTTCCATTGGCTGTAGTTTGAACCTGTCTATCTTTTAGTTTTACCTTCAATGTTTTCTTTTCTTTTCGGATTTTGATGAACGATTGCTTACAGCAGGTTTTGCGCCTTCTCGAAGGAGATGATGAATGTGTAAAACATATGAAGCAGCGATTTGCACCTCAAAATAAGAAGCATTGAGACGCATATGATAAAATATATTCCTGTGAAATCGTTAGTAAACAAATGGCCTTTTGATGTTACTATATTCTATGACCTCTGCTCAAAAAATCTCATATTTCACCAAAAGCTCGGGATAACGCTAAACAAAGAGGTACACGTCTAGGTAGATTAGTGTAATGATATAATTCGTGAGTTGCGAATGTTTCTCATATGCCTTCTGAATTAGCCTTTGTTTTGCCAGTCAAATTTGCTTTTCTGGTTATGCTTTTTGTTAGAAGTAACTTGATTTAGTGCTATTGAAAAGTTTAAGTTGTATTGTAATGTAGTAGGTATAGATTACTT
>JANKOE010000006.1:23348297-23367087 GCA_026284465.1 Erythroxylum citrifolium
TGTCATGAATGCATGTACAATTATTTTTCATGTGCAAAATTTCACTGTTCACAAATAAAAATATGCATGAAGATTTCCAATCAGTTCTAATCACTCCCACTCATTTCCAAATTACTATTCTACTCTTCCCGTCGGGGGTGGGATGTTACAAAAATATTACAAATTATGCAAATGGAAGAATTGAAGGCTGGCTAGCATCACAAATAAATGGAAGAAGAAAAGTGAAAAGAATGTCCTTATTTAGGTAGGGTTTGATGCTCTTTTTTCTTCTTTAGCTGTTGCGGTGGCGAATAAATTGACTCCATTTAGTAGACAACCAATCAGCTATTGTCATGAGCTATTTGACTTTTCAAATAGCCATGAAGGATGTTTGGTGGGTGGCTTTTCCAACAGTTTATTGAACACAATAAGTAGGAGCGTTTTCATCAATCAGCTAACATTTTAAGTATTAAAAGTCCAATATACCCTTTATGCAATAATAGGCTAGAAATATTTGTAAATTTTCTATAAAATTTAATTTTTGTTCTATTTTTATTGTTGTCAAAATTTTAGTTTTTGTAAAATTAAATATTTAGTGGTGATCATATAAATTTTTTTAAGTCATGTCCTTATAAGTCATTTTTAATTTATTAACTAATAAAATTCATACATATTATAAGAAAGATATTAATATAATGTAGCTCGCTACATCATTCATATTAATAGAAAATTTAACATTGGATTATTATTATTATTATTATTATTGTTATTATTATTGTTATTATTATTCTTATTAGTATTGTTGTTGTTATTATCGTCGTCGTCGTCGTCGTCATTATTAGTATTATTATTATTATTATTATTATTATTATTATTATATGTTTTATGTTTTTTATTAGAATTATAAACTTAATTTTTATAGAATTAAATATCTAAAATATAAATTCTTATAAAAATATTCAACGAAATACTAAGATATATAATATTCATACCCTTATATATTTTTTAAAGTCATGTCCTCATAAGTCATTTTATACATAAACAGTTATTACTAAATAGCTAATTTTATCAAATATCAAATGACAAATAACTAATACAATCTGTTAATCAATTCAGCTGATTTAATCAATTCAGCTGATAGAATCAGCTATCAGCTAACAGCTAATGCAATTAACTAATTGCCAAGGCCATAGTAGAAAAGGGTACAGTTGAATTTTGATACATATAATTTTGGCTGTTGGATGAAAACGCTCATATATATCAGCGTTTTCATTGTTGAATCAGCTAATAAAAAAACTAATCTCCAAATAATGTTATTAGCTGTTTTAAGAGTCAAATAACTAAAAACAACCAATTAGCTAAAAGAAATAGCTGATTGGTTAGTAACCAAATGACGCCGTAATAAACTAATATTATTAAATTATAAATATTGCGATGTTAATTTCTTCAAGTAAACGCATTCATAACCGTCTTCTGTAATTTTATTATTATCGTTTTTGTCATCCTTGGTCATCTTACCGAAGCATGTTTTTCTACCTAGGGGAGAAGGTGAAAAAGGAAACAAAAAAAAAAGGTTGATGTTTTAATCAAGAAGTCAAAAATGGGAAGTCAAAACTAAAGAGTGCGATTCGACGTCATTTCTCAAGATTACAAAAAAATTGGGCCTGCCAAACCAATAGTTGTTCATACCTAATTCCCGTCTTACTATTTTGTTGCTATGATTTGTCTCCTTTCGGAAGTTTTCCCCTTTTGTGAGATGTGAATGCGTTTGATCAGAATCTTCAGTTCAAGCTGATGCGTGGCTTTGAAATTGTGGAATCTAATGAGCGCTGCACTGTTAATTTGATTGTTGTTTGATCTACATATATATACTTCTTAGAACACTGATGGATATACACTTTCTCTGTTTTTCTTAAAGTTTCCTTTTCATTTTCCACAGTAATTCGGCCTGAAACACATAGAGATGCTGCACTAGCAAACATTGTGTGAAGATATAGAGTTGTACAAGTTCGATTGTTTATTTGTTAGGATTGGGAAAGAATTGATTTTTGGCGTTCGGACTTTCTGTTACTCAGAAGGAGAAGGTAGGGGTGGTAGATGGGATCTTGTTACTCCTCCTCCGTAGGGAAGAAAACTCGGAGTGACGGTGAGAACCTTGGAGTGGAGGAAGTGAGTAATCATACATCAGCAACTACGGCAGCTGAGACCCACCGGAGGAATAAGAAGAAAAGTAGCAAAAAAAATAAATCAGCATGTGACGTTGATGAAAGCGTGCTCCGCCACATCCCTGGCAGGATATTTACTAATGATGCCAGTAAAATTGCGAGCTTGTATACTCAGCAAGGCAAAAAAGGCACCAATCAAGATGCCATGCTTCTTTGGGAGGTTAGTAACTACCTTCCTCCACCGCCATGCCCATATTCTTTATTCATTCTAAGCACCTTGCTTTATTAGCTTAGTGACCGTATAGTTACTGTGTACACTTGCAGTTTTCAGAGATTTGAAAAAAGGTTTCTTCTTGGGTTGGAGCGTGAGCTTTTGAGTGACTGGAATGCCCTTACTTGTTTAAATATTTTCCTGAGCGATATAATCTACGAGATCGTCGTTATCCGTATTGACCCCAGCCTTTTTCTTCTGTTTCTTAATTTTATTAGTAACTATCAGCATTTTCATTCATGGCCTTAAGATAGTTTATGAGCTTGCCTTGTATCTGAAACAAGATATATGCGCCTCAGCCCTCAATGATGAATCCTTTGATTAAAATATTAAATAATCTTTTACGCTTGTAGCAAGCTTTTGGAAAATAAGCTCTTATATTTAGAATTATCGAATGCTTCCCCCCAAGTTATACCACACAATCGTAACAAGCATTTCCATTTGAGATACCTCTTTGTCTTACTTTTTTTATACACATTGTCCTTGCATTCTTCTTGATTGCCTTTTTTTCTAGCTTCTTGATTTTTATACATTCTTCTTTTTGTTGAGATCATATATTCACTGTATTATTGTTGCAAATTTAGGTTATGGCTTTTACTTCAAGTCAAACATAATGCGAGTTACCTCTTTGTCGTCTACGTAGTATAAACAGCAGTTGCTGCGAATACCATTTAATTGCCACCTAGTAAAGTTCTGGAATGACCTATATGGAGTAGTAGCTTTTACAAAATAAAAGTCCATATAATCTATATGCCTAAAAAATTACTGAAGGTTTTGTTAGATTTAAGAAAACCTATGCCAATGTTATTTTTGGTTTTTTTTAGCAGAGACTAGAATTACAACTTTGAACAGAATCTTTTAGTATTGTTAGTAATAAAAAGAAACCATTTGCATCTCACTTCTCTTAAGCTCATAATCGAGGATTGCAAATTCATCAATTAGACATTTTTGGTTCACTGATAAATTTATCTTTTCTTCCTCTTAAGTTTAAAACATATCACAAGTTCAATTTCTTTTTGATTGCTCCAACTCATGATGACGATATTGGGATGGTTCTGGAATAGAACTTCAGCTCGAGTAGTGATACAGTATTTTGTGGCGTGTTTGATGGTCATGGTCCTTTTGGTCATATGGTTGCCAAGAGAGTTCGAGACTCGCTTCCCCTTTTACTGTGTTCCCAGTGGAAAGCTTCATCCAAAGGTGAAGAGAGCAGCATTGATAAGACTGAAAACAATCTCACAAGTACAAATTCCGAGGAAACTGTATCTGTGAACACTGAAGATGAGCCATATGATTCTTTAGAGGTAGAGGAAGCTGAAAAACTACCAGAAAATTATCTGCCACTTAAAAGGGCTTTGCTAAAGGCTTTCAAGTTGATGGACAAGGAATTAAAGTTTCATCCAGCAATTGATTGTTTCTGCAGTGGAACAACTGCTGTGACCTTGATAAAACAGGTACTTATCTTCTATAATTGATTTCCATTTGGTACTTATTTTGCATGTGTGTATGGTTTACATTTCCTGTAACTAAGATAAAGTACACAATTATCTAAATTTTTTACTAAAAGTTGTATTTGTTACATATTACAGAGAATTTTTTCATAAATATTGTATTTTTTTAAAACCAATAAGTACTAGTCTAGGAATTCCTTCATTTTGAAATCCAAATTTGAAGTGGCTCTTTTGTTCATTAGTCAGGGAGAGTTAATTTCTTCAAATTTGAGTGTCCAGTTGTCTAAACCAGGTTAATTGGGATGATTAACTTGTCTAATTATTTCATCTAAGGCCACTCTATATGTTATAGGAATATGCAATGATATAAGTTCTTACTTCCGCCTAAGTTGTTTAGTTTTGGGTAAAAGAAGTGGACTTCCTTTATAATTTCAGTCATTTTAAAAATAGTTTTATCATGTTAAATTGTTTAAAGAAAACTTTGTTGTTTTAGAAACTTTAAAAAGGGATTTTTTATTAAGTGTTTATCAAGTTATTGTAACAAAAACTGTCATCTAATTTACAGTTGTGCACATGACAAAGTCTGTATGACTGTTTTGATCTAGCATTAATAACAGTTTCTTTTAGAATAATTCGACAGAAACTTAAAAAATGTTTTTTTTTCAATTTTGATATGACAGTATTTTTTAAATAATTTAAAATGATTAGTGTACTTTTCACAGTAAATAAAACCACAAAGGAAGTTTGTAGCTTATACCCTTTAATTTTGGACATGCATTAGTAGTGTTTTGTTTTATCTCAAATTTAATGCTTCCCATTTGAATAGTGTAAACCTTGATTTCAGAAAGAATCTACATGATGTCTCAGGGTCAGGATATTGTAATCAGCAATGTTGGTGATTCCAGAGCAGTTCTAGCAACCAGAGACAAAGATGATACTTTACTTGCTGTACAATTGACTGTAGACTTGAAGCCTGATCTGCCAAGTCTCTCTCTCTCTCTCCCCCCTTATGTGTGTGTCTGTGTGTGTGTCACCAAAACATTATGAAATGTGCATGTGCAAACACAAACAGTAAAAAAGAGGTCACGCACGTTGTGATCTGTGATCTGTGATCAGACGTTCATACGAATTGTTCAGCTATTAAAAGGAAAACAATAAAAATTAATACGAATTGTTCAGTTATTAAAAGGAAAACAATAAAAATTAATTATATAAAGCTATTTTTGATTCAGTATATTTGGTAAAGACAAATTACCTTTTATTAATGAAACCTAAACTTGATTTCTTGTAAACAGGGGAAGCTGCAAGAATCCAACAATGTAAAGGAAGGATCTTTGCATTACAGGATGAGCCTGAAGTAGCTAGAGTTTGGTTGCCAAATAACGATTCACCTGGATTGGCAATGGCTAGAGCTTTTGGAGACTTCTGCCTAAAGGATTTTGGGTTAATTTCTGTCCCGGATGTTTACCATCATCGCCTTACTGAGAGAGATGAATTCATCATTCTTGCCACTGATGGGGTATGCTTTCTCCTTCCTTTTAAACTGCTTAACATAATTTTTTCTATGAACTTTGTTGGAATATTTCCAATTTCTGTAGTTGCAAGCTCTTTTTGTCACTTCTGTTTTATCGTACATTGTTTCCACTCACAATTTTATGTTACAGCCATGTATTTTAATACATAAATATTCACATGTGAGATATTTAATACATTTAGCTGGTTAGACCTATTTGCCATCATATAACTGAATTTCACAATTGCTTGTGTTAATAAACTTGTCTCCTCACGTTAATACCACAGATATGGGATGTCCTCTCCAATAAAGAAGCTGTTGATATTGTCGCTTCTGCTCCTGGACGTTCAATGGCATCGAGAGCTCTAGTTGAGTGTGCAGTTCGAGCATGGAGGCTTAAGTATCCTACTTCCAAGAATGATGATTGTGCTGCTGTATGCCTCTTTCTTGATCATTCTGTGAATGTAGCATCAGAAGAAGGGAACAACAAGCAGATTTCTGTTGAATCGATAGTTAATGTGGCAGAAGCTAATAAAAATACTGGAAAGTTTGGAGTTCCTGATGGTTCTGATGCCCTTGTTCAGGAGCATTCAGGGAGCATAAAATCTTGCGATGAAATTGTACCAATCTCTGAGTTGGAAAAGCCTTCTGTAAAGTATCAAGGCCAACCAAAAAGAAGCCTAGCAGAGTGCATTTCCACTGCAGATGATGAGTGGTCAGCGTTAGAAGGTATAACGAGAGTTAATAGTCTGGTCAGCCTTCCTAGGTTATTGTCAAGCGATAGCAGGACTAATAGTTGGCGGAAATGGTTATCATAGAATTAAGATCTGCTAACTTTAAGCAAAATCTGGGTTCAGTTATCATTATATTTTCCTGTAAATTGGTTTGATGGCCTCATTGACTTTGAGAACATTCATATCTGGAAGTTGCTGATGCAAATTGAATGCTGCTCTTGTAACTATGCGAGCACATTCAGGCTTTTTGATCGAGAGGGTCACGCCCTTTCTGTTGAAGTGCAAACGGTTTGATTCATGAATTTGAAGAATTCACTTAGCCAAACCCCATGTTTCATGTATCAGCCAAAGAAAGGAATGATCCATCATGTTTGGGACAGGAAGTGAGAACTGAATTCGTTAATGATCATATGCATCAGATTAATGTTGGAATGCCTAAGCATGTTTGTCAACTAAAACTGAAGTTACGCTGACTATATGTTTCATTACTGAGGCCGTTCCCCTGAAAGATTCGACAATCGTTTATGCGTATGTTTCTATGAAGCATGAATACTGTACATGGACAAAAGGTCCTAATATTTTGAGCCCGGGTTTCCTTCTGCCGTTCACCATTCACTGTATGCATTTTCCATATAGGCATCCCAAGAATCAAGATTCGTGTGTTGAAGTCAAGGTAACCGAATGTCCATGATTGTGGGGGCGCATGTGAAAGTTCAGTGTCATAAATTGGGACATTCACGTTTGGCGCATGTTTACGCATATTTTGGTGTAAGTGGTCACATTTACTTTTTGATGTTTAGGTTCATTTTTTCTTTTTCGTCAAGCAAGCATATTTTCATCATCATTTCTGATATGAACATTATAATAAATATCAAGATTCCTTAGATTTATTCACTTAAAACGAAAGTCGAGGGCCTTGAGTGCTGTTAAGCTTGAGAATGGTAGCCACGAGATAGATGATAAACGAGTAAGGCAGATTTGAAAGAATCAAATTGTCTGTGGCTGAAAAAGGCAAAAGATTCTCCATCTGAGAGGATATTTGACCTGTAAAGGTAAGCCATCCTATTCCTGATGTCAAAATCTGGCATCATGAATGATGTATAAAAGTAAGGTAGAGGAGGAAGGAAGCAGCTTTTTAATGCTTACACTCCAGAGTCCAGAACTGAAGAGAAAATGCCACCCATGCATAGGACTGCAGAACTTCTAATAAAATTTTATATACATAGTAATGGTACGTAAAAGGAAGCGTGGCTGCCAAAGTAGAAAATGAAGTATATCTTCTTCTTCGTCAGGTCCGTTCGCATGTGAAATTGAGGTAACAGCTTCAAGAGCAAATTGTAGTTCTCTTACAATCACAAGCACAGATACTGTCATCCAAATGCAGAATGGTTTTAAAGAGAATTAGTCACGCCAACATTAACATAAAGTACTCTTAGTCAGCGGCTTAGGATCAGGCTCGATCTAGATTATCCAGAGTATCAGACAAGATTAAGTTAATTACAAAGTTAGATACAAGTGACAGCAGTATTGATAATGGCTTTACTTCTCGGACAAGTGTTATCGAAAGCCAATGAGTGTAATTTTATCTTCTTACTGTAAACTTCTCAATCTATTGACCTTGACATACAAAAAGTTGGAAGCATCTCCTCATATGAAAGTCTCCTTAAATTTCATATACTTGATACTTAGATATCATTTTGAGCTGTCATTATTCATTTTGTTGAAAATGACTAGCCGATTGTAAGGAGTTGTTCTCAATGATTGGGTCTATTCAAATATTCATACAGAATTGAAAAATAAAATTAATTTAATAAATATTTAAAATAAACTTAAATTTAAAATATCTTCAAATTATATAAATTTCAAATAAAATTTGATTAATAATTAAAAAATATTTAAAATAAATATTATTTTAAAGATAAATTTAATTTTAACATTATTTGTTTTAATAAAATAAAATAGTTTTAATTGATAATTTATTAATAAATATTATAAAAGAGATTAAAACAAATTTAATTAATTAAAAATAATTTATTTTTAAATTTTATCAAATATGTAATTATCATTGGTAATAAAAATGTAGAATCAAATAACTCCATAAATATTCTAAAAAATTCATTGATTTATTTTATTGGTTTGAGTAAGAACAAGTTAGTACCTAAGTTCATAACACCTCTAATACATAATCATAATTTATATTCATCTTGTGTATAATTTTAAACTAAAAAATAAAAAAATTGGACAGCTGATATTAACATTATTTTTTTTATAAAGGAAAGCTAAACCGAAATTATACAATTAGATGAGGGAAACAGATTCCCGAAGAATCCTCTAATAGGATCATGTGGCACTCGATAGGTGGAGTGTTAAAGTAAGTGACGCCAACATCAAAATGACCCGCATACTTAACAAGCCAGTCGGCGCATCTGTTGCTCTCTCGATATATGTGGCCATGAACAACAGTCTAGTTCTTAGTAAACAATTCATGAATGCCCAGGACTATAAAATTGTGGGAGCTGGCTCGGTGCTTTGAGAAGGAAAAGATGTCGATCATCTCTGTATAGTGTACTTCAAGCTCGATCCGACAATATCCCAAGTTCTACGTGAGGGTCAATCTAATATAGACTCCCCAAAATTTTGCTAAGACAGGAGTGTACCAGTCAAGATTTTGAGTAAATCTACCCGGCCAGATGCTGTCATTGTTTCGGAAAAGACCACCTGCAATTACTACAGATGAGGGCCGATTGCACGCACGCAAAATAAGTATACTAAAGCATTATTTTCTATAAATTTCTAATATTTTAATAGTCGATGTTGTAATCTTTCCCAGGGTATCATTCCCTTTCTGCTTTTTGTTCCCCACTCCACGTGGGGTAAAAGTGAATTGATCAGTTCATATTTCATCCTTTAGCTACGATGTTCTGATGAATGATAAAGGCCAAGCAGAGCCAGACGCTTCACAAGGCACCCCACTCCATTAATGAGAACAAGCAAAAGACAACACGTACGGTGTCAGTCCGACAACTTATATTTTAATTCCTTCCACCTTTAATACTCGGCCTGTTTTGTCCGGGAACGGATCACTGTTCCTTTAACACATTTTATGAACATCATACAAAAAGGAATTAAAATGTAAAAGGTTCAATTAATTTAGAAAATTTAATATTTAGATCCTCTTATCTTAAATTCCTGGCTCCGTCACTAATTAAATTGTTATAAAATTGATTAAAAATTAAATTAAATTAAAAATTAAAAACATTATCATTATTTATTAAAAAATTGAAAAAATATTGTTCAACGAAATTAATTGATTGTTTTTTATTTATAAGAATTTATTAATTTATCAAAATTGACTTATTAACTAATGAACTGATCGGTTTTTAATAATAAGAGTTATAAAAATAAATCAAACAAAAAATAAGATGTTCTAAGATTTTATGATCGAACCAATTCAATCAGTTGGGTTTTTTATAATGTAAATGAATATCAATATCAATATTGCAATATATCCTTAACTTGTAATTTAATTTATTAAATAATTTCATTTAAAACACGGAAATAATATTTAAATTTATTTATGTAGAGTTCGAGAGTTTATCAATGCCTAGCAATTGAGGGTTCTTGTCTTTGAAGTATCTTATGTATTGTTTGACTCTGGCATGTGCATATGTTGCATAACTGTTTACGAATAATTTTTGTTTCCAATTACTGTCGAGGGCCAGTTCATGCATACGAGCTCAAGCCTTAATTAAGGCATCGTAATATAGTTACTAAACTAAAGATTTAGCACTAGGTGAACTAATTAGAGTTTTATAGTTATCAGCGAATCTTCCCCTTGTTTTCTTAAAAGGCTGCTTCAGGCCGATGACAATGATCATAGGGAGTCGATGGGGTTTTGGACTGACAGGAAGCAAACTAAAAGACGCTACCCATCCTCTTTTGTTTTAAGTTGACAATAATCTGTCTATCTCTTCTGACAATCTTATGAATTATCTGATCCAAGAAGTCCTCATAAAAGATTCCCATGCACACCATTCTTAAATTACTGCACATACACAACCATGAAAGAAAGAAAAAGTTAAATAAATGACTTCACCATAGATAAACTCTTTTTAAGCTCAGCCACGCTCTGTATTAATTCACCCATTGGCTTATAATTGACTCACTTTTAACTCTTTGATTAAATTGTTAATGAGCTCATACTGGATTATTTCTGGAATGCATTAGGTTGATGCCAAGTTTATTTTTTATGCTCGTTTTCCATGTACAGTATTAGGAGAATTAATTGAAAGTCTCTTTGAAGGTTTGTGGGTTTTACTTCTTGGATAGCTTATGTTGAGTGGTCAAATATTGTGAGAAATTATAGAATTGTGGGAGGTCAACCCTCCTCTTTTTAGTTTTTGCTCATCCCAAAATTGTCTTTATTTAAAACAAAAATTTCTTCTCTCCTTTTGTAATATTTCACTTGTATTCTTTCCTAAAAATAATGAAATATTAATGTAGCAGTATTCGAGAAAGTAGGCATAATTGGTCGAACCTCGTTTAATTATGATATTTTTTATTTTTTATTTAATAGCTATTGTTAGGTATAATTGTGGTGAATTATTATGCTATTAAATTACATATCTAGAAAAATTCTGTCCAGGAGGTTGGGTTTTAAGTGAGATCGTTTGTGACCCCTCCAATCTTTCCTGAGAATTTACTTGGTGTGATTTTTCAGTACAATCGTTCACACTCTATTTACCTAAGCAATAGTGCTTAAGGTGAATTTGTTATTATTAGTAGAAATTAACACGAGTTCCACAACAATTGATATCAGAGCCAAGGTTTTTTTTAGTAGGCACTGTGGTTGTAGCGTGGTCTGATCTTCTACATCAAAAAATATTTATCCTTAGGTTATTGGCATTCCGTATTGATAGTTATTGAATAGAAATTATAGTAGAGATGACAGAAATTAAAGATACGGTTGCACCACCAACTTCTACCTCGTCTATTCTAACAAGGACTGTTGTGACAAATGTAATATTTGTGGCAGAGATTTTTGATGGCATAAGTCATTTCGGCATGCGGCAAAGTGAGGTTCAAGATGCTCTTTTTCAGCAAGGTCTTGACATTGTTAGTAAAGAAAAGAAACCAGATGACGTTGAGGAGAAGTATTGGAAGACTATAAATCATTTGACATGTGGTACAATTTGATCGTGTCTTTCCAGAGAGCAAAAGTATGCTTTCTCGAAAGAAACTTTTGCATCTAAATTATGAAACACATTGGAGGAAAAATTCTTAAAAAAAGCAGTCAAAATAAGCTCCATATAAAGAAGAGACTGTTTCGTTTCTCTTATATTCTGAGTACCACTATAAATGATCAAATTACCAGTTTTAATCAGTTAGTTACTGATTTAATGAATTTGGATTTGACATTTAAAGATGAAGATCTTGCTTTGATGTTACTGGGATCCCTTCCTGAGGAGTTTGAGTTTCTTGAAACTACTCTACTTCATGGGAAGGTTGATGTGTCTCTTAGTAAAGTTACAGTTGCTTTGTACAATCATGAATTGAGAAGGAAGGCTAAAGAAGAACGTACAAGTAGAGCAATAGAAGCTTTGGTAGTCAAAGGTTGTTCACAGAGTCAAACTAAAGGAAAGAAAGAGAGATAAAAGTCGAGGCTCAAATTGAGCAAAGATGAATAATATGCCTTTTGTCAAGAAAAAAGGCACTGGAAAAAGGACTGGCCAAAGCTTAAGAATAAAAAAAACCTTATAAGTAAAAGGTTGTTGCAAATTTGAATATTGCTGAATGTGAAGATGCATACTTAGATCTTTCATTGGTTGTTACATCCTTAATAAGCCTTTCTAGTTCATGGCTGCTCGATTCAGGCTGTAGCCATCACATGTGTCCGGGATTGGTTATCTGATTTTAGAGAGCTAGAGGGTGGAGTTGTCTACATAGCAAATGACAATCCTTGCACCACAAATGAGATTGGTTTAATTTGCTTGAGGAATTACGACGGAATAACCAGGACTCTGACAGATGTTAGATATGTGCCAAGTTTGACGAAGAATCTCATTTATGTGGGAGTCCTAAAATCAAAGGGCTACACTGTAAATACATCAAATGGAGTAATGAAAGTCATCTTTGGTGCATTTGTGGTAATGAAAGGAATTCAAATAAACAATAACATGTATTATTACCAAGGTAATGCAGTTATTGGAACAAAAGCAGTAGCTTCTAATGATGATCAAGAGCTAGAAGTAGTCAAGTTGTGGCATATGCGCTTAAGATATACAGGTGAAAAATCCTTGAAGATATTAGTAAATCAAAGATTGTTGAAAGGAGTTCGAGCTTGCAAATTAGACTTCTATGAGCAATGTGTCAAAGGGAAACAAACAAGAGTGAGATTTAGCACTGCAATCTATGATACGAAGGGTATTTTGGATTATGTTCACTCTGATGTGTGGAGACCTTCCAAAACAACTTCTTTGGGAGGAAAACACTATTATATGACTTTTATTGACGATTTTTCCTAGAGAGTATAAGTGTATATTATGAAAACTAAGGATGAAGTGTTGAGAGTTTTCCTCGAATGGAAAAAAGATGGTGGAAACTCAAATAGGTAGAAGAATTAAACGTCTTTGTACAGATAATGGACGAGAGTATAAAAGTGATCTATTTTAAAAATCTGCGAAGATGAAGTTATTGTCAAACACTTCACAGTCAGGGATATACCACAACAAAATGGGGTAGCAGAATGTATGAACCGAACATTGCTGGAGAAAGTTCGGTGTATGTTGTCTAATGCTGGGTTGGGTAGAGAATTTTAGGCTGAGGCTGTTACATATGCATGTCATCTCATCAATCGCCTTCCATCAACTGTTATTGGTGGTAAAACACCTTTGAAAAAATGGTTTGGAAAACCTATTACAAATTATGATTCCTTACATGTGTTTGGTTCCACTGCATACTATCATGTTAAAGAGTCAAAGTTGGATCTATGTGCAAAGAAGCAATTTTCATGGGGATCACATCTAGTGTGAAAGGATATCATCTTTGGTGCCTAGAGTCAAAGAAAATAATCTTTAGCAAGGATGTTACCTTTGATGAATCTACCATGTTAAGAAAGGTGACAACTGAAAATATTGAGCATACAGATGTTACTTTAAAACGGGTGGGGTTTGAAGGAAGAATTGTTACCCTAGAAAATGATGAAGTAAATGCAGAAACTCCTGTGGTAGAAGAGGAGCCAAATGAAGAAGAGGTTTCAACCCAAGAATCTCCACAGCAACAATTACTAATTATATTGAGAAAGCCAAAAAGAAATATTCAAGTACCTGCTCGTTATGCTAATATGGTGGCTTATGCTTCTCTAATTGAAATTGATGACTTTCCTACCACTTATAAAGAAGCAGTCCGAAGTTCATAAGAAGATAAGTGGAGGACAGCCATGAATGAAGAAATGCATTCCCTTCACAAGAATTAGACGTGGAAGCTAGCTAGTCTCCCAAAAGAAAAGAAGGCAATTAGATTCAAATGGGTATATGGAAAGAAAGATGGATTTCTTGACAAGAATAATGATTGCTACAAAGCAAGGCTGATGGCCAAAGGCTATGCTCAGATGGAGGGAATTGATTATAATGAAGTTTTTTTTTTCCAATTGTAAAACATTCCTCCATTCAAATTTTGTTGCCTTTCGTAGCACAGTTTGATATGATACTAGTTTAATTGGATGTAAAAATTGTGTTTTCTATAGAGACGTAAAGGAGGAAATCTATATGACTTGGCCCGAAGATTTTAAAGTTGTTGGAAAAGAGAATATGATGTGTAAGCTTAAAAAATTGTTGTACGGATTGAAGCAATCTCTAAGGTAGTGGTACAAGCGATTTGACAAGTTTATGATAGGGCAAAAGTGCACAAGAAGCAAATATGACCACTGTGTGTATTTTTGCTAGCTACAAGATGGATCTTACATCTATCTCTCTTGTATGTTGACGATATGCTGATAGTTTCAAAGAATCTAAGAGAAATTGAGAGATTGAAGATTCAGTTGAATCAAGCGATTGAAATGAAGGATCTAGGTGAAGCCAAGAAGATTCTCGGCATGGAGATAAGCAAAAATAAGGAATTGGGGAGACTTTGTTTGACTTATAAATAGTATCTAAGAAAGGTACTAAAACATTTTGACTTGAATGAAAAGTCAAAGCCTATTAATACTCCACTGGTTCCTCATTTCAAACTCAGTGCATCTTTGTCACCAAAGAATTATGCAGAATGATAATACATGTCAAAAGTATCATATGCAAATGTTGTTGGTAGCTTGATGTATGCTATGGTATGTACAAGGCCTGACATTTCACAGGTAGTTGGGGTTGTGAGCAAGTATATGCATGATCCTGGAAAATAACATTGGCAAACTGTGAAATGGATTCTATGGTACATTCTGAACACTGTAGATGTTAGCTTGAAATTTCAGTGGGATAAGCAAAACGGTCAATATGTAGTTAGATATTGTGATTTTGACTATGCCGGTGATTTAGACAGGCGTTGATCTAGTTATGTGTTTATTCTTGCAAAGGCACCATTTAGTTGGAGGTCTACCTTATACTCAACAGTTACTTTATCGACTACTGAGGCAAAGTATATGGTAGCTATAGAGGCTGTGAAGGAAGCATTTGCATTCAAGGATTGCTTGGTCAGTTAGGAGTTCGATAAAAGCACATCAAAGTGCATTGTGATAGTCATATTGTTATTCTTTTAGTAAAGAATCAAGTTTACCATGCAGGGATGAAGCATATCGATGTTCGTTATCACTTTGTATGAGAGCTTCTGAAAGAAGGTCGAGTAGCAATCCAGAAGATTAAGACCCATTGAGAATCCTGCTGATATGTTGACAAAGGTGGTGACTGCAGTCAAGTTCCAACATTGTTTAAACTTGACCAATATTGCTAAAAAATGAAGATGATGAGCATTGTAAAGCGCATTTGAAGACACTACTAAAGATGAGTTTTGTGAGAAATTTGAAAAAGTGGAATTCGCCAAGGTGGAGATTTGTTGAGTAGTCAAATATTATGGCTCATCCCCTAATCCGTCATTGAGAAATTATAGATTTGTGGGAGGTTGTTTTACCTCCTCATTTTAGTTTTTGATCATCCCAAAATTATCTTTACTTAAGACAAAAAATTCTCTCCTTTTGTAATATTTCACTTGTATTATTTTTTGGGAAGAGTGAAATATTAATTTAGTAGTGTTCGAGGAAGTAGGCATAATTGGCCGAACCTTGTTAAATTATGATGTTCTTTATTTGTCTATTTAATAGCAATTTTCGGGTATAATCGTAGTGAATTATTGTGCTATTAAATTACATGTCTAGGAGGTTGGGTTTTAAGTGGAACTATTTGTGACCCCTCCAGTCTTTCTTGGGAATTTACCTGGTGTGATATTTTAGTGCAATCGTTCACACTCTATTCACTTAAGCAATAGTGCTCAAGGTGAATTTATTATTATTGGTGGAAATTAACCCGAGTTCCATAACAACTTCATCATTATTTATCTATTGTCTGCTGACTTGGGATTCTAGGCCTGAAAGCCAATATTGAAAGTTGTCTCCTGTATAGAGTTTTTGTATCAAAGTTAGTAGTTCAAGAGTGTGAAGCTGTGTCTGGTGTATAGTCTCATACCAAAATTTGTAGTTTGGGAATGTGTCTGGTATATTGAAAAATGACATACTTTTGTTCAAGTTGGACAAATCCCTTTTATACTAAGGATGATACAAGGAGATGTATTCACATAAATGAACTACAAATTTGAAAGACAAGGAGCGTGACTTCTAATGGGACTGAGCATGGCCTCTCAAAGTAATGGTTTCTTAGTGGAGGATAAACATGGATCTTTTAAAAGAGACAAACATAAGTTTAATCTTTTTAAAAATAAAGAGAAAGTTTGTATTATGTATTATGTGTTTACTTAGTAAAGATGAATTTTTCAGTTTTCTGTCCAATCTTCGGCCATCTCCCATAAGTTTTCTATACAGATTTGGAGGTTGCAATTAGCAATTTTTCTGTTGTTGCGACTAGTGACCCGATAACACCAACCTTTATCGTGATTATTGCACTGGAACGGATTAATTAAGTACCTTTTTTTATTAGAATAAAATTTGTGTTTGCTGTGGGGTTTTGTGTTTTCTGGACCCAAAGAGTTTTTGAAGGATAGTGACCTAAAGCATAAAGTAAACGAAGGGGTAGACGCAGAATAGTTTGGAATTGGAGAGCTTAGGTTGGTGTATCCGTCTCTTGGCATCTGTATAATCTTTTTCTACCTTTAATCTGTCGTCTCTACTTCCTATTGGGAATTAAGCATATTGACGTAGCACTAACGAATAACCAAACTGAATTCTGATTAGGTGGGAGCGCTGGCGCTTCAGTCTGCACATATTAATGGTAAAGCTTTTGCATATTAGGGGTGGTCAGTTCAGGGAGCTACTGAACAAGACATTTTTTAGTTTTCTTTTTAAAGATTGGTTTCCAAGAATTGTTTAATTAATTAATTAATTAGGTAATTCATTGATTAATTAATTACTATTATTCTCACTATTACTTTACTACTAGTTTATTATTCTATTTTATTATTGTTACTATTTTATAATAGGATTACTAAATATTTATTTTTTAATTACACTTATTGACTTTTAATATTGCAAGTGTGGAAGTATTTCTTATTTGAACAGGAAGCAAAAAGAGGATCGACTGACCTTACATTTCTAAAGGCGGAATTAGCATGAGTCCTGCTGCAGTGACATTTCGAGCAAACAATGATAAATAGAACTACTAAATAAAAAGTTGGTGTGTGGCATCTCTAATAGTTCAGAACAATTTGGTTTTTATTTTATTCGTCTTCTTCTAACATTTATGTCTCGTATTTTAGTTTTCTTGCATTAGCTAGTTGCTATTAGTGGTTTATTTGTGGATCTGTTAATTTTAGTATCGTGCATTTTGGGTTACTTGCAAACCCTCACACTCGTGTAGTGCAACTTTTGGTTACTAAATATCAATCTTGCTTCTCTTCGCTGATTGCTATTATAGTCATTTAGGGGCTTGTTTAAGGCCCTGTTTTGCGTGTACTCTTTACCTTGTTTTGGGCATTAGAACGGGGGTGGCAGCCTTAAGCTCTAATGTGAGTACAAGGGTTAGTCCTTCGGTAAGGTCTGGGTTTAAAAGAAGAAAAGATGTTGATAGATTATGAATACATTCTTAGAATATCGGGTCCCTTACAGGGAAGCCTTTAGAATTAGTGGAGACTTTAGATAAGTATAAGATTCATATAGCGTGTGTGCAGGAGACAAGGTGGACGGGAGCTAAAGCAAAAGAAATTAATGGATTTAAACTTTGGTATTCAGGGGGTTCGAGAAGACAGAATTGGGTAGGTATCTTGGTTGCCAAGGAACTCATACAACATATTGTAGGAGTCAAGAGGACTAATGATAGGATCATGACCTTAAAGATTGTGGTAAAGGGAGCTATTATAAATGTGGTGTATGCATATGCACCTCAAGTAGGGTTGGATGAACAAATTAAGTGCAATTTTTAGGAAGAGCTAGATGAAGTGATTCAATAAATACCCTCCAACGAGGGAGTTATTCTCAAAGGAGACTTTAATAGTCATATAGGATCAACCTCGTATGGTTACTCAAGAGCATATGGATGCTTAGGGTATGGTGAAAGGAATGATAGTGGGACAACTTTGTTGGATTTCACAGTAGCGTTCGAGTTGGTGATAACTAATTCTTTTCTCAAGAAAAATGAGGAGCATCTAGTGACTTATAGGAATATAACCATAAGGACTCAGATTGACTACTTCCTAATAAGACAGAGTGATCGATCTAGCTGCAAGGATTGTAAAGTGATACCTGGTACTTGCGTGTCAACTCAACATAGATTATTGGTTTTATATCTTTTTATTAAGGATTAAAGGAAGAAGAGAAGTCCTAAGAGGTGCACTAGTGTTAGCCCCAGAATTTTTTTTTATGATTATTAAGCATGATTAGAGATAATTAAAGCATTAATGAATTAGTTTGAGTTGGCCTAAATTAAATATAGTAGCATTAATGAAGTTAGTTGTATGAATTAAATAAGTTAGATAACATGTATTAAATATGATATTAATGAGTTAGGTGGTAAGTAAATGAAATTAATGTGTTCATTGGGCCTAGGGCCCAAATGAAATGAAGAGGGAAAAGAGAAATGGGCCTAAGTTATAAGTTATGGGCTTATGTTAGTAGGAAAATAAGAAGAGAAGAGGTTAAATGAAGAAGTGGGCCAAATGGGCTTAAGTTAGGTTAGTATAATATATAAGAAGAGAAAATTAGATGGGTTAGAGAAGAGAAGAAGTGAACGAAAAATAGAGAGAGGGAGAGAAGAGTGTGTCGTGGAAGGGGAGAAAGAAGAGAAGAAAAGAGAGAAATTAGGGTTGTGATTTCCAAGAGATCTAGAAGGTTTTGAGAGAAGGTTCAAGAGTTAAAAAGGTGGAGAATAGCTAGAGCTTCACTTTGAACCAAGGATCAACTTGTGTAATTGAAGATTCAAGGTAAGTCTTTGGTTTAAGTGTTGGTTTTGTTTGGGTTATGGTTGAAGAAGCTTAGATATATGATGGGTTTAGTGAATCTAAGGTTAATTTCATGAAAGGTGTTGTAT
>JANKOE010000006.1:23367187-23388358 GCA_026284465.1 Erythroxylum citrifolium
ACAAGAAAATTAATTAAGCATAATTAAATTGAAATCAAAAGAAACAATAAAATAAACAAACTCCATAACTGGTCTTTATTGAAAATATTAAAATCCCTAATTGAAATCTATGCATAAACTTAAAGACAAAAACATAAAATTAAATTAACTAAAAGCCTGGAAATTGCAAAAGAATTAAACTAATGAAATTAATTAAAGCAATTGCTGCAGCCTTGGGAGAGGATGATGTGCGTGATGTGCTGTATAATGAAGACAATCAATTTCAGCAATCCAAGAGAGAACAGTGCGTCGATGCTGGAGGAATAATCAGAACGTGGACAATCAACAGGCCCAGAGTGCGGCGATTTGTGAGAAGTATATAAGAAACAAATCAGAAAATCAAGAAGACATGGGTTGCGGCAATTGCTGGGCAAAAATAGGAAAAATACGATACCCTATTCTAAACCTAACCTAATCTACTGCTGATCGCCGACTCCTCCTTGTTTAATCCAAGCCCATATATATACGGCAATCCCAGCTTCCTTCTTGAATTGAACATCTTCATTATCTTCAATGGATTTCGTCTAGATTAGGTGTACATCTAATTCCGGTAGGAGTCTTCTTGAAAAAAGGTTGAGAAGATCTTGGACTGTTGTGTTCTAATTGGAGACAATTTCTGGAATTTTGCAGAATTGGGATTTCTTTCATATTTTTCCTCTTTTCGATTCTTTTTCGTCTTTACGGCATTGGAAACCCCCTGTAAACATTTAACAAATAATTCCATCAATTTATAAATACTAATTTAACAAATCAATAAATATTAAGTCCAACAAATATGTATTATAATTGACTTATCAATTTTCTTATAAAAATTACAGCTTCTAATAATTATTTAGTGATATCGAATAATTATTATGTCATATTATCTATTTACTTTTTGTTTAAAATAATATAGTATTAAAATTATTAAATTTTAATAGCCTTTATTTAAAAATTATAAACATGTCAGGAATCTCACTTCGGATAAGTATAATAGCATTTAACAATTTATAATAGTGTGTAAACCTCTCTCTTTTGAGTTAATTTTTAGGGGTGAGTTAGGCCTTCTAATATGGTATCAGAGCTAATTGTTTCGATGATTTGGGGCGATGTCCGGTTATGTTCCTTTACCCAATATGCCTATCAGATTTCAGTCCTGCTTTGGGCTGAGGGGGTGTGTTAGGAATTTCACATCGGACAAGTATAAGAGTATTTAACAATTTATAATAGAATGCAAATTTTCTCCTCTTGAGCTAGCTTTTGAGGTTGAGTTAGGCCTTATAACAAAACAAGTAAAAATTAAAAAATGATAAGAAAAATTGCTGAGATATAAGTTTGGAGAAATTCAATAATACGTAATTTTACCTTTAACTAGTAGTGATGTTATTTCCTATAGACTTACAAAAGAAGAAGAAAAAAGAAAAATATTAAAAATGATTTGATGGGAAAAAATTAAATGCATAAATAAATAAAAGTAAAATTAAAAAATATTTGACAATAAAAATAAAACTAAAAATAAAAATATTAAAGTAAGTAAACAAATAAACACACAAAAAAGAAAAAAAATTAGATTATGTGTAAATTTAATGTAATCAATCTTTTAACACGAAAAGTTGATTTTATTAACACGTTAATAAAATAAATATAATAAAATCTTTTAAATATGTAGGCATAGCGAAATACAACAACTTTTATAGTATTTTTTGATTTAAAATATCTCTACATTTCCTAATTTAGAATAGTTTCCAAATTATTATTGGATATGTAAGAAAAAGCTGGCAAGCCTAATTGGACAAGCCAAGCTACTTCCTGTGTTGTCCTTCTCAATATTTCTTTAAGAGAAGAAAAAGAAGTCATGGTGGAAGGTGGATGGTCTACCTAGTGTCTTTCAATCTCAATTTTTAGCCATTCACCAAGAAATTTACTATATTTTTCACTTGCTCTAAACTATTATGTCACATTATTTACAATTATTCTAATTATTATAACTCGTATTTCATAATTTAAAATCTTTTTTCAAGAGTAAATTTTAATTATTGGTGTTTTTCTTAATTATTTTAATTAAGTTTAATTTAATTCGACTAGATTAAATTCCAATAGATCAAATTTTAAACTAAATTCGAGATGAATGTTTTTTTAACTTATTTTTCAAACCAACAACCTTTTACTTTTGACCAAAGATTAAAAAATTCAACTAGTTTGATCGATTTAACTGTAAAAATTTTAAATCGGTCAACTTTCTATTTTTGTTTTTAACTTCCGGAATTGTTTTACTTTAATAATTTTTTTGTTAAAAATTTATCAGTTTATTAATTAATCAATTAATTTTTAAAAATTAATAAGTTATTATAAACTAAAATAAATCAATTAATTTTCGTTTAACAAATTTTTTTAATTAAACTTCAAAATTTTCGGTAAATAAAGATAATCTCTTTTAGTTATATTTTATTTTTTATTTTATTCAATATTTAACCAAATTTACGATACTTTAATACCTATTTGATTTTCAAAATCGGGTCCCAACATGTACACCTTATAACTCTCAATTACAATATCCAAAAATTACAAAATTTAAAGCTAAGATAATAAGCTTCAACTTTGGTGAAGACACCTTAGTCTAATTCGGCCTAAATCAATACAGTTTATTCAAAAGTCACAGGATATGATTTATGTCCCTGGTAGTGCTACAGCTTAAGCCAAGACTCAATTTCATGCCAAAATTTGAAAATCTTAGAGACAGATTTAAAATTCAACTTCTTCATGAAAGTTGTAGAAATATGTCTCTAGTTTAATTTGAATTGAGAACCAACTCATTTGAAGATACACAGTGAAAGTTACAATCGAAATACCAAAGCAAGTTTAGTGAAAACACTTCATTTCTTCCAGCTTTTCCACAAACACACTTTCGGGTCAATGTTTCATGGTCATTTTGACAATGAAAATGAAGGATTTAGGCCAAACATCCTTGTACACATTTGTTCCTTGATGTATTAAGTTTCTATTGACACTAATTTTATGCAATTTAGTTCAGCATTTTGAAAATTATCCCCAAATGACTACAGACTGTTCACAAACAGTGACAAATTCCAGATACTCAAATTCAAGCCAACTTTTGACACAATTAGTGACAGAAATAAAATTTGACTCCTTCATGAAAGTTGTAGATATATGTTTCTAGTTTAATAAAAATTTAAATTCATCTAATTTGGATACCTACAGAGAAAGATATGGCTAAAATACCGAAACCTGTCCAGTAGAACTACTTATCCAAACCAGTTTCCAGTATCAATCATAGCATCACAAGACCTATTTATTAATGAAATAACTTCCAAATATGATGATCCAAGCTTCAGCAAAGGTCCAGAAGTTGAGAGGGGGAGTAGGAGAATGAAATTTCGTGTGAAAAAAGCCAAAGTAAGGGAGTAGGCTGCTGAAATGAGCTGGAGTGTTTCAGCTATTGCTTTGCTAGGTGTCCTTAATTTATCAAGCCACATGTCTTAGTGCATATAATGTCATTTGCCTAATTAAAATGCTGTCACTTGTCACCTATAAAACCAGTCCACATGTCAATCATCCAATGGTGCCAAATGTCACTGATTCATTGATCTATTTGTCACTCCATAATTTGTCTCTTAATTTCTTTATTTTTCTTAATCTAAATTACCTTAAATTTTTAATATCTTTCTAAAACATCCTAAATGTGTCCAAAAATGCAGAATTAATAATAATATACACCAATTTCATAATCCAAGACAATTAATCCATAATTTACAAAAAATTTTAAATACCCGAAATATTACCAAAATCGCCAAATCACATTTTATTCGCGTTAACAACTCAATTATACCTGAAATATCATGAATGCATGCACAAATATTGGTATGAGTCCAAAAATGCATATGCTCGAATAAACAAAACCCAATTATGCCAAGCATACCATGCATTGAAATTCCTTAATATTCTAACCCCTAATATGGGCGTTACAATCATAACCTAAATCCACTCTGGTATCACCTCCCAATTTCATAATTATCTCATTTTTATGCATGTTATCTCGCTTTATTAACATTAGTAAGGATGTTGTTGGTTCATTTATATGCTCTTGTAAGCATCAATTACACCATACACCTTTAGCAATTTAATTAAATCTAATGCACTCTGATTGGACTCTAACTTCCTCAAGCCTTCTTCTAATCCCTTCTAAGGAATCGAATCCCATGCACTAACAATATTTGTATATCTTAATATAGCACAATTTTCACACATCTCTCTCAAACTCATATAATCCAAGTCCACAATGCCAAAAATTTATGACACCTTACCTATATAATTTAGTGTACCTTTCTTAATAAATTGTCTATTTTGAAATAATTATATTCTAGCTCTTGCATTTATTGTCATCTTATACAGATAATTAAAAGAAAAACAATACATTCTATTAGAAATAACATACAAATATAAACCCATATTGAAAGAAAACAACATGCTGGGCATGTTAAACATGTTATTACATATTTTGAAAGAAGAAAATAACATATTTTGAAAAAAGAATCAAACATGTTATTACAGAGGCACCATACTGGGCATATTGTTACACGGTTAAATAGTAAAGATTTAAAATTTCAAGTGCTCAGTTTAGCTTATTTGGTTCTCAAAATATATAAATCAAATGTTAAGTTAATGTTTATGTAAAAAGTTTCTAAGTTAAGCCAAAGAGGTGCCGGTTTTGTGTTGCTAAGATTATACAGGTGAGCTTGAGGTTGAGAGGACATGTTGTCTCATCAAAAGGAGACAAGACTCCACTAAAAAGTTTGTGTAATCAATTTTATTTTTGATAAATTATCTAAAACTCATGCCCATACTTATAAGTTCTTTATTCCATCATATATGCAATTCATATATATCTAATGATATCCTGATACTACTAATAAAGGATTAATGTGACCAAACATGGGATTTATGGATAAAGCTACATGGATAAACAATTAATGTGACCAAACATGGGGTTTATAGATAAATTCTACATGGAAAAATAACTAATGTGACCAAACATAATGGTTATTGAGAGAGAGATGGAGAGAAATATGGAGGTTCCTCTTCATAGATGTTATATTAAATGTATAAATTAGCAACAATAACAAGTCATAAAGGATATGTAGGCATAATAATAAAGTTACTAACCATGGAATAGGAATAGAAACTTCAAGGTGCAAAAGTAAAAAAAATGTAATAATATTCAAAAGATATGCATATGGATTTCAAAGAAATAGATTAACTGAAATGATGATTTTGAATCTAACTACTATCTTTTGGAAAGAAGGTCATTCCTTCTCTAATCTTCCAATTTAATAAATTTTATGGATAATTTGAAATGTTCAATACTAGTTAATAGCCACAAAACAACACAACACAATGAAATCTAGTTTGTGACTTTTCTTTTAAATAGTGAATGGACAAAAGTCTTAACTATGGAAGTTGTATATGAGACTAAACTACAAAAACTAATACTATGAAAAATGGACATCATATGTGACATTTCTTTTAAATAGTAAACGAACATCATACATTTCTTTTAAATAGTAAATGAACTTCTAGTTCATACCTAAGGACACAAAATTTACCAACACTAGTGAAGTAAAGTAGATAAATAAAAGTTGTTGGAAAAAAATTAAGTATGACAAGTGATTCTATCACAACACTCGTTAGTTAATGCTAGTTAATAGCCTTAAAAATATATAAATCATTAAGATCTAGTTTGGTACTTGATTACGTGTTACATTGATATAAGAACATTGTTACTTATAACAATGCTCAAATTTTGATTTGGTCATAAATATACAAACTTCAGTTTACATAAATAGTAAAGAATGTAACACACAAACACACATATTCACACACATTAACAAAATAGAAATAACATCCTCCTAAACTTAAACAAGCATGCTTCCTAACTAATCACATATGGAGAATACATATGCATGTGTAGGACTTCTAACCATCAATTCGTATTCTAAACCATAAGGGATTACCTTCCTCCATTGTCTATGCCTCTACACACATGAGCTTAAGCTCTTTAAACAGAAAAGATACTTTATTCATGGGAAAGAACAACAAATACTATGGCTTGTTTGTTTCTTTCTTTTTTGTTTTTGTTCCAAAATTTAGTAAAAAAACCTTTTTTTGGGAGTTTTTAGTTTTGATTTTTTCAGTTTTTATAAGTTATTAAAACTATAAAAGGTAGTTTTTGTTTCCTATTTTTTATAATTTGGTTTAATATTAATTAAATATATATTATTAATTACTAATAAAAATTATAAATAATTAAATTTATTTTTAATAATTAAATTAAATATTAATTTTAAAAATAAAATAAAATAATTATAATTTAATAATAAATATATAAATACAATTTAAATTTAAAATATATATAATTTACTTTAATAACTAAAATATATATTTAAAAATAAATATTAATGTTAAAAAATTTATTAAATTATTTATTTTCAAAAATATAATATCTTTTTACTGATAATTTTTAAATAAATATTATATAAGAGTTCAAAAAAATATTTAGTTAATTTATTTATAGAAATAATTTATCTTAAGTTTTATGTAATATATAATTATTAGACATTAACAACTAAACATGTTTTGTTTTTAATTGAGAAAATTAGAAACTAAAAAGAGAAAATAAAAAATCATAACTAAAAATAAAAGTGAAATCAAACGAACGTAAATAAATAAATAGAAAGATGTAAATAAATAAATAGAAAGATGTAAAATTATTGTTTCTATTGAAACCACAAAACTCCAAATTCTCTTAACAAGACAGGATTGGAAAAGAAGCAAGAATAATGGCGCATTTAACGAGGATAGAGGAAGCATGAAGAAACAATCAAAGAAACTATAGGAATTACGAATATACAATTATCCTTGGGTATTAGTGATTTGTTGACATTTGAGAGAAAACTAAGGAATAAGAGGCAGATATGCTTTTGTATTTTTTTTTATTTCTTAAAAATGAATGATTAAAATATTAATTCATTTAAAAGCATGATATTAAGGTTTTTTATTATATGTTAATTTTCATGTTGGTAGGGTAGCTAACTTTATTTGACTAACTTATCAGAGAATTTGATTGAGGTGCTTTTCGGTAAGATTCTGCCGTCGTTTTCATTGGCGCGATTTGCGTCCATCTCCCACGTGCATCACCAACGTTTAACGGAAGATGTTAACGGTAATAATCCAATCCTTCCGCAGCTGCCGGTAGGAACTCATCTGCAGTGGCAGTTGCTGTAATTTAAACAAAGTTAATGCCCTTTTACCACTTATAATTTTTTTAAAATATTCTAACACTGACAGTCAATAAATAAGGTGAAAAAGAAAAGTACGCCAGAAATAAATAATTTTTTGTAGGTGAGCAAAAATTTCACAGGCTCTTTTGTTTATAGAAGGTGTTGTTCTCACGACAAGAACAAAACTGACCACAGCAAAGATTGACTAGTATAACTGTAACAACAAAAGAACTGTCGGCAAAGCCAAATAAAAAGTAGAAAACCCAGCAAAAAGAGTTTTTTAAGCTCTCTCCACGCTAAATTTGTGCTCTCTCTCTCTCTCTCTCTCGTCTCCAAAAGTGACATTGTACCATATAGGAGGAGAGTGTGGCGGTGGTGGAAGCTTAAGCCTGCTCTTTTTGTTCATTTACACAATGCACTGTCAGTATCGTAGGTCTGGCCAGCTCTTGGGCTTTCTGCTTGTCTTCATTTTCAGGTGTACACTGGGTGCTGCCAATGGGGTGGTTCGCCGCCCTGTTTCGGACCTACATTGGCATCCGGCTACCGCCACTTGGTACGGGAGCCCAGAAGGTGATGGTAGTGACGGTGAGTATGCATTGGGGGCTAGACTTGTAAATGTTCCAAGTAAGCAAGGGTTTAGATCTATTAACTGGAGTTTAATTGCATGTTTCTAGTCTGGTCAAACTCATATGGCACCGAGTAATGGGCACCAACATTGAGTCCTGCATACAGTCACTCGTCTTTTTTACTATTTGAGTTGTGTGTTGCTCCAAAATTCACATATCAATTTTTAAGAATTTAACTTTAAAAAAATATGGAATTTGTAATGTATGTACAGGAGGGGCATGTGGATATGGGTCATTAGTGGACGTAAAGCCACTAAGGGCAAGAGTGGGTGCAGTTAGCCCAGTGCTGTTCAAGAACGGAGAGGGATGTGGGGCATGTTACAAGGTGAAGTGCATAGACAGGAACATATGCTCAAGGAGGGCGGTGACAATAATTGTAACAGATGAGTGCCCAGGCGGGTACTGTGCCAATGGTCGAACCCATTTTGACCTCAGTGGTGCGGCCTTTGGTCGTATGGCTATTGCTGGTGAGGGTGGTCAGCTCAGGAACCGAGGCGAGCTCCCTGTTCTCTACAGAAGGTAAAGTCATGCTCTAGATATAACGGTTCGATTGTCAGTTTCTGTTCTAATTGCAGTTGCAAATGTCATAAACGCCCTTTAGTCATCTTGATGGACGATTTTGTTAAGAATTTGGCCATTATTAAAAAGAATTCGTACCTCTAATGTGATAATTCCTTTGACCATTGACTGACTCTTTTTATTACCCTTTTCCGGGTAACAGGGAGCTAGAACTTACAAGTATACCAGATCTTCTTCTGCAAAAATGAAACTAAGATAAATATTATTAAATTTGTTGTAGGACCCCGTGTAAATATCCAGGGAAGAACATTGCGTTCCATGTGAATGAAGGTTCAACGGATTATTGGCTATCTCTTCTGGTGGAGTTTGAGGACGGTGATGGCGACGTTGGATCCATGCACATAAGAGAAGTAAGCTTAAGTCCAAATGAGTTACTTTCGTGAACTAACTTTAGGCGCTGCTACTTTACTAAATTTGGCGCGTACACCCATGTTCTAAAGCTGGAAACTTTTCCATTTCCCCAAAAAGAAGCATGCTTAAAATAAGAGTCATCAATATAGCGATATCTCTGTCTAAAGTTAAAAGAAAATGTTTCCTAATGTCGAGGTTATACCAGCTCGAAAGCGTTGTTAATCGCGCATTTCAGCAAAGAAATGAAAAATAAATAGTCAAATGTCTCCAAAACGTACTACTGAGTCCTCCGCAGATGCATGTGACCACTATAAAAAGTCACATTCTGAGCATGTCTAACATAAAATATCTCTCGCTCCGCCATTTATGAGTTGAACAGTGTTTTTGGAATCTATATTTGCAAATCATTCCATTTTTATCATTGAATCTTTGTCATATTAACATTTGGCAGGCTGAAGGAAGCGAGTGGCTAGAGATGAGCCATCTGTGGGGTGCTACTTGGTGCATCATTGGGGGACCCTTGAAAGGACCATTCTCCGTAAAGCTAACAACATTATCAACAGCAAGAACGCTCTCTGCAAGAGATGTTATTCCAAGAAACTGGGCTCCGAAAGCTACATACGGTTCCCGCCTCAATTTCTCGAACTAGCCTAGTTCGTCGCAATCTGCAAAGCCCTTCCCATTTACCGTGCAAGGCTTTCGACCCTTATTATCGTGGTGTTTTCTTTTCCTACTTTAGGTTCTGGTTTTCTTCAGGAAGAAAACCAGCGATTGGATTGCACGCACAAAACAGCATCCAATGATTCCTTCCATGTTCTAAATGCTTATTTCCTTTTAGGTTTTTCTGTTTGAGCTGAAATTATCATATGCGTATCATGTAGTTGTCTGTACAAAATGTAGCCCTCTCCAAAGGGAGAGAGAGCGTGTAATGTAATCTGCTTTTTGCATTTAATGCAAGTTTGTCGCCTATATGGGCTTTCTTGTTGAATGTTGGATTTATTGAAATGTAACAGATGGTGAACATGAGCACCCCCTCGACATGTTTTTCAATTTTGGGATTAGTGTCATGCTACAAACCGAATTAGGCAATATGGCAAAATCGTTATTGGTCAATAAATTCTACTCATCGTCCAATCAATACTAAAAACCAACTATTATCCCATTATCCTTCCCATTTAAAATAAAATTAGTTTTAGAAGGATACACACTTATTAAGAAAGTTAATGAAATGTCTGATATACCTTTATTAATTACATGTTAAAGTGTCTTGAAAATATAATCTGTGTAATTAAGATATAAGAGAAATTAAAAGGTAATTTTAGAAGTAAAATCATAAACATGCATAAAAGTCACGAACGACACTTATTTTGAATAATTAAAATCTCTCTAAAACGACTTTTATTTTGAATAGGAAGGACTATATGTATAGTTAAACAGATTCAACTTTTGAACAGAAATGATCAACATTATTTTATTGTTTAGAAGTCAAAATTCATTACATCTATTTTTACACTAGTCATTCATTAGAATCTTTAAAGTGTTTGCAAAGTACTTCCTTTCTTAACTACTTGTATCAACAATACAGAAAGTATTTTTAGTTCTAAACTATTCTTATTTATTGTGTCAAAATTTTACTTTCTGTTAAATCAACAATCTGCAGCTAAAACTTAGAAAGATTTGGAGGTTGCGATTGCTGATTGTTCTCTGTTGTGACTAGCGACCCCGACGACACCAACCTCCTCGTGATTACTTTACTGTGAAGGATTAATTAAGTAGCTTTTTATTTGGTTTTTTTTTTTTCTTAGAATCTAGTTTGTGTTTGTCATGCAATTTTGAAGATTTTTCTGCAGGATAAAGTCCCACATCGTACACAAAACCAGTTAGGATTTGATTTGTTCTTATCTGGTTATTCAAGAGTGTAGTGCAAAGATGAAGCAATCATTTTGAACTGGGAATTTTTCTGATAGCAAAAACAAAATGGCATCTGCTAATCCATTTCCTGGCATCTGCATCATCTTACTCTGCGTCTAATATGTCCTCTCTACTGATATGAATTATTGAGCATATTGTCATGGCACAACGATTAGGTGGTGAGCGTCCATGTCTCAGTCTTCACACAAAAAGAGGAGCGGTCAAGTTGGACTTGGCATTACCCGTTGCACATCAAGGTTTAGTCATTTCAAGGAGCTACTGGAACAAGACACTTTCTAGTTTCTCTGTTTTTATTTGAGGAATGCTTTAAGAATTAATTAATTACTTTATTATTATTTTATTCTTATTATTATTTTATTATTCTATTTTTTTATTATTATTCAATTTAAATAGTATTAGTAAAGATTTAGCTATTCATTTTTACTTATTATAATTACTGAATTTTAATATTGCAAGTGATGGAGTATTTCGTGTTTGAACAGGAAGCAAAAGGGGGAGCTATTGACCTTACATCTCTAAAGGCATAATTAGGGTGAGTCCCCTTTCGAGTGACAATTTAGGTGAACAATGATTAATACAACAAGTAAATACAAAGTTGGTGTGTGGAATTTTTGATAGATCAAAACGATTTGTTTTATTTATTTGTTTATTATTTCTTTCTAATGTTATTATTTTTTAGCGGCTCTGTCTCATGTTCTAGCTTGTTTTTATGCAGTAGTTAGTTGCTAATAGTGGCTTAACTTTGGATCTTTTAATTTATTTTTATTTTTATTCTTTTTAGTGTCGTGCATTTAGGGTTAATTGTGATTTCTCTAACTTGTATACTATGACGCCCTTTTGGTGGCTAAATATCAATCTTGCTTCTCTTCGTTTCTTGTTATTAGAGTCTTTTAAGGGCTTATTATGCGTGTCTTCTTTAGCTTGTTTTAGGTATTAGGATAGGAGTGCTGGCTGGGAGCTCTGATGTGAGTACAAGGGTTAGTCTTTCGGTGAGGTTGAGGTTTAGAAGAAGAAAAGATGTTCATAGATTACGAATATGTTCTTAGAATATCAAGTCCTTATGGGGAAGTCTTTAGAATTAGTGGAGACTTTAGAGAAGTATAAGATTCATATAGCGTACGTGTATGAGACAAGGTGGATGGGGCGAAAGTGAAAGAGATTAATGGATTTAAACTTTGGTATTCAGGGGTTCGAGACGAAAAAATGGAGTAGGTATCTTGGTAGCCAAAGAACTCATACAATATGTTGTGGGGGTAAAAAGGACTAGTAATATAATCATGTCCCTAAAGATTGTGGTGAAGGGAGCTGTTATAAATGTGGTGTGTGCTTATGCACCTCAAGTTGGATTGTTGAACACATTAAACGTCATTTATGGGAAGTAGATGAGATGATTCAGCAAATACCCCCCAGTGAGTTAGTTATTATAGGAGGAGATTTTAATAGTCATATAGGATTAGCCCCACATGGTTACTCGTGAACATATATGGCGAAAGGAATAATAGCGAGACAACTTTGTTGGATTTTGTGGTAGCCTTTGAGGTGGTGATAGCCAATTTTTAAAAAAAGAAAAACGAAGAGCATCTAGTGACATTTCGGAACAGAACTATGAGGACTCAAATTGACTAATTCCCAATACGACTAAGTGATCGATCTAGCTACAAGGATTGCAAGGTGATACCTAGTGCTTGTATGTCAACTCATCATAGGTTGCTATTTTTGGATCTTTTTATTAAGGATTGGAGGAGAAAGAGAAGTCTTAAGAGGCACAATAAAATCAGATGGTGGAATTTGAAAGGGTATATGGTGAAACAATTTAAGGACAGGGTAATTTATGGAGAAGATTGGGGTTTGGTGGGAGAAGCTAACCAGATGTGGGAGAGAGTTACAACTCTTTTAAGGAACACAACTATCGAGACGTTGGGTATTTTTAAGGATTCGAGGGGTAGTAAGAGGGAGGCCTGGTGGTGGAATGAGGATGTTAAAAAAAAGTTAAGTTCAAGAAGGCTGCCTAGAAAGTTATATGGGATAGCTTTTCAAATGTAGAGAGAGTTAGTAATAAAGAAAGGTATAAACTGGCAAAGAAAAAGGCCAAGATGATAATCTCATAAGCTCAAATTAGAGCTTAAGATAAACTTTATCAATGATTGAATACTAAAGCTGGAGAAAAGGATATTTTTAAGTTAGTGAAAGCTAAGGAACAAAAAGAAAGGGATTTTGATCAAGTCCGTTATGTAAAATATGAAGTAGGACAGGTGCTTGTAGCTAAAAATGACATCAAGAGTAAATGACAGAGGTACTTCTATAGCCTCTTTAATGAAGGGGTAGAGGATAGCATCCGTTTAGTTGACCTTAGCTCATTTGAGAGGTTTTGTAATTTTACTTGCTGGCCACAAATTATGGGGGATGAAATTAAGAATATGTTGAGGGAGATGAAGGGAGGTAAGTAGTAGGATCTGACGAGATACCTATAGAGGTATGGAAGACCCTAGGCGAAGAGGGTGTTACTTGGCTAGCCAAACTTTTTAATGTGATCCTTAAGTCTACCAAAATGCTAGATGAGTGGAGATGTAGTATGGTAATTCCTTTATATAAGGACAAAGGGGATATCCAAAGCTGTAACAACTATAGAGGCATCAAATTACTTAGTCACACCATAAAGTTATGGAAAAAAGTGATCAAGAAGAGAATAAGAAAGGATGCTCCTGTTTCGGAAAACCAATTTGGGTTCATGCTGGGAAGGTCTATGACAAAGGCTTTGCACCTTTTTAGAAGGTTAATGGAATCCTACAGGGAAAGACAACATAATCTACACATGATTTTTATTGATTTAGAGAAGGAATATGATAATGTTCCAAGGGAAATCATATGGAGATGTTTTGAAGTCAAAAGGGTGCCGATGACTTACATACAGATTATTAGGGATATGTATGAAGGTGTAAAAACTAAAGTAAGGATAATAGGGGAAGATACAAAGCTTTTTTATATAAATATTAGGCTACACCAAAGTTCTACTTTGAATCCCTTTCTATTTACAGTAGTAATTGATGAGCTCACCAAGAACATCCAAGGAGATTTGCCTTGGTGTATGTTATTTGTTGATGACATTATTTTAGTGGATGTGACAAAAGAGGGGGCTAATGCCAAGCTTAAACTTTGGAGGGATATGTTAGAATCAAATGATTTTAGACTGAGTAGGACTAAGAATGTGGAGTGTAACTTTTTGGGACATAAGAGGTTTACAAATGTGGAGGTAAAGATTGGTTCAAAAGCTATACTACAAAAGGAGTGTTTTAAATATTTATGATCTATCATTTTGAGGAATGGAGAAATTGATGAAGACATGGTTTATTGGATCAAATTAGGGTGGCCGAAATAGAGAGGTGCTTCAGGAGTTTTGTGTGACAAGAAAATATCAATCAAAATTAAAGGCAAATTCTATCATTTAGCGATTAGGCCAGCCATACTCTATGGAGTAGAGTGTTGGCTCATCAAACAAGTCATAGTCATAAGCTAATAGTAACAGAGATGAGGATACTCCGTTGGATGGGCAACCTTACTAAAAGGGATAAGGCAAGAAATGTCATGGTAAGAGACAAAATAAAGGTAGCTAATATTGTGGACAAATTAAGAGAAAAAGGTTTAGGTAGTTTGTACATGTTAAGAAGAGAAACTCAAACGTTCTAGTGAGAAGATGCGAGAAGATTGTACTTAGGCATTGTAGGAGAAAAATAGGGAGCCCTAAGAAAAATGGGGGGGAGGTGATAAAAAAGATATGACAATGTTGGACTTTATCGAGGACATGACCCATAATAGAAAACTTTAGCATGCTAGAATTTAGTTAAAGTATCCTTAGTAAAGAGATCCTAGTAGTTCTCTTATATCTTTTAACTTTTACCTTTTGTAGTTAACCTCAGTGGTAGTTATGTATTATTATTGTTGTTGTTGTTGCTATTGTTATTGTTATTATTATTAGTACTATTATTAATATCTTTATTATTAGCATTAGTATTGATATTACTATTATGTTTATGATTATTAATGTTAGTATGATTATTATTATTATTGTTATTTCTATTATTATTAGTATTACTTTTATTTTTATTTTTCCTTTCTATTTTTCTTTTTATTTTCATTCATTCATATGGGTCATTTGAAAACAGTCTCTTTACTAATTAGGGGTAAGGTTGAGTACGACTAGACCTCTCTAGACCCCACATCTTAGTGGGATTTCTACTGTTTATTATTATTGTTGTGTTAAATCGACAATAACAAAATATTTTTTATAACTAATTTTATTTTTAATGATAATAGTACTTTTGATTGTCAAATAATTAAGTCGTATACGAAAAATCAAGTAATATGTGAAAGATCAAATAATATAAGTAGAGAACAAACTATTGAATCAATTGGAGATCAAAAGCTAAGGTTAAGTTATCGTAATGGGAGATTATTGACCAAAGCATGATCAAGGAATGAGTTAGGAAAAGTTACAAATTAAGAGCTACTTTTGTTTCCTTACAACCCTTTACTTGTGTTTTACAACACATTTAGAAGTTCAATAGGTGTATATCATTTCATATTGTACTTTAATGCATTACTTTTTGAACATGCAAAATGATGTTTTAAACTAAGATTTAAGAAAAATTATAAAGTTTATTTTTTTCAATTTAGAAAATGGTTATGTAAGTGAACGTTCAATTTTTTCAAAGGGATGAAAAATGAGCAATGACTTGAAAACTGAAAATAAAATTGAAAATGTTCTAATAGTAACTTATGTCAAAGATATAGTAGAGGTAAGTCGTCTGAATTCATTATTTTATTAGTTAAAGTTGGGCCATCATTAAGTTGAATGATATGAAGTTAGGTTGACCTATCTCATGTTCTCTTTCTAAAAATTATTTTAAGGGAAGACATCAGCTAATCAAACTAGAGATATTGGTTAATCGAAGCCTGTAGAGTAAGAAAAAGTTTGACTCTAGGCAGTTTTTAGCATTTTAAATGAGCTATCTGTTGATACATGAATCACCCACTTGATGATCATACGTTAATTGAAGGGTGAGTTGGGCTAACCAAACACACCAGAAATTATTGCTATAATGACTAACTTTGCATTGAATGAGGGATGTTCTCATTCCTAATGTCTAGTAAAGAGGAAAATGTCTATTAAATACTTAACAATTTAATTTTTTGAGGATCTTTTGATAAATTTATGAGTGTTTTGTTGTTTCTTAAGTATTTTAATGATGTTTGTGCATCTTTATAAGTCACAATATGTTGGTGTGCGAAAGAGGGAAATTGAGATATATTTGATCTTTCCTAATAGAAGTTGATATGTATTTAGTAGTAGTATAAAGGGTTTTTCTAACCCTAGAGAAGGTAAAACAATAGGTTACTCTTCACATAAGCAAAGAAAGACAATTGTATGGTTTACTCTTTAGTTAGGTATGAGGGAGTTTCTTGATATATGCTTAATTGATTATAAATTTACTCCACATCACTTAATGATTAATACTATGAAATGTTTAAGAAAATCATTTTGGTTCATATTTGATTTGGGTACAAATTGGAAGTTCAAGAACTAAAATGAGTTAAAAGCACATTCTTTGAGCCATCCTCTTGATGTTCAAACTCATTTGTCTTTGTGGAAAAAAGGAGGAGATAGATTAGGATGAAGATGGGACAACAAAATGCAAGAAATGAAGCATTCACCATGCAATGCAAGATGCACGACCGTGCACAAATTTGAAATCAGAATTGTTTAGTTTTTCATATAATTAGATATTTGAGCAAACAAGAGAGGTATGAGAACAATATAATGATGAAGTATGTTTATTTGTGTGTAGGCTGAGATTGAACCAAGAACTAAATTCCAAACTCATTCATCAATTTTCTCACTTTTATGTTGTTTAATTTGATTTGCTTTGGTTAATTCAATTTTACTTTATTTTTTTTCTTTTAATTCCAACCAAAACCCCCTTATCCTAAACACTAATTCTTTTCATTACAAAAGCTACACGAGCACTCTCTATGGATACGATCCCTAGTCACTATTGCTATAAATGTAATTGTGTAGAGATAGGTTTTATCTAAGATGAAGATAAGAGATTCCATAAAATGCCCAATGATAGGTTGAACTGTACTGAGTAGTTTCTATATGTTAGGACTTCCCTAATCCAATAGAGTGTACATTTTTAAAAGAGCAATGGTCGATAGGACTATTTGAGAACGACTTCCTATTCCTTGTCCTCCATATTGAGTATATGATGTAGCTAAAGATGGTTTTTAACATCTTTGATTCCTACTTATAACCTAAACTTAAGTTGTGGTGCCCACTCATGATATGCTACCATTGGTTGCAGCAACAAATCTCACAAAGTTGGATTATGGATTGCCAAGTACCAGTAACAAGGAAGCAATTAAAGAAGAGATGGTCCGAGCTTTCATATTGATCATTACAGAGGGGATATGCCTGGTTATTGAAGGAGCCATAAAATGATATATCTTTTATGCTTAGGCATCCCTTAATTGCAAGATAAAGGATGAAGGGAGATTTAGGTAGATTGGAGGAATTTTAAACTAGTTTGTGACATTAAACTATGTGAATTGTGTCCATGAAGATTACATAACCTGATCTATTGTTATAATCCCTAAAAATATGCTTATTCTAGATGACCCTGTTCTATTTACTTAAATCAGGTTGATATGAAGGCATATTATCCATAATGATAGAGCAGTTTAATGTTTGATGATGTGGCCAAGACTAAGAGCTTCCATTGATGAGCATCTTCACAATTTAATTTGTAGGGAATCTATTCATCTTGATAGTAACAATAGGGAGTAGATGTGGGGCCCCTAATGGCTGCCATAAATTATAACATGAACATGTATTAGCTCTATTGTCTATGCAGAACTTAAGAAAAAGGATAGACGTGTTGGAATAGCAAGCAAGTTTGATTTTGCACTAGATCGCTATGCTATCTCCAAACCAAAGCAAACATCAAATGGCAACAAACTTCCCTCTTAACATGAGCAACTATTAAAGAGACCAAGAGATTTTGGGTTTAGGTGTCACTATCCATATATTTTTGTGTTTTAAGATGTGGATATGCACCTAACTAACCTAAAGTGATTTCTCATTTTTAAAGAGCTTCTATAGTGTTTTAGCAAGGACAACTTTATTCAAGATTTGAGTGGATTTCAATTCTAATACCTTTATATTTTTAGTAGTAAATTTCTAGGCATTTGATATTAAATTATGAAGAGCTGGAAGGATTCTCATTCAAGAGAAAACCTTTTAATAGTGTCTCAATGTCCTTAGTGATTTTATATAAGAGTAAGAGATGACTGCACCAAAAGACTAGAATAATTGAGTGAACTGACTTAGTTAACTACTATCTACTTATAAATAAAATAAACTTGTTACAAAAACTTCTAATTTTATTATTTATGGTATCAAATAGAATCTGAATGTCTTGGTAAGAAAGCCTAGAGGTCACAACGAGGATTCTTAAGTATTTAATGGGAGGTTGTAGCTTTTTAAAGCTAGACTATTTGATAACTTTTTTAACAAACAAATCAAGGCTTGTAGACACAGAGATGCTACTTTTTCCACCATTAATGGAGAGTTATGAGATGAATTGAAACTTATCAAGTACAGTGAGTATAAGCTTGACTGAGTTTATTAAGCATAAGCTTGACTAAGTCTAGCTTAACTCTGCATAATAGTAAGATGTCATTTGAACAAAGTTGGAATAAAGAGCTGAGTTTTCTTACATATTAGAGCTGAGTTTTCCTATATCTGAAGTGGAACTAAAATTGTTGGGAGTTAGCAGTACTATGTTTGATCATTATTAAAAGAGATTTCATGAACAAGCTAAAGAGATAACAGGAGAGAAGATCCCCTTTTCTCAGACCTCTAGATGCCTTGATTATTATTGATGGCTCAATATTGATGAGTATATTGTAAGTATGGTGACACATTGGTGGATTCAACCAATGAATTTGGGGGAAAACCATAAGGATTTAGAATTTCAAATAGAAAACCCCATCCTATTGAGCCAAAATCCTTACTAAAATCAATTTTAAAGGAATAAATTTTAATCATGCGATCCTTATGATAATTCCTAAATAAGTCTTAAGAAATAAAGATATTATCACACATCTATAAACAATCAAATTAAAATGGTTTCACAAATGACACAACAGCATGAAATTAATCTAAAATCTTATAAGCTAAAGAGGTTATACATTTTAAGAACAAGAGTAATGAAAGACTTATTAATCTCATCAGGAAGCTTACTATACGAGAAGAACTTTAGTACAACTTTAGTGGCTATGTCTCTTACTAAATTCCATCATTTTAAAAAGAAGTAGCCATTGAAGCAATTGAGACTTGGGGTTTTATTAGCCTCCAAGATAAATAATGCTTCCTTAACCGCATGACTTTGGAAAGGGGTTATGAGAGAGGAAGTTTGTTGTTCTACAATGCCAGTTTAGACGCATGTCTTGATGATATTCTTTGGATCACTAGTGCCTTTTGAAGACCCTAATGTTTTAGTGGATATCTAGAACATGGAGTTCACCTTGAGAAAATTTACAAGAGCCCTCATTATCTCTTAAAACACATATTCTATTAGTATTTTTCTTACTTGTCCTTGAGCTATAAAAGAATATGGAGTTTCCATTATCCTCTATTAACTATTAGATCCTTGATCTTTATATTGGAAGACAATTATTATTATTGAGAGAATTTATGTAATCATTAAGGGAATTCCTTTTCTACATAATGAGTTGTGTATCTCTGGGCTTAGTTGAGAGTAATGTTTGATGGTATTTGATCTTTTCCCTTGTTGATTTAAGAGTTTCTAGACTATAACTGTCATTTAGGCTTTGATGTACTTGTGTTCTTACTTAATGGCTTTATGATTGGATTAATATTTGAAGGAATCAAATTCATGCACTTGTTTTGACATGCTTTGATGATAACATCATTGAATTTGGGATGATTAAACAAGTAGTTACTGAATCTGAACGGATATTCTTTTTAACAGAGAACTTATTGATTATAAATTCAATAGGGGAATGGTTTGAGACCACTGGAGAAAGGAACTCACAGAAGTTGCTAATGAAAGTTGAGCTCTATTACCATTGATGAGAGCTCTATCTAACTTTTACCTAAGAAGTAGATGACCTACTTGTTTATTAAACTAAGTGAACTGGTATCCTATATTCCTAAGATCATTTAAGCCTAAATGGTGTAGGTAATTACTAAAGTTTCCTGTGAGGCACCTGAGTATGGTAACCTTCTGCCTTATAAGAGAAGAGGATGTTATTATAATCCCTATTTACAATCCAAGGATTTTGAATCAAGCTACCAAGGTCCATATTATCTTTACATAAAGCTATGTTATATGTATAGACAAATATGACTTCAGCAGAGATGCTTAAGTGCAAAAGGGAGAGAAAGATATGGATGAATTAGTTAAAGGCTTTTTTATCATTAACTTTAGCAAAGGAGGGGTTAAAAGATACAATGATCTTGCCATTGTAGTGGCATTGGTGACTAGAGAGTACCTGTCAATTCCTATTAATTAACCAGATACCTTGATAAAAGGCATTAGCCTTTATTTTGGTCTCCAAAAGATCACGAAAAAAAAGGTTTTTCCTAAAGTAAAAGGTTAAAAAGTGTTGTTTTATAGTGCTGAAGCATAATAAGTGGGTAAAAGAGAAGAGAAAACAAAAGTTTGTCGTAGAACACCGTTATATTATTGAATAGAAACTTATCGATTTATATAATCTTTCTCTAACTAAAATTCAAAAACAGATAACATCTAATCTAAATCAATATAAAATAAAATCTAATTTATTTGATAGCAATCAAATCAATATCTCAAAACTGATTCCTAAAATCAAGAATCTGCAATTCTAAGAGATTTTCCAACAAACTCCTCCTTGCTTTAGGAATTGCAGAGCTCTAATGTCAAAATAATTCATCCTCTTGATGTACTGCTTTTGCCTCTTCATTTTGTGATTTGCAAATCTTTTCCATATGCCCAATTTGTCCACATTTTCTGCATTTGATATCAGGCCTCCACCAACATCTTCTTTGTGGGTGATTTGTTTTTTTGCAATGTGGGCATGGTGGATATGAATCATCAATATTTCTGTTGTTTTTGTCTCCTCCTGAATTTTTTTCTTTTGCTAGCAGAGCACCTTCAACGATTTCTTCTTCTCTCATCATCCTCCTTTGTTCTTGTGCCTGTAATGCATTTACTAATTCTGCCAAAGACATATTTGATAGATCCTTAGCTTCTTCTAATGCAGAAATTTTAGATTCATATTTTTCAGGTATGGTTACAAGCACTTTTTGC
>JANKOE010000006.1:23555418-23578438 GCA_026284465.1 Erythroxylum citrifolium
TACATAAGAATTTCAGTTCATCACCTCTAGTTCCCTTTACATCAAACCTCAATTCATTTAGACTACTAACAAGACAATTATGTCTATTCATTTGGACTTCACTCAAGAATTAAACTATGGCAATTTTCCATATTTTCACATATTCAATCCTTCACTTAACCTAATTTCTCATTTCCTCAACATCAAGCAAGCATTGACAAGCAATTCATGAACTATCATCAAAACAGGGCATAAAAATAGACATAGTCATTCAAATCCCTATTTTCCACACATCATCCAAAATTCCAATTTTCTCTATCCATTTTCATGAATTTACCTTAACACCCATATTCAAACATAAGCATAAACTCAACTCTCTATATACTTTTCCATGAACTAAATTCAACATACACACATCATGAACCATTATGAGCATCAATTTAGACACATACATCAACCTACACTCAAATCCTCAAACTCCTCATGATCATCAGGCTAGCTTCAAATAACCATACATAAAACATTTAAATAACAACTTACTTGATGTAACCACTAAATCTTCCAATTCTTCAAGAATTTTACCAAGACCTAGTTTGCTTCTTCACCAACGACCATCATCAATCAAGGGTAATAAGGGTCACTTGTATGAAGAGCAAGAAGAAGATAGCAAGATGACCAAGAGGCAAGAAGATGATAATAGCTAGGCTTCAAGTGATCACAATTCAAGAAGAGAAGGAGAAGGAAGGTGGTGCACAAAGAAGAGAAGAGGAAATTCACAAAGCCTAGCTTTTACCAAGGGAGTGTCGTGTATGAGGGAGAAAGGAAGCTTAATTACCAAGTAACTTAGGTTAAAAAGTTAAATACATGGCTATTATGAAGCCATTTGTCAAGCTCCCATGAATCCTTCTTAATTTAATCCAATTTAACCCAAATTTCAATAAATACCACTTGTCAAATAATCCCTATAGCCAAATGTCCATAATTCCAATACCATTGATAACGAATTCTACTACCCTTGACCAATTGGTCTGCCACCCAGCATTTTTCCTAGTTCGGGTTTTTACCCCGAAAAATTCCAGAAAATTTCCTAAAATTCTCCAATATTATAAAATCAATAATGGCACTCTCCAAATAAATTTTTAAAATCAATAACCCATACTTTTCAAAACAGTCACATTAATGACCAAATATACCGGGAAAGTCAATGTATGCATGTACAATAATTTCATGTGCAACAAATTCATTTTTCACATTATAAGTAAGTCTCTATATACATAAACATACATTTGCATTTCTAAGCTCTCACTGTTCACCCATATTTACTATTTTACCCTTCCCGATGGGACCGGGATGTTACAGTTAAAATCACTTTAAATTACATAATATAATTGATACATAAATATAATCGTACTTCATTTTATTATTTTATCTTTTTCTTACAATTACGCTTCTAAACTAGCTCTTTACAACTACTATAATTCTAGCCTTTAATTATAATAAGTTAAAAAATTCTACAAGTGATGGATGAACAATAACTTATTACAAGCCTCTTTAGAGTTTAAGCATATTTATGACAACACTTAGACTTTTTACTAATTTATTAAAAATTTAATTTTAGTTTTAATTAAACTTTAATTATAATTAAATTTTAATTGGATCCATACAAGATCTAACATTTAATATTGGTTTTTATTTATTAAATATCTTATATTTGCTCTTAAAATTTCTCAAACTTTACAATCAGGTATAACTTAATTAAATTACATTTTATCTCTTCAACCATTCTTTATGTATGATCTATTAAGTTTTTAAATATGTTAGTGATAGATATAAATACTTTAAATCGTACTTAAGATTGAATAAATTAAACTCCTTTAATTTATATTTATTTTTTAATTAAATAATTTATTTCCATGAATCAATGTCAGCGTTTAGCAGCTTCTGATGACTACCCAAATATTATAATATCAAAGTAATTTTTGTTAACCTTTTCGTGCATGATTTTTTGTATAATTTAATTTTTCTATTACACAATATTTCAATTACACATTGAGCATAGACTTAATATCTACTCTACTTGATTGTAACAACATTAGTTTTCTATCATTAATAATTGATTATATTAATGATATTTAAAGACAATTTTCAAAGTATCATTCTACCTTAGTCAAAAATTTCCTAAATTAATACAAATCAAGAACATCGAAAGATTCTCCCTAATCACTTTAGAGTAATGAATCTTATATTGTTCATTCAACTACTTCTATATAACTTATGTCATATCTAGTGACTACTAATTGAGTTATCTATGACTAGAATAGGTTTATGTAGTATTAAAATAGACAATTCTTATATAAGATACTTTAGATATTTTAAGTCCAAAGACCACTTACACAACCATTATAATGAGAATTTTTGTAGACGTATACGAAAATTTACACAACCATTATAATGAGAATTTTTATAGACGTATAAGAAAATTTCTAAATAGAATTTTCATATCAGATCAGTTTAATGAAGTTGTTTTCTATCAAGCATCGCACATCTGTTTAAGTATCTTTATACCTTAGTATATGAGATCAACTACTTTATTTTATAAAGAAGATGCATAACGTGTACAAATGTTTATATGTTATCAATATCTAGTCTTAATAGGATAATGACTATTAATATAGTACATCAATGTCATATGAATCTCATAATTATGATCTCATCATAATTTCATTTATAATGTACATTTATCATATAGACTTTGTCTTATATATCAATAAATTAAACAAATATGCATAAAATAAATAGTTCATTTAAATAATTATATTATAGAACTACAACCAATCAGTTGGTTGTAAGGCATAAACAAGCAATGCTCACATCTTAACAACAATAACAAAGCTTCACTATATTCACATATAGAGGACTCTCCTCATTCTTGTTCATTCTAATTTCTATTTTCTTGAAAAACTAAAGATATTTTAAAATAATGATGATACAAGTAGGCTTAATAGCCTAAAAAAGCCATGAGCTTTGCCGAAAGGTTTACAAGTCAAAAATCCACGATCGTAGTATAAGAGCAAGACTCTAGTAGCTAATACAAGCCAATTTACAACCTCTTAAGTAGCTTTCTTGGTGACCATTTTATATTGTTCCAACTTGACAACTTCCTAGAATTATAGGGACATGTAATGTATTTATTGTTTAGCAATTCAATGGCATCTTCCTTAGTTTGTTTAGTTATGGCATAAAGATTCCCCATTTTATAACTAAGTTATTACTTCAAATTTGATGAATCTTGTGAGTCATTATTTGCTTCATAATCAATCTTGTGAGTTTTATCTGAATCTTGTGAGTCATTATTTGCTTCATAATCAATCTTGTGAGTTTTATCTGTAATACTTCTCTCTTTAGCCATTTTAGTTAAGTATTTGTTTTATCTTTTAAATGTGTGTTTGTTTGATTTATTTATTTATTAATCCTCTTTATTGTTTGTTTATTTATTTACTTATTTATATCTTTTATTTATTTACTTATTTATATCTATTATTTTAAATGTGTGTGTGTTTGTTTTATTTATTTATTAATCCTCTTTATTGTTTGTTTATTGATTTACTTATTTATATCTTTTATTTATTTATTTACTTATTTATATCTTATATCTTATATTTGTATTCTTTACTTTTTTATCTCTATTTTGTGTTATTTTATTTTTGTATACTTTGTATATTTCTATTTTATTTCTCTATTTTTATTTATTTTGACTTTGAATTTCTTTATTTTTATTTTCACTTTTGGTATTTTCACAATTTTTTCCTTTTTTCAAGTAGTTCTTAAAAACTTTTTTCTCTCTTTTTTCTTTTTCTTCTTTTTCTTCTTCTCCTGTGGATCTATCAGAAACAATTTCTCTATTAGTGAAAGATAAGAGTGCGTACTTTTGGACCTCTCCAAGCCCTACGTCTCAGCAAAATTTCTATTGAGATGTTCTTTTGTTGATCAATCTTATGAGTTTTGTGGTAAGTTAATGACTTGGTATTGCCTTGCTATGAAAAATTCTCAAATCCTTTTTCCTTAAAATGACATAAACCATGTTCCAAAAATAATTTTGAAGATTTAAAAATCACCTTTATAATTAACGAGTCTCCTACGAATCTAGTTTATAGTTTCTATTAAATCCAAAAAGGGACATGAGAGGTTACACGTATGTAGTTTTTTACTCTAGATGGAAAAGGAAAAATTACAATGTAATAATAAACGTTTGATTATCTTAGGCTCTTATTTGCAAATAGTGATTTTATTAAGTATGTTGGTGATGCATCTTAGTTTATCTAACATAGATATTCTCATCTCAATAGGTAGTCAAAGGATGAAGGAAGTTATTGGAAGTGTCTGTTAAACTACACAACTTTATGCTATATGACTATTAAAGCTCAACATATAATAAGATGATGATATAATATATTTGATCAATTCCTTAAGGTGTTTCTTAACAAGAAATAAAATCCTTGCTATTGGAATTAGGTTTGAAATGAGGGATGTTTTTCATTATATCAATCTAAGACCTAGCATTGTGCTTATTTAATTATCTACAACTTCTTCAACAGTAATTTCTTCCAATATGAAGGAGCTTAGAAAATTGAAGTAATTGATTTTTATTAATGGTCCCATACTGCACTAGTTATCAAACCAAAATGAAGTAGTGGAACCATTACCTAGCTTGAACTTGAATTCCAATCTTACTTGCTCCTTTAGCTTAAGAATGTTTAGAATGGTCCATAAACTACTATTTTTTAGATTGATTATCTAAAAGTTCTTATTTTTTAGGTAATGTATATAGATATATTTTACCCATAAAGCTTCCTTATCATTTAAGATTCTCCATATCCATTTTATCAATGACCTTATTTATGATCTCAATGGTGATGATCCCCAATCTCCATTCCTCTTTAGAAAAATAAATTATGTTTCATTTCACTTTGGAAAGTTACTTTTCCATCAAGTTATCTTGACCATAAGAAGTGCTTCATCTTCTTTTCTATTATTTTGATTAAGTTATTAGGAAGTATCACATATGAGGACCAATATATATGTAAGTTATTAAGAACTAAAGTGATAAGTTAGATTATGCCTATAAATGAGAGGCTTTTATTACACAAGTTGTTAATTCCCTTTTGAATCCTTTCAATCAATGGTAGGAAACCCATATATGTTGGTCTTTTAGCAAGTATTCCTAGCTAAGTGAATTAGGGTTTCAGAACTTTGAGACTTTTCAAGTTGGAAGGCTACCTCAAGAGATGAGCTATTCCTACTAAAATAAAGATGTGACTTTTGCCTTTGTTAATATTAAGAAATGAGAGCTCATTGACAGTGCAAATTGTTTTTATTAAGGTTGTCATTGAGTTAAGATCAACCATTAAGAAAAGAAGTAAATCATCAATAAAGGATAAATTATAAATCTTAAACTTCTTATGAAAGTCAGTCTTGATTACATAACTCTTGAATGAGGTGTTTCCCTTATAGTTTTTGAAAAAAATCTTTAGTTAGCAAAATATTGTCCCCAATCTGTCTCCTTTGGATAAAAGCCCCTTATGTTGCATTGATGAGAAATTTCAATGCTTCTTTAAGTCTATAAATAAGAAGTTTAGCGAAGTTGGGATTGGTATTTTTGAAATGACACTAATGAAGGTCTTATTAATTTACCTCAACATTCTACCTTGGATGAAAAATTCAAGTAAAATATGTCACTAGGAGCTTAGTGAGAAACTATGTCTTTTGTAAAAAATAATTGTTAAGCCTATTTAGTCTAATAGCTTTATTAGGTTTAAGCTCAAATAAAGCTTTTTCCATATCATAGGCATCGAAAGGCCTGAGCAATCTCTTTGTTGTTAGCTTTATGGTATGTTCATTAATGAAAGATTTTAAAGTCTACATTGATTAAAAATTAATTAAAAGGAGAGCTAAAGGTGTTTAAGAAGTAATTATGTGTTTCTTAGAGAAGCTTAGTTTGGTTGATTGCTAAGTTGCCACTCTTCGTTAATAAAGATGTTATCCTACTGATGTTTTTCCTTGAAAAGACAGATTAATAGAAAAAAGCTAAAGTTCCTATCACCATCTTCGAGCTACTGAATTCTTAATATTTTTTTAAGAGAGGGAAATTTACTTTAAGGCTTGTATATAGTTATGTAGTGATATTTTCTCTTCATTTTGCTTGACATCATCATTAAGCATTTAATACAAATCATTTAACCTTAACCAATTTGTCTTTAAAATCAATTACTGCTGAATGGATGTTTCTAAATTTCTTGTGATTAAGATGCTTTAGGTCATCTTTCAATGGGTGTAATTTCTTCATACAAATATATGATGTTATATTGATGAAATCTAAATTTAACCTTTACTAACAACTTCTTCAAAACCTTCAACTTACATTAAAAAGTTGTTGAAGTAAAAGGGAGTTTTCCTCTAATATACTAAAGTCAAGTTCTTTATTTTAACAGGAATATACCTAATACCAAAGAATAATTGGACAATTCCTTACTTTTAGGAATATGGTTAACCATTGATCATTCACAGTTTCTTTGTTATGTTTATTTCTTATAAACCATCTTCCACTTTGTTTATTACTTCATGTGTAAAAAATTCCTCCCATCTTGAAGTCAGTGACCTCTATGTAACTTGTGCAATTATTAAAATCATCATTAAAGTTCCTTAAGCGTACATTTCCCTTAGTTTCCAATGGATGTAGGGTACTACTGATATTTATAAAAATAAGCTATGATCATCTATAAAGGCATGAATTTCCTTCAGCTTGTTCCATAGGGAATATCTCTCAAAAGCTATATTGAAAACTTATACAAATGTAACTTGTAAATTGATTTTTTTTCCTTAAGGATTCTTATTAAAAGATGAATAACTTGATATGTGATAATGTTCTGCAAAGCCTCATTTCTATTAGGATCAACGGCAATAAGAATTACACCATTATAGTGTAAATGATGGTTAGAGATGATTGATCAATGATTACATAAAAATTAAGATTATTGAAATTCTCTTCTTTAAGCATAGTTTCCAACAAACCTATAGCAAAAGGTTTGGAACTTTTTGAAATTTAAGGGCATTAAGCCTTCTAATATTCCATGAAATCATTGATATTAGGGTGGGGAAGAGGTTTTAGAGTTTTGAGCTCTATTCTTGATTTGACTTCCTAGTAACTTTAACTTTAAAATCATTACCTACATTGTTATCCTGTTGTTGTAGTGATGGAGGATTCATCAACTTATAAGAAAGATTGACAATAAGAGTCACTTCTTCTGTATGCATGTCCTTATTGTTCATTTATTATGATAAGATTACATGTTGAGGTACTTCTTTTGTCTCTAAATATTGTAAATGAGTGTTCATATTCTTTTCATTTACTAGGACTAAGATTTCCAAGCATTCTATTAGAGTATCCTAATTTTGAGTCAATTCTTTTTCTATTCTTTTTTCTTCTTCACTAGGTTGATCAATGTTCATTAGTTCATAATAATCAATGTTCATTAGTTCATAATACTCTCCTCTATAAAATCTCTACCTATTGGTACCCATTTTTTTTTATCTTTTTAAGTCTAGCCTCATAAGAGGGATCCTCTTTGGTAGCTGTTAGTGTGCCTTAAACATCATATATATCCTTTCGTAACACACATGCTTCATTCCTGCAATAACATCATCCATATATAAAGGTTTTACAACATAATTAGTTAGGTGACTAAGGCCATTAGTTAACCAATATTCCAAGGGAACCTTGTGTATGTTGATTTAAAAAAATGTGCTTCAAGTTCATTTTATCCATTGAAATCCAAGATTTCACTTCTAAAGGAAAATAGGTTGATTATTAAGGTGCTAGGGACCTGCCTCTGAGATTTTTTAGAATTAAGTATTAAATTTGAAAAGGAATTGATCATATTCATTATTCAAAACTTTCTTTAGGCCTATATTATTCAATTGATGGTATGCCCATATATTCAATAAGGGAAAAGATGGACATTTGTCTATTAAAAATTTGATTAAGATTAAAGCCCATTTTAATGCTTCTTAATTCAAGATATCCATTAAGAAGGGGGCTTCCTATCATTTTGTCTTCCATAATCTTTAGATAACAATAGTGGATCTCATATAAAGGGGATGGGTCACCTAGTACTTGTTGTTAAGAGGTTTTAGTAGCTGGTTTCAAAGATAGAGCTTTGTTTTTCACCTAAATATGGCTAGTAGGTAGAGAGTTTAGAGGGGTAGGTAAAGAATGGGTTTCATAACTTGAAGGAGAAGACAACTGTTTCATTTGTTTGCGAGATAGAGGAGTTTAAGGCTTAACAATGAGGGGAGGGAAGTTTTGTGGATCCAGGTCAACGATCTGGTTAATAAAGAGGTAAGTGTTAGCCATTTACTAAGAATAGCAATTCAAAATTAAAGCCACTAATGGTATGATTAAGAAATTGTTCCTTGACAACGAGGTGGACCAATTGGTCCAGATTCCTCACTTAAGACTCTCCTCTAAAAGGAGGTCTTGAGTTCGAGTCACGCCAAAGGAGGGAAAATAGGCATGTTCCTATTGATGATCCTCTAGCCCCCTGGGCACAGCTCCTTAATCGGATCAATTACGGACGTCTCGTTTCTAACGACAGTGTGGGGGTTGGAGCTACTAGGGAACCTGGGGGCTGATGGGAACCTGATGCTGAGCAGGGGGAAGCTAGTGATCAATCATCAGCTGAACAATCAAGTATATGAAGACTCCTTATGTGCAGAAGTGTACAGGTTACGTAGGAACTTAAGGGATCTTAGGGTTCCAGATTTACATCATCTAGGCTCTTGGGGTGAGGTCGTAGGGGCTTAGGATTAGTCTAGCTAAGCCAAGATACCTAATGTAATAAAAAAAAATTTGTTCCTTAAAAGGAAACGATAATCAGAAAGAAAGTAATATAACAAGGAGGAGAAAGAAAAAGAACCTAGGAATGTCTAACCTTTACGAACTAGTGGTGCAAGTTTAAAGAGAGGAAGCCAACCAACTATAGAGCCTTAGGTTAATAGAGAAGTGAAGGAGTAATGATGGAGTAGGTGGAGTTTGAGGTATGAAACCAATAACACAAATAAGAAAGGTGATAGTTTAAAAATGAAAATAGCAAGGCAAAGATTAAAAGTATAGAAGAATGAACAAGCAAAAAAGGGGGATAAGAAGTTGATCATTAGTTTTTTCCAAAGTTACCTTTAGATAGATTGGTTTATTTTTCATTTAAAAATGCATTTATTACAATATTAAACATGGTAGTTTATGAAATTTATTTTTTGTTACAAGTTATGATAAACAAGTAAATAATACATCTTAGAAGAAAAATAAAACTGATCATTGAGGAATCGAAATAGGATATGAGATATGAGAGAGATTAAGAATTCTCTTTAGAATTTCTTCGCCATCACCATGGCTTTTTGGCTTACGTTTCTCACCAACGATCAACTTCTTATCCTCCCTTTTTGCTTGTTCATTCTTCTATACTTTTAATCTTTTTAAGCATGAAAAAGAAAAGAACACTAAAAACATATTTTTATAAAGGAAAAGAAAAAGAAAATGGTGTTACAATAAGTTTTCATCCCTAAAAAGAATGAACTATATTATGATTATAAACTGGCTTTGTAAATACTAAAATATTTCACTTCAAAATTCCTAAAAAGAGGCATCCTATTCTTAAGAGTTTAGGCTATTTTTCTATAAACTCTTGGCAACTTTAAATCTTTGAGATTAAGAAAGGAAACAATAACTATAAAATCAAATTTATCCAAAAATAAAGGGAATTGAGTGATCATAATTTCTACAAAAAATAAAGAAAATAACAAAATCATTAACAAGATAATGTTGTCCCTTCAAGTAAAGAACAATCAAGATTATCATAAGTTTTGATTATCAATAAATAAACTCAATGTTCAAACTTTTGGTAAAAACTAAATTGATAAGACAAAAAAGATTTTTTTGAAATTTCCTAATTGATTTCATTCATTAAAATTTTATATGGATATTTGTTTTACGAACAAGTTGATGCTTTTAACACATAATCTAAGTCAACAAGGATTATTTGAATATAAAATGATTCCATCTTAATTATTATGCAAATATTGATTTATTTAAAAGAAACTAATTATTAAAATTGATTGATTGAATTATTTATCAATGTGAAAAAGTTTCTTGCATGAATAAAAAATGGATTTAAAATTAAATGAGTTTAAAAATCCTTGTTCTAGTTATGACTATTTAGATTAATATTTATTTCAAATTTGATTGAATTTGATTAAAATTAAAATTTAGAAGAGAGTCTTATTTTAATTTAATAATTTTTAAAAATATTTTATTTTAAAATTATTATAGATTTTAATTATCATATTAATTCTTAAAAAATAATATAATTATGGAAAAAAACTCATTAGTAAAATCAATATATATTAAGAATTAAAAACCAAAAAGTTAAAGAAAATGGACTAGATGAAACTTGATATTTGTCTCACTAAGATATACATAAATCTTAGAAAGTAAAAACATAAAGCTAGCTAAATTATGTTAAAAAACAATAGACATCAAAGATTTTAATCCCCTAATTTGTAAAAGAAAATAAGGAGAAATAAAAAAATAGGGCTATGATTATCTATAGAGAAGTCAATTGGTCATAAAGGCACAATTTGGAAAGATTCAAGTTGTCATTGTTTGCGATCAGTAGTCCTTATCTCAATTTGGTAATTAGGAATCTCTTTTCAAATAACTATCATAAGCAAGCAAAAAAAAAACATATTGACTGAAATAGGCCATATTAGCCCTTTACATTCATCAATCATTGTTTCTATGTAAAATTTATATTGATATACCACTTCAATAACCTACAAACACTACCTTTTGTTCATTTGAGGGTAGTTATCATGTTCATTAAGAGGGTCTCAGGCCTTATCATCTTAAGCAATAAAAATATAAAAAAATCCAAATGATGTTTTTTTAAAACATGTTTTAGTTTAAACAAGTTTTTGTGGTACATAGTTCAATTAAGTTCTAGTATTTGAATGTTTTTATATAAAACGAATAATGTATTAAAAAAGAATAATAGTACAACTAGTTTAGGACTACAAAATACCAAATAGATTAGTTATATGAGGGAATTAGATGAATCTCACTGAAAACTCATGATCGTGCACAAGTACAATCGTGACTTCTATGGCTACAGAAGGGAGATTGTTCTCAAACATTCTTCAATATTTTGGTTATAACTTCTTCTCCCGACCTCCAAATGACATAGGATTGGACTCAAAACACTTGGCTCTACCTATCCACAAAAAATCTGAGCCATTCGAAATCAGTTGGGAGAGATTGAGCAAAAAATTTGGGACCTGTTCGAGGGGGTGAGCACGGTCGTGCGTTAAGGTTGCACGACAGTGATTTGTTGGTGTGCACAGGTGTGCGTGAAGGTTGCACACTCGTGACATGGTTATGTTGGAATGAACGGCCGTGCATCTTGTTGGTGTGCAAGAGCATGCGTGAAGGTTGCAGGCCCGTGACATGGTTTTGTTGACTTATTTTGTTAAAGATTAAAAGTGCAAGATCGTGTTTGCTTGCTGAACATCCTTCCTTCTTTTGCCTATAACTTCTTCTATAGTTATCCAAATGGAATTATTTTTTATTTAGATTAAACTAGAGATATAGGGATACAAATTGTCTCAAGAAATCAAATTTTAATTTTTTCTCTATAATTCTAGATTTTGAATTAAAGTTGAGTATAGGATACTGTTTCAATATAAGAATAGTCTGAAAATGTTTGGGGTATAACTTTCAAATTACTAAACCCAATTGAATGATATTAGTGTCATTAGAAACTTAAAAGATAGGAGAACAATGCTATAGAAGAGAGTATTGTCAAATTACTTCATTTGTATTGTCTAATTGGTCATGGAAAATAGACCCGAAGGTCTGAAATTTTGGAGAATTTATAAGAAAGAATGAAAGTTTGGATATTGTATGATTATATAATGTTAGAATAACATTAGTGATTGAATTGTTGGTATTAAAGCATCAAAGACATGTGTATAATGGAAATAAAGATATTCATATGATTATAGTTGTGATTCAAAGGAGAGGAGTAATGGGTATCGAGTTAAGGTGAATGAGAAATTGTTATTATGAGAGCAAATAATGCTAGAAAATAAATGATGAGTGTTTGAATTATGAAATGATAATGATATACCCGGGATTGTCATTGAGCATAAGATGTGAAATTGGATAATATACCCGGGATTGTCATTGAGCATGTATTATACATTACACACATATATATGTGTAAAAATGAATGTAATGTGATTATGCAATTATTAATATGCGTGCAACGTGCGTATTGCATAATTGTGATGAGCAGGTTAAACGTTCGCATTTAGATGTTTCCAGATCACGGAAGCTAATGCTAATCTGGAGTGTACTGTGAGTTGACTTAGATGGTCTCATTTCATTGTTTGTTCTAATTTCAATTTCTGCATTGAATGACTATGGTTATGATTATTATGCAATGTTAATATAATTTATAGGAATGTGATTTGCTTATGTTGATGCCGGACAATGAAGGTCCGAGACTTGATGCATAAATGTGTTATTGAAGTGCTACTTATATGTGAATGAGAAGAAATAAGTGTATTATCAATTTAAATGTTAAATGCTGGACTTAGGTCCGATGAAATATGTAAATTGAAAGAAAGTGACTGATTGAGCATATGTGATTGATGTATTCCATTACTTGAATGCATGAAATATAAAGGTAGTTGTGGCCGGAGTCGCCAATGAAAAAGAGCTTAAAGCTCAGAATGTGAAAAAGAGCCTCGGGCTCAGTGTGAATGTACCTAGTATCCACTAAGGGATGTGGGACATTATCTGATATAGCTCGGTATCCATTAAGGGATATGAGCTAGTAATTAGGCACTTAGTCATAACAAAGTAACAAATTGAAAGTGAGTCTCATAAGCACTACATATGCATATGAAAGTATGATTTAAATATTTAACTAATATATGAATATAATATGTGTTGAATGTGAAATGTGAAATGAATGATCAAGTGATATATGCTTAAGTGAATGTGTAATGTATGTGACTTGATTTTATGAATTGATGAATTGTACATGTTATGTGATTGAGTGAGCCATCGAGGATGGTTACTCATTAAGTTCGCAAAACTTACCCAAAATTTATAATATTTTTCAGGCTTAGAAGAGTTACCTCGTTGGGTAAACGGGAGTATAGCCACTGCATTCAGGTAAGAGGTAGAGGTCGGGATTAATTTGCGTTTGCATTTGTATTTTCTTATTTTTGTATCAAATTGAGTCTTTCGTAATTATTGTAATATGTATATTTGAATGTTCTATTTTGTAATAACCTTCCAAAGTGGAAAGGTTTGTAAATGAGAATGATCATGAGTGTAATAATAATAAATGTGATTTTGATGTTATGAAAGAAAAGAATGGGCCCGAAATTGATTATTGATTTTCGCATAAGCGTGTGACATTTTTTAGAATAAAATTTTTATACTGAGTTTTCGAGAGTTTGACTATTTTAGCATGCCACCCTAGCGGGGTACGTACTCGGACATCACTCAGGATGTCGAGTATATGTCTTGCGAGAGTGGAGTGCTACAATTTTGTATCAGAGCCCAGATTTAGTATCTTACATGGGCATTTTTTTAAATATATGTCGAGATCTGCTAACTAATCCCTAGTCTTAGTCGCATATATATAAGTCACACGCATGAGCATGTGTTAAGAGTTTGAGTTGATAGAATTAGTAAGAAGAGTGATGCTCTTTTAGAACGTGAGAAAATGAAAGTTGTGGATAATTAGAAATGGGAAATAGTTTATAGTTAGATATGATAAATAATGATTCAATGTAATTATATTAGAGGATGTATTATTGAATATGACACCAATATTGCACTGTGGTGATATATCCCCGAATGTGATAAAAATGTGAATGTATTGTCCTGGATTGTGTGAGGACAATAGGGATATAAATAGAAATGAGAAGATTAAAGTGTACAAGCATAATGTAATGAAAAACATAAATTTGTTATGATCTTACGAAGATGAATTTGGAACCGAAATGGTTGTTTGATTAATGTGACAAGAGTTATGATCAACCGTAAGAAGATATTAGGGGAATTGAGATCAAAATTTCATAATGATTATGCATCAATAATTCTGAATTGATTGAGGATATACATATGGGAGATGAAATAATGACAATAGGAAGATGAGATAGAAATGAGATAAATAGAAAGATGATGAATCAAATAAGAAGAGTTAATGCACCCAATATGGTAGTTAAATCATTATGACATCATGTAACACTAGAAGAGGTAAATTCTGGAAAACATTGGGGTAAAATTGATGTTAGTATGTGTTAATGCGAGGAAACCCCGATCGTGGCAAAGATAATGCGAGAAATATTGTCCAGGATCAATTGAGATCAACGTATTACTATTGTAAGATAATTGGTGATCTGTCAGAAATAAATCTCTGGATATAATGGGATGACCTTGATGACACACCTAAGTATATGTGACAATAATGATGTCTACTACTTCATCGAGTTTTGATAACCAGAACATTATAACCTGGTAAGAAATAATAGATATTAATCTTCTTAAGGTACAAAGAATGTCTGATAAGTAGTGATGGAAAAAGTGGATTGATAAAGGTTACATGAATAATATAGATGATAGAAACAAGAAACCTTGTTTTGAAAAAAAATTTCACCGAATTAGATTAAACAGACCAGATAGTTTATTCTTAAGAATGATCAATGAATGATAAATCAGAAATGATTTTTTAATGAATCAAAAGTGAATATTGGAGTCTTAATCCTAGCCGAGACTCAAGCATAAGATGCAGAATATGCTACTGAGAGTGTTGCAATTTTGTTGATGTAAAGTATCCAACTATGTCATTGGATTCTTGAATTTGAGGTGACATTAAGTATAAGAGATACAAATTAGATCTGATGAATGTGTTACCAACACAGGAAATTAAGATTTCAAATAAATCGAAATGTGTGGAGAAACTAGTATGAATGAGCAGACCTTAGAATAAGTCAATGTGAAATAAGAGGAAATTGAATGAATGGAGAAAATCACTTGAGAAAATAAATCAATTGGGAAACTGAAAATAACATGAGATAATATTATAAAATTGAGGAATTAGTTACCTAAGGAATTACGAGAAATAATCATGGGCACATAAAGTTTCGGCTATATTGTTTGAGAAACAATGCTCCCGAGAGTAACATGACATTGAAGATTAAAGCGATCCAAGCAAAACTTGATCAATTAGTGACTATGATCATAGATGATATTTGGAGTGTATTCAAAAAGTTAAGAAGAATATTTTGAATACTTGAGGAAATTTTAGATATCATGAAGGTAGAAACAATTATATGCCAAGTTCCATAAATTATAGCTTGATCAAATAAAATGTTGGGTCATCTAGTATCTGAACATGGCATATTGGGAGACCTAAAGAAAGTAGAGGTAATGATGAAGTGAGAAACTATAAGGAATATATAAGAGAACCAAAGTTGTCTAGAATTAGCTAAAAATTGGATACCAACAAAGACTGTTAGGGAGTTTTTACTGATCTTAGTCCTTTGACAAAAATGTCTGAGGGAAAACGTGTAAATTGTATGGACTAAAGAATGTAAAAAGAATCCTTGATGAATTATAACACTGATGTAATTATATCGTCTAGTTTTGGAGATTAGGTCGTATGTAATAAAGTTTCACAACAGAAATTAGGATGAAATCTAATGCAACATAATCAAATGATCTCACATGCATAGAGACAGTTTAAGTCTCACAAACTGATTATTGATATATGATTTAGAAACTTGCTGCTACAGTAATTGGTTTGAGAGCTTGGAGACATTATATGTATAGAGACATTTATGAATTTATACCGATCATTAAAGTTTGAGGTAATTATGGAATTTGAAAGAACTAAATATAAGGCTGAGACAATGAATATAGTTACTTTAAAATTTTTGATTGTGCAAATGAGTATTTCCCAGTAAAGCCAATGTTGTAATCAGATGCATTGAACAGGAAATCCAATAACTGTGCATTATAATTTAGATAGTGAGGTTGCCAAACCTAGTTCAATAAAGGGCATAGAATGTCGAGTTGAATTTGGGGCAAAATGAAGTATTATTAGCTACAATAGAATTTAAAATTAGTTTGTATGAAAAGATTAGCAAAGCCTAATTAAGGATCCAGAATTATGAATCTTAGTGAGGAATTGAAAATGAAAATGAATTTTGAGACAGAATAGGAAAATGTTACTTTGTGAATGAAATAAGAAGGATGCGTACTCAATAAAGATGATTGAATAAAGATATTATTAGAGAAAGCATAAGTAATAACCTAAGTTATACATCCTAGTAGGAATGAGCTGAAACTACATTTAGCGGCTAAGAATGTAGAACCAAGTGACTGAATGTTTGAATTGCCAATAGTTTTAAATGTTGAGGATATGTTTAGAGATGATATTTTAGAGTTCATAGGAATATAAGATCAATGTATAGTTCTAATTGACTACAGACATAACAATTGTTATCACAGTGATATCATTAGAATACTATATAAGGAGTTATACGACAAAAAGAGTCATTCGCCCTTACATTGAAATGAAGAGGGCCAAAAATAATGGTTGAAAGCCAGAATAGATTCGAGATACTGTTGGTGAGTGAAATGAATCTGTAATAAAAAAATAAAGTGGCTTATGAAAGACAAATGAATTTTGGTGGATCAACATCGAAGTTATGAAATATAGTGAGATAGACCTAAGATTTAAGTGTATTAACACTGAAGAGAAGTGAAAAATGAAATACTTATAAGGGTATCACCTTGGCAAGATGTGCCCAGATTAGGAAAAAGGATAAACTAAGCTCGAATTGTATTGGTCCACGTGAAGTCATGGAGAGCATAGAACCAGTAACTTATGAGTCATATTATCAATAAAGATGTCTCAGATTCATAATGTGCGATATGTGAGTATGCTAAGAAATATTGATATGATCGGACAAAGATGTATTGTCGGCTTACGAAGTGAAAAATTTTGAGTAACCTGAATTATATTAAGGAAACAATTAAGATAGTGTGATATCTGAAGAAATAATTAGAGGATTGATTAATTACAATGACTACGGTCAATTGGAAGAAATTATTCGAGTGATGAAGTTAAATGGGAAATGGAGGAGTATTTGAGGAAATAATACCCCTGCCTTCCTGATCAATTAGATAAGATTTTCGAGGACAAAATTGATTAAAGAGGGAAAAATATAACATACTGTTCCCATACTAAAGGTTAGACCCTTAAGATAAGACACATGTGAGATATTAATGAGAGGTTATAAATTTGCATTTTTATGCTCATGCATACTTTAGCATACTCGCAAGTGAATTTCAATTATTTTGCACACATTTAAATGACTGTACATGCACTCATTGACATTTTCATGGCATAATTGATTATTAATGTGCTTATATTGAGAATTGTGAATTATTTGTATTGAAAACCGAATTAGAGAAGTATAAATAGTTGGATTAGAATTTTGGTGAATTTTAGGAGAAATTTTTGAAAAATGTTAGGTATTACTGGACTAGGAAAAATGTCAAGTAGCAAGTAAATTGATGAATGGAAATAGAAATAAGAGTTAAATGATATTGAAGAAATTTCATAGATGAATTTAGAATTTGTGAGAAAATGACTTTGAAAATTTGGAGACAATTATAGCAAAAAATGGAGATGATTGAACTAGTTAAAGGAGAAATTAGTTAAAGTCTTAGAAATTGGACAAGTGTCCAAGTTTTAAACCCACATTCCTTTTTAACTTGAAAGACCAGACTAATTGTTTTGACTTTGTCTTTTTCTTCTTCTTTGTGACTTTCTTCATCTTCTGGAAACTTCATTACTTCTAGAAATTGTCTTACCCTTACCTCACAAATCTTGCTTTCATTTCTCACTTGCTATTTATTTTTGTTACCTCCTTCATTATCACTAAAATACCTAACCCAAACCACCTTCAAGATGATGTACGTGGATGCAAGAAGAGTTAGGGCTTCTTGAGATTTGAAGATTTTGGAGTTTTAATAAGTAAGTATTTTGTTAATCCTTATGAGTGGTAGAAATATGAATCAAATTTGGTGATTTATTTGTAATTACATGATCATGAGAAAATGGTTATTTTTTATGAACAACGCAGGTTTAAGATGAAAATATGGATTTGTGGTTTTTACGTATTTAATGATTAATATGTCATAAGAGTGTTTTAAAATAATTTTTGAGTTGAAAAATCAATGAAAATAGGAATGAAATGAGTGCAAAAAGTTTTGGAGAAGAGTTGATATATATACGTGTATGCTCTGTTTTTTTCACTGTGTATACTTGAGAATTTTGAGTGTTTTTAAGAATGAGTAAAAATGAAGTTAGAGTTAATGAATAGGTGTAAAGTAATGTCTATATATGAGAATGAATGATTTAAAATGAAAGTTTGAGGTAGAAAGAAAGGGAATGCAAAAATTGAATGTGTAGAATAATGGGGAAAAAATGAAAGTGAAATAGTGCAGTAAAATAGAGATATGCGTGAATGAATTTTCTTTTCTGATGTATGTGTTTTAATATGGAATTTGGAGTTTTTTGTGAATGATTTTATTTGAATGGAAGTCGAAAGTGAGAGTAGAATCAAATGGGAAAGGTTAGATAAAGATAAAGAAAAGAATAAGATGAACAAAATGCAAAAAAATAAAAATAAATGGAGAACATGCGTTAGAATTCCTAGTTTTTTGATATTGGTGTTAAATCCAAATTTTTGATTGATTTGTGAATGTTTGGAGCTAAATGGAGTCCAAATGGTGAAATGGAAATGGAGATGTCAGTTAGAAATTGTTGGTTTAAGAAAATGAAAAGAAGAAGAGAAGAAGAATATGCAGTCGGAGGAAGGAAGAAGAAAGAAAATTTCTATCAAAAGTCGACATTTGAATCCTGCGGGAAACTCATAATCGTGCTCGTGCATGATGGTGACTTCTATGGCTATAGAAGGGAGACTGTTTTCGAACATCCTTTAGTATTTTGGCTATAACTTCTTCTCCTGAACTCCAAATGATATGGGACTTAAACCCTTGGACTTAAAACACTTAGCTATACGTCTCTACCAAACATCTGAGCTGTCTGAAATTATTTGGAAGAGATTGAGCGAAAAATTTGGGAATGTTTTGAGTGGGTGTGCACGATCGTGACTTGTTGGTGTGCACAGGTGTGCGTGAAGGTTGCACGCCCGTGATATGGTTATGTTGGAATGCATGGCCGTGCACTAACAATGCATGTTTGTGAATTATTTTGTTAAAGATTAAAAGTGCACGATCGTGCACAAGCACGATCATGCACCGAGAGCTTGCACGATCATGCACCCGAGAGCTTTTTGCTCACTGAACATCCTTCCTTCTTTTGCCTATAACTTCTTCTATAATTATCCAAATGGAATGATTTTTGATTTAGAGTAAACTAAACACATAAAGATACAAATTGTCTGAAGAAATCAAATTTTAATTCTATCTCTAGAGTTCCAGATTTTGAATTAAAGTTGAGTACAGAGTACTATTTTAGTATAAGAACAGTCCGAAAATGCTTGAGGTATAACTTTCAGATTACTGAACCCAATTGAATGATATTGGTGTCATTAGAAACTTAAAAGATAGGAGAAAAATTTTATAGAAGAGAGTATTGTCAAATGAATTCATTCAAATTGTCTAATTAGTCATGAAAAATAGACCTGAAGGTCTAGAATTTTGGAGAATTTATAAGAAAGAATGAGAGTTTGGATATTGTATGATTATATAATGTTAGAATAACATTGGTGAATGAATTGTTGGTATTATATCATCAAAGACATATGTATAATGGAAATAAAGATATTCATATGATTGTAGTTATGATTCAAAGGAGAGGAGTAGTGGGTATCAAGTTCAGGTGAATGAGAAATTGTTATTATGAGAGCAAATAATGATAGAAAATAAATGATGAGTGATTGAATTATGAAATGAAAATGAGCATAAATTGTGAAATTGGATAATATACTCGGGATTTTCATTGAGCATGCAATATACATTACATACATACCTATATATAAAACTGAATGTTATATGATTGTGCAATTATTAATATGTGTGCAACGTGAGTATTGCATAATTGTGATGAGCAAGTTAAACGCTCGCATTCAGACGTTGAAAGAAAGTGGTTGATTGAGCATATGTGATTAATGCATTCCATTACCTGAATGCATGAAAGATAAAGGCAGTTATGACCGGAGTCGCTAATGAAAAAGAGCTTAAAGCTCAGAATGTGAAAAAGAGCCTCGGGCTCAGTGTGAATGTACCTGGTATCCACTAAGAGATATGGGACATTATCTAATACAGTTTAGAATCCACTAAGAGATATGAGCTAGTAATTAGGCACTCGGTCACAACAAAGTAACAAATTGAAAGTGAGTCTCATAAGTACTGCATATGCATATGAAAGTATGATTTAAATATTTAACTGATTTATGAATATAATATGTGTTGAATGTGAAATGTGAAATGAATGATCAAGTGATGTATGCTTAAGTGAATGTGTAATGTATGTGACTTGATTTGATGAAATGATGAATTGTACATGTTATATGATTGAATGAGCCATCGAGGATAGTCACACACTGAGTTCACAAAACTCACCAAAAATTTGCAATATTTTTTAGGCTCAAAAGAGTTACTCTGTTGGGTAAACGAGAGTATAGCCACTGTATTCAAGTAAGAGGTAGAGGTTGGGATCAGTTTGCATCTGCATTTGTATTTTCTTATTTTTGTATCAAATTGAGTTTTCCACAGTTATTGTAATATGTAAATTTGAACATTCTGTTTTATAATAACATTCCAAAGTGGAAAGGTTTGTAAATGAGAATGATCTTGAGTATAATAATAATAAATGTGATTTTGATGTTATGAAAGAAAAGAATGGGCCCAAAATTGATTATTGATTTTCGCGTACGCGTTTGACATTTTTGAGAAAACAAATTTTGTACTGAGTTTTCAAGAGTTTGACCGTTCTAACATGCCACCATTATGGGGTACGTACTCGGGCATCATTCAAGATGTCGAGTACGTGTCTTGTGAGAGTGGGGTGCTACAATACCCACGGTATTCGGCAATACATTCTACAAGGGTGGTGTGCTAGGACAGTCAAATAATTGAACTCATTACAAAAATTTCAAACATCACATGCATACGACATAAAACCACTAATCAAGTTGGGCCTATTTTTTTGAACATCATAATCATAATTATTATTACACTCATTGATCAATCTCATTTACAAACATTTCCAATTTGGAAAGTCATTATAGAACATAATTACTCAGATACATGTGGTACAATAATTGCAGAATACATTCCTTAATACAAAAAATAATAGGAAAATCTATGAAGATACGAACTGATCCCAACCTCTATTTCTTACTTGAATGAATTGGCTAGACTCCAATTTGTCTAACTGGAGATCTTCTCTAAGCCTAAAAAATAATCTTACAATTTTAAGGCAAGTTTTGCGATGGCTCACTCGTATCACATAACACATACAGTTCATGTAATCGCGTAATTGACATCATTTTACTAATAATCATATAACATCACATATCACTTTGAAAACTTATTTCACATTTCACGTTCAGAGTAGTCAAACAATTCATTTTGATAATTTAAAACATACATATCAACTTTGTATGCAATGCTTATAAGACTCACTTTTAATTGTTATTGTTGTGACCGAGTGCCTTTTTACTGGCCCATATCCCTTGTGGATATCGGGCTTGTTTGAGATATTGTCCCATATCCCTTGTGGATACTAGGCACATTATCAACTGAACATATGGCTCTTGTGTATATTCCGAGCTTTAAGCTCTTTCAGACTAGTGACTCCTGTCACAACTGCCTTTATATTATCATGCATTCATATAATGAAATGCATCACATGTATTCAGTTAATCAAATGTGCTCAATGTTACACATTCTTATTCACTATCACAATCTCATTCACAATTGTCATCGAACCCTGGTTTGGCATGTTGGACCCCGCTTCCAGAACCCAACCCACTTGCGAACACGAAACCTTGAGCGTGGCTATTACCCCAAATGGTTCATTCATTGAACCCTTATTAGACAATCACCAACTCATAATCACTACTATACATATATATTTCTTTACAACATCCCAAAAATTGCTCCGCAGCGTGCCCATATTAACCAGTCACTATGTTTGACCTCAATTCTTCTGTTCGCAAATAGAATTTGAGAACCTTCAAATTGGAATTTCAATTGACTTCTTTAAGTAAAATCATATCTCTAAGCTCCTTGTTTAATTTGGAGCAAGAATCACATCAATCAGAGTTCTATAACTCAAGATATCATCAAAATACCAAAAGGTGCTCAATCCTCAAACAAGCTCTCTCAATCGACCTCTCACTGGCTCTAATACAAACTCTCTCAATTTGACTCCAAACGATACAAATTTTCATGGAAAGATACCTACATGCCTCATAAATCCATTGGCTTAAGAATTACCCCATTTGGAGGTCGGATGAGGGAGTTATGCCCTAAAAATTGGACCATGTTCATTCCCAAAATTGATTTTAACCTCTCTTGGCGCGAATGCCATAACTTTCTCTACAAATGTCCAAATGCTTTTGTTTTTGCACCGTTGGAAAGATAACATCAAGATATACAACTAATATTAGAGGCCTCAAAGTGAGATTCGCACTCTAAACTGGTCAAAATTGCAAATGTCTCTAGTTGATCCGAGGTTGTCCGTTAAACGGACATACATGTCCGCTTAACGGACATGGACTGGCCAAACACTCCAATTTCACCCGAGAAGGTCCGTTAAACGGACACCCATGTCCGTTTAACGGACACACACTGCCCAAAATGTCC
>JANKOE010000006.1:23685487-23703555 GCA_026284465.1 Erythroxylum citrifolium
AAACACAAAGATCTACGTAAACCTAGCATCCACGGCATATATAAGGTACTGTTTTACCATGATACAGGTATGAGATTGCAACCATATTTTCCTCTGTTTTCAACAGCCGAAATCTACACAAAAAGACTGACTTAAGCGTCGGAGGGGCTTCCCGGGAATCAACTCTCGGCCCGCCGTTATCTGTTTTGCAGGTATTCCATAGCCAGAGTCACCCAGATCATGGATCCAAACAACGACGTTCAGCCTCAGCAGAATCAAACTGAACTAGATATCTTTATATTTATTTTGCTTGCATATAATGAATCGTTAATTATCTCTTTAATTATACTAGCGTAGTTGACTTTGGTTGGTCATTCCCAATTTCAGTCTTGGCATAGGCATTGGGACATTTGCTATTGATTAAAAAAACCTATCTTGCAATTAGAGTAACGGGTAATCCAAATTGTCATTTGCTAATGAAATGGTATCTTTTGCCTCACGTCCCGTTTTATATGCTTTGTGGGTTTTAAGAAATTGACATGATTTTTCATCAGCCTTTTAGTTGGGCATTTTTCAAGCCATTTTCTTCGTGTCCCCTAGTGACATTACGCAATGTGTTCCGCCTTCCTTGTAGTGCCTTGGCCACGGAGATCAAATCAAAACAGTAATAAATTATTTGCTTCCTCATGGACTAAAAAAAGGCAAGTGTAGAAAGAAAGTCTAATCTCCATGTATCGGTTCTTCGGCGTCCTAACCTCTCCGACTTGTGTACTTTGTGGTTCTTCTACGGAGACACATGATCACCTCTTCTTTCAGTGCCGATTCTCTGCCGCCGTTTGGAGTTCCCTCTCGACGAAGACCCACACTGCTTGACCTTCGACCTCTTGGGTTCCCCTTCTTCAGTAGGCTTGCACTCATCTTAGCCGGCGCAAGGATTACAGACATCTCCTTTTACGGTTAGTCCTCTCAACCACTGCCTACTTCCTTTGGTATAAGAGGAATAACCGCATCTTCAGCCGACGACACCGTTCTCCCCGCGACATCATTGAGGACATCATTGAGCTTATCCGTTCCCGGCTTCTCGGGCTTGAGACTCGTCTTCAGATACTTATTCTTCAGCGGCATATCTGGCGGCTTTCTACCTAGTTGTTTTGCTTTGTATTGCGAGCCGTCTGTGGCTTTGACTTGTTTTGAGAGCCGCCTGTGGCTTATTTTATTTTGAGAGGCGTCTATGACTTATTTATTTTCTATTTTGAGAGCCGCCTGTAGCTGCTTTGATTACTTTGTACATAAACTTTTTTTTAATTAATATATATGTTACTTTCTCAAAAAAAAAAAAAAAGGGGTTCATATTTAAACTGTTTAGTGTTTACATAGCTTCCTTAAATAAAGTTATTCGAACGTAAAATTTATCATAGTGGTAAGGCTTAAACCTAAGACAAGGATCAAGATGCGTTGTTTAAGTAATCGAACAAGTAGATGATTGCCAACCCTTGTCCTGTTGGAATGGCTTTGACTAAAAGACGGCTTAGTATGGTAGAGAGTTGTAGCCGCAATTCCATTCTGGGTGCAGCAGTACTGGAGTTTATTTCAGTATTATGAAATTAAATAACATCATAATAAAAATATTTTTAAAATATTATTTTAAAGCCACATTTTTTATTTTTTAAAATCCCACAGCAGTTTCCTTAAGTTCTCTTTTACGTTCTGGTTTCTTCTTTTCCCTTTTGGACGTTCATCAACAGAAAGAGCACCTATATTGGAAAAGCAAACAAGTCTGGCCGCATGTTAACTAATTTTAATAAACACATGCTTACTATAGTTGGATATATGCCCACAGGCTCTACCACAACCACAAGGGCAAGGCAATGAGAAGTCGGAAATATAAAAATTCTTGAGCTGGCAAACCCACTTTATTAATATTGTTTCTCTTTTAAGGACATGAACGATGGCATACTCACGCATATTTGAATTTGAGAAGCTCTTGCGGTACGTATACTGCCAGCTTATACATTTTAAGTATTTCCTGATCATCTCTAATTTTGTTGACTTGCGAACAGGAACTTCAATAATTGTTCTTTGGATTTCAGGTACTCGTTGTTCTCTATACCCATCAATGCACTATATATTAATGAGTGTTGAGTCGACAAAACACTTTTATTTCGTTATTAAGTTAACACTCTTTTTCATATTTAAAAAACATATGCATGAAAATGTTCTCCTTTCCTGTGGCTGTCTTTTTTTTATTAAAAAAATTGACACACAAGAGTTCCCTTGCAAATTAAAAAAAAAATCCATTTTTAACATTGCAGAAATAAAACGTATGAAGCTTCCATTCTCCAATCTTTCAAAATTCCATGTTTTTGGTTTCTATGTTTTCGAGGTATAGCACCAGACGATGCAATACAGGTTGTACTATATAAAAATATGTGCGATGGAATTTTAATGCTTTTGAAGTGAAAAGGACAAAGTTCAAGAAAACTTTCAAGAGAGATTCGGTGTAAAGTTTTCGATTTAATGCAATTGCATCTCTCAGGACCTTGCTGGACTAACATCGGCAAACATGTACTCAACCCATAGCTAATGGAAGGCATAATTGGTTGGAGAAGCACTACGGAACCTTGAATCTTGCCTGGACAAATTAATCACCGTCTGCGTGATGGTGAGGCCTGACCCTCCACAGCATTACAATAGAAAATGCTAGTCAGAGGCTCGTGACATGCTTTGTGACTTGTAGCCCTGATTCTGCAATTTTCTACGTGAAATGCTACGTGATCAATGCAGTACGTACGCCAGCCTGTTTCCTTCGCTTCTTTGTTTTGTTTCTCACTGTTTAGTCAAAGAAGAAATATCAATCGAAACCAACAAAAACAAGCAGAAACCAACTTTTACTTGTAAAAAAGCATTTAGGTGGAAGGTAGCTATTGCTACAGGCTGTTGAAATATGCCTACTTTTTTTTGTGTTTCGTTTAAGTTATGCAAGTTTTTGTATATGCTTATTATGGGAATTTCCAACCGAGGACAACAACGGAAGAAGTCCATGATAGAATGAAGATACATCTGCAAAACTAATAAATGTGATGTAATATAGTGGTCTTTGGTTATGGTTAGGGACGCGACCTCTGAGCTAAGAAGCGTCTTCTTGTATGTTCTGTCCAGAACTGGATATTACGGAAAGTGAGGTCCCATCGAAGCCACGACTGTATCAATCTCATTTTCATCATCATGTTACTTTCAACAGTTTCTCCTCCTCAGAATCGTTAGGACAAGTGTTTTCTTGGCTTTTGTGACTGTTAGCCAAAGCAAAGGAAGAGAGACAGGGCGCTTTCAGAAACTACCCTTTTTTTTTATCCTTCTTTAAAGTAACTTTCTGTTAACTATAATTACCAGTTAGACTTAAAAGGTTCCAACTTACAGTTAATAAACGGTGTTTTAATTCTCAGTTTAAGTGAGACAAACCTTTTTTTTTTCTTTCTTGGATGTAGAAGGATCATATTGAGTTATACAACAAAAGACAATCCTTTTCTAAATCTTAGTTCTGTCGCTTTCAGAGAATTAAGATGGTAGCAAAATTGAAGAGGAGGAAGTCAGGCTTTACTAAAAGGAAGACGGTAGGTTCGTCCACCCCGAAGGCAACTTTTCAAGGGGAAGCTTAGCTCAAATTGATAAAGTTGGCAATTGCTTTAGCTCTGGTTTCGGAGCTTATTGGTTTCCCTCGAAATAACATGTTCCATAATTTCTTGCTGGTTTAATTTCTTTATTACGAACTCTGTTTGGTTTCCAATTTTCATGATTGAAAATTTACAACTTTGACGAGAATAGAAGAAAGCTAAATGGCTTAAGAAATTAGAAAACAACACTAGCAAGTTCCCTACCCGCAAATTTATCGGGGAAACTATAAGTTTATGTCTTAAACTTAATCGATTGATTGAAGTTACTTTTAAATTTACAAAACAAACGTATGAAGCTTCCATTCTCCAATCTTTCGAAATTCCATGTTTTTGGTTTCTATGTTTTCGAGGTATAGCATTCATACGTTTATGATTTCAAGTCAAATGGTCACTTATGCAATCGTCATAATAAATTTAAAAATCATTCATACGTTTGTTTACAAAAACATAGAAAACCATATGGTTGGGATGGTTTGTGGCACAGAGGGAACAGGACAAGTGGCACAGAAGATCTTAAGCTTGGATTGCAAAGGTGAAAATGCGTTCAAAAAAAGAGAGGCCTAGATAGGTAAAAGAAGAACAGAGAGATCATCGTCTTGGGTTTTGCAACTTCCCAGAAAATGTGTTCCAAGAAAAGTCTAGTTTAGTTTTAGTTTTTTAGGTCTTGTATCTTAACATTTTCTAGCTACTTCAGAAATTGTAAAAATGATAATGAAGCAGTAACAATACCCATCATTGTTTCAACAACAAAATCCTTCGGAAATACTAGGACCCGTTGCAATCAATTATGCATGTCATAATTGGGACATGAACGTTAAAGGATTTGAATGGAGGTTGCCCTCAAAACGAGGGTATAACTTTAGGGTTTACTGGTTGAGAGCGCACAACGCCGTGTCATTCTTATCTGGGTGATGGCTTCTGGCCACATATCGAACCTTATATCAGAAAATGACGCCCTTGTATGTATAATGCATGTTATCCTAGTTATTTATTATGGTTATGTTCCCCAGACATCAAGAAACTGAAATCTGTACACGCATTCCCAAGCATTGATTGATACAATAACTTTCTCTTCAGTTTATTTATACATCATCTCTTGTATTCTCCAGGCATCTTAACAAAGATTATCTCATTCTATCGCTAACTCTAATCATTATTTAGACATCATCCGAACTTGTTATAAGAACGTTGTCTACTGATTTAGAGCTTTTATCTAAACATCCACCAAGCATCTTAACAAAGATTATCTCATTCTCTACAAATTTATTTGAAACCTAAGTAACAATTTTGGTCTGAAAATTAGCTAATACCTTCAACTTTATAATTCTATCTACACACCTCAAATTCTAATCCATTTACTCACATCACAAGGCAGATTCAATGATCGCTAACATTTAATGCGAACCCAACAATTCCTTTAGATCGAGGCAATTCCAAAGTCCAATCCATCCCAGACTTTCAAACGGTGAGTGTGTCTGTCTCACAAATCTGTTCTTGTAACGTGTTCATTTATTCATTTGTATCCAAAAAAAAAAAAAAGTTGGTATCATGTTTCTTTAATATTTAACTCATTTATTAACTGAAAAAGGAAAAATAAATAAATAGATTGAATGTTTAAAAAAACAACAATTTTTTTTTATCTTAGACCAGGATATCAACCGACGGATCCAGTAATTAATCCCCACGTTGATTTGTAGGCACCTCACAGGGTGAGACAACTGGCCCAATGATTTAAGACTGCTCCATACCCAAAGTTAAGGATTAAACCCTTGATTTGTTTGTTATAAATGGATGAGTCTCTGCCACTCAACCACACCCCTTGAATTAGGTACAACAATTTTTGATACAGATAAAATACGTTCCCTAACTCGGTATCTGTTATAACTTATAACTCTTTATCTTATTAATTTTTATCCGTGCTGTACCCAAAGGATCAAGCGAAATTACTTTCAAGTCCCAGTTTTTTCGTCACAAAAACTGATGCTTGTGGTGTGCTGTTCAGTTGACAAATTCTGTTGTTGGCGTCGGCATGGAATTAAGTTAGGCGACAATGAGATGATTTGTGATCCATCACTAGTTTTAACCTGTTTAACTGACTACTGTAAATAAATTAGTAGTATATTATACTCAATGATTAGAAACAAAAAGTTACAAAATGATTTATTTTACCAATTACAAAATTATGAACATTTTTATAATTTAATTAAGTTAATATGAAGTTTTTAAGAAATTACAACACTAGTATAAAAAAAACATTGATCACATGTATAAAGTTATAATAAATATGCAATTTTCATTTTCCAACAATAAAAGATAAACAAATTTTCAGCCTTATTACTTAATTATGATTTTAGTATTTATCTTTCTACATATAATAAAATAACTCTAATTATCAGCACAAATATAATTTTATATAAAAATACTAAATTAATTCATATGCAAATTTAATTTTATTCATGTTATTTTACATGAGAGAATAAATGGATGTCTAATTTTATTCATACGCAAATCTAATTAACTCGTTTGCTTTGTGCATTCTTTGCTATCATGATTTCTCTAATCTAATTTAGAGTGTGACTAGCTAATTGGTATTTTTGAGTGGCTTACTCATAATATATAATCTCTTATTTCTTTTTCTCCAAATTAAGTAGATTGTAGAAATGAAAGTAGTTTTGAAGAGCCCCATCCCAGAACTAGATTCTTTCACCATTCTCCTATTTATGCCTGATCCAAGGATATAAGGAATTTGTCATTGTCAACATCTGTATGAATTGAAGTACCAGGAGTGTTCCCTGTTTATTTCCAACTGCTACATATTATGATTTTTTAGGTAGAAATCATTAATCCATTTGATCCATAATGCTCCCTTATCAATGTATAACCTCCAAACCCTTCAACTTAATAAGAGTTTTTTGCATAAGAGAGTTAGGAGCCCCCCACCTTCCTTGGAATGGATATCTGTTGAAACTAGGTTCCAGCAGAAATATATAGTAAGAAGAGGGGGGATACGAAATGTGGCAATGCAGGTAATATGTGAGTGGTTGTGAGGGTAAAATGGGGAATGAGAGGGAGAGATGAGTCATGTGAGAGTTGGTTAGAAGGAGGGAATATAAGGTTGTTAGGGAAGAATGATTGGCATTCGGTTATGATATCTTGATTGATGATTGTATGGAGGTTCGGCTAGCCCTCTAAGTCTAGCTTGAGAATAATAATTTCCAACATTATATTCATCTCTATTTCATCCTAGTTCCTGTTCTATTGCTGTTGTGTGTGTTATTTGAAGTACAGGGCACTGTTGTTTGCGTTGAATTACTGTAAGAGCAGGTGGTCTCTAACAATATCTCCTCCTATTTAACCTTTTCCCCTTCTGAATTTTTTACCTTACAAGACTATAAGAAAGCTTTGATACGCCTTTCAATCTCCTTGACAACTCCCTTAGGAAGTATAAGATGGGCACTCCAATGCATATGTAGATTGTTTAGTGTGTAATTGACAAGATCAGCCTAGCAGCAAAGGATAAAAATCTATCTGGCCAAGCATTGATTCTTACTTTGAATGGTTCAATCACTGGAACGCAGTCAACAAATTTTGGCTTAGCATTGGCAATAGGGATACCAAGACATCTGAATGGTGGAATTTGAATTATGAAGCCAGCTCTCCTACTTAACTATGACTAATTCCTCACATCAGAAAGTATGAACTTATTACTTTTGCTAGCATTAACCTTTAGTTTAAAACATGCTAAGAATTAATAACTCCAAAATGCCCAAGAATATTTCAATGGATTAAATGTCAACACCATATAAAAACATTAGATCATTAGCAAAATCAAGTGTGTGATCCTTAGCTCTCTACATTTATGGTGATGTTAAAACCTACCATTCCAAGAGATTTGAGTAGGTGCTCCATTTATTAGAATACTAAAGGTAGTTATGGTGCTGTATTCCATTATCCATTTCACAAACTGTGTTGGGAATCCAAGAGCTAGTAAACGAGATTCAATAAAATCTCATCTGATGGCATTAAAAGCTTTGAAGAAATCAAATTTGACCATACAACTTTTCATTGCTCTTCCAAAGGTGTAGTCTTTCATTAATTCCTGTATGAGCAATATGTTGTCTCCTATTGATCTCCCAGCTATGAATGCACCTTGAGCTAAATTAATGACATTTTTCAAAGCCAATTTCAATATATTTGCAAGGAGCTTTGCAATTACCTTATGGACTTAAGATATAAACTTGTAATCCATCATGGACGAGAGATTTAGCTTCTTTGGGATGAGGCATATGAAGGTTTTGTTCATTTCCTTCGGCATATCTGATGAAGGAAAAAATTCCTGCATAGCTTCAAGTCTCCTGGACGTAACATGCAAAATATCCATCAAGTTTAGGTGCTTTGGAGGGGTGCAATCCGAACATAACTTCTTTAATCTCTTTTTTTGTGAAGGTGTCACTATGTATTCCCTCATCTGTTGATTGATTACTCTCGCAAAGAATCTACTAATGTTGAATTCTCTTAGGATGTTGTCTTTGGATCCCGAATTAATGAAAAAGTCTAGAGCTGTTTCCTGCATCTTGCTCTGATTAGTATGTGGAATTTCATATTCATCTTAGAGCTCAGTTATCTTGTTTCTGTTCTTCTAGCTAGTATAAAAGAATGGAATAATTTTGTGTTTGCATCTCTATCCCTTAACTAATTGATCCTTGATTTATGCTTTAATATTAAGTTGTGCAAGGATAGTGCCTCCTGCAACTCCTTCATTCCTTGAATTTCTAACGCTCTCATAGTATTGTTATGGGGATGTGTACAACAATTTTCTTGATCCTGACTCAGTCTATTCTTGGCTTTTGTTACTCCTTTACTATGTTCTTTAGCAAAATCCTTGGCTGCAACTTTTAACATTTTTTAGTTTCTTCATAAGCTGAAGAGCCTTATGTCCTTTCAATTCCTTTCTCTAATTGGTAAACACCATCTCTTGGAAACCTGCTCTTTGAGTTATGCTATTAAAGAATTTGAATGGGGCTCCTGAGGTTTTGGAGTGGAAAAACCTCATGATGTCTTTCCAAGAGTGATCAGAACAAATATTATCGCCAAAATAAACATAGGAATGTAAAAATTGTTTAAGCCAATGTTGATTAAACCTGTCTAACTTCTTTCTGATCAACTAGACTATTGCCACTTTAAAAACTCAAAGAGAGAGAGAGACTGCTAAGTCCACAAAATTTTCAACTTGCGTTTAGGTCTACTGCTACCCACTGGCTTGCAATATTAATTGGCCCTGTGCACCTATTCTATTTCATCCATGGTTGAACATATACCGTCTCATACTAGGCATCATTGTGAGGCTGAGAGCAATAGCTTTTTCAATAGGAAACCTAAGTTATCGGGATATCACACTCATTCCACGTATTTCTCACAGCTGAAAAATCAAATAATAGTCATAGGCCCAATCAGATCAAGTACAGCCTAAACTCATATCTTCTAAACAGTCCTACTCATAATTCAACCAACATCTTGTTGCTATTCCAGGCACTTACATTTGTATGAGCACTTTGTTGCTCGGTATCACTCATGCAAAATAGTTTATACACGTATCTCCTCTGCTCAATCTGACGTATTTACTGGTTTGTTAAAGGAATGAAAGCCATAATTATCAAAACAAGGCACCTCGGAGTCGTAATTCATGCCTGAAATGGATTTGATTCTGACCAACCGTCAAAGCCAGAATCTCTTCCAGCACATAATGTCTAGTCAAACATAACCCATTGCAAATGACTCAAGGGCCCACCATAAGTTAGAAGTCATCTTACCACTGAGACAAACGTCCTGAAGCTGCTTTAGCTAGGAATTCGTAGAACTCCAAGTTCCAACAGTGCATTTCACCTCATACCCATGTGAGGAATCAGAGTTCATAAAAGGCGCTAGTAAGTCCCAGGGTCAGGAAGGCAAAAGGAAAGAATAAAATACAACTCCCAACAAAACTTTGCCCAACTGATAATAAACTAGAAGTTCCGTGAGGAATATAGGATTGCATTTATTTGTTATTTTCCCAACCAAGATTAAAACATTGTATGCAATGTTCCAATAACATATTAAACTTCATTTTGTACAAGTTCAGATCTTATGATTTAAGTAAGTTAACAGTCTTTCTCAAGCAAGAACATAAGGAAAATTTGAAAAAATTATCATCTACCTCCAATTGCCTATAATAGCCTGTAAACACTGAACAAATACAGCTAGTAAGAGCCAATGACATAAATATAACAATTCAATCTCAAAAAGTTATTATAGGAATGCCTTTTGGGTATTCACTTCAAAATATAGAAACCAAAGTCAATCCTGCATTTCCAATTTCATACAATATGAGCTTCTCCAACAGCAATTTCTAGTTTCATAAACAATTTACGAAAGGATACATTAGAAATCATTTAGAAATATAATAGATTTAGCCTTACAAATCTACATCCACATAATCGTTCCTAATAGATAATCAACTTGACAAACTAAAAGTTTTGATATCAGTTACTATTTAAGCAAAAATTGTAAGACTTATTCAATAATACCATGAGTTTCATCAAAACCTACCTAGCTTAAGCACTTTATTTATAATCCGTCGTGTTTGGAATACTAATTAATGAACAAAAAATGTTACATTTGAAGGGCCTGACTTTCTGGTTATTCTCTTTTCTATTTCATGTCAAAATTAAGAAGCACTACTGTGTACTTGTGAGAACAGATGTTTCCTTTTATTCAAGGAGATTATAGTGATCAAAAGGGGGTTCTTCACAGAGAACCCAGCGAATGAGATGTTAATCTTGCCACTATAATTCAAAGATAATGATTTAATCTGATATTACTATCTACAAGGATGCTATAGTCTGCCTCAGTTAAACTGTATGGTTCTCTAGTGAAAATGCTCAACTGAATTATCAAGACAAAAGAAGTCTTACTGCATGCTTCAAGGAAAGACCTAAATTTTTTGGTTACCCTCTTTTCTTTTGCATTATCATGTCCAAATTAAGAAGCAGTCCATTGTATACTTGTGAAAACATACACGGAAACACATATACACGTACGCAAGGAGATTAGAACAATCAAGGGGGGGTTCCCATCAAGAAACCAAAGGAAAGAGATGTTAATTTTAGCCACTATAATTCAAAGATATTGCTTTAATCTGATGCTACAATCTACAATCATATAATGAGTTGCTTCTATTAGTCACTAAATAGGCAGCCATGGTTGCCAAGATTTATCAATGATTATGTGCATTAGGTAGGCAACCTCCAGATAGAAGTTAACATTTTGAAAAAAGTCTTCATCTATATATTGACACGTCTTAACATTCAATGTCGTCTTAACTCACTAGTATCGTCGGCACCATTCTTTTCTGGCTAATTTGAAACAACCCCATCTTCAATTTAACAAAGGCTTCAAGGATATCTGTACTGAGGCACAGAAGTAAATGACCTGGAAAGCAATCATAATGATGTGATATTCTCAAGAGTTAGAGAGAAATGATTTGCCATTCTCAATACGTAGAAAGAAAGTTAAGAACTTTTGGAGGATCAGAATTTAATTAACAAATGAGAAGGTAACACGCACCTCTATCATACTGAGGATTCCTTCCCCACAATCTTAACTGAAAGATCCATATTAGCAGTGTAATGTAGACAAAACGTTAGAAGGACACGAAAAATGCCCAAAAGTGTGATTCATTCCTTGCATTTCCTTGCTCTGATTCATTCCTTGCATTTCCTTGCTCTGTTTCACTTGAATGTCATAATATAGCCCACTTTAACCGTCTTAAAGTCATCAAGAAAGTTGGATCAAGCCATAATTATGTTCTCCAATTTTCACCACTCCTTAAACAAATTTGAAGTAACAACTCAATTTCTAGAAAATGCAGCCCTCATAATTACCACAAATTTGTTTCAACTGTCCATTCAAAGCACATAAAGCGACATAAATTTCCTTACTTTGCCAATGTCTTGTATCTTTTGCCAGAAACTCATGGACCTTTTGCCCTATTTGTATTAAGCTACATCCAGGAAGTTTTTCTATCCTCTGTTGCCTCATTAACATCCACAAGCCTGAGGATTGTTCCCAATGTCCCATTGATGCATTCATGTTTGAGATTAACGTCAGACAGCTAGGATTTGATGGTTCATCATTTAGTATTTTTCTGGTAACTGTTTCCAACAAGTCAACATTCCCATGTACCTTACAGGAACCTAACAATGAGGCCCAAATGACAGCATTTGGCTCTAAATGCATGCTTTGTATGAATGTAATGGCTTCCTCCAACCGTCCTGCTCGACCAAGCAGATCAACCATGCAACCATAATGTTCAATCTGTGGTTCAATGTGAAATAAATTGACCATCTGGTCAAAAACTCTTGTGCCTTCTTCCACCAAACCCCCGTGGGTGCAAGCCGATAAAATAGCAATGAAAATGATGCCATCTGGTTTCTCTCCTTCTAAACACATTCTATTAAAGATATCTAGAGCTTCTTTGCTGTGCCCATTCATAGCAAGCCCCGTAATTATTACTGTCCATGTAATTACACATTTATTGACCATCTTGTTGAAAACTGTTTTTGCATTTTTTACATCCCCACATTTAGCATACATGTCTATCATAGCATTGCCTATTGGGTTGCACAACTCAAAGTTGTTTTTCTTCATATAGGAATCAATCCATTTCCCATGTTCAAGAGATCCCAAGTGAGAACAAGCAGAGAGCAAGCTGATTAACGTACTTTGATCAGGCCTACACTTGCCATCTGTTAACATCTGATGAAAAATGTGAAAGGCTTGATCAAATAAATGGTTTTGAACACAACCTGCAATCATGGCATTCCATGTAACCACAGTTTTGGTAGGCATCTTCTCGAATAAATAGCTAGCAGATTCAAGGTCACCAACAGTAGTGTATCCTGTTATTAATGCTGTCCAAGAAACCACAGTCTTCTCGGGCATTTGATCAAAAATATATCTTGCTTTCCCAACATCGCCCGCTTTTACATATCCCAAAATCATAGAATTCCATGAGATTTCATTCCTAATTAGCATCTTATCGAAGAAAAAACGAGCCAGCCTCATATTACCAGCTTTGATGAACCCTGAAACAATAGAATTCCACGATACAATGTTTCTCTCTGGCATGAAATCAAACAATTTGATTGCCAAGTCAGTGTCACCATTTGCCATGTAGGCCCTAATCATTGTATTCCAGGAAACCACGTCTCTTTTAGGCATTTCCTCAAACATTCGAAGAGCGCATCTTAAATTCCAGCCAGAACTGGCATAGAAATCCAAAAGGGTATTTGAAACAAACACACTAGACCCAAAACCCAACTTCACAATCTCACAATGAACCACCGTGCCATCTTTTACATCTTCAAAGCACCTTAAAAGAAGAGTGTAGGTAAAACCATTAGGCGCAACTCTTGACGCCTTCATTCGGTCATAAACCCGCAGAGCGTGTTTGTGGGTCTTTCCTATAAAGCATTTTATCATGGTATTGTAGGAGACCACGTTGGGGTTATCCAATTTTTGGAAGATTTGGAAGGCGAGACTGTGGGAATGGAAGTCGGAGTAGAGAGTGATGAGCTTAGGGAGTATAAAGTTGTGACCTTGGAGGCCATTGACTAAGATTTGAAGATGGGCTTGCTTCAAATGATTGGCGGTTTTGCAGCTTCCTAAGAATTTAAGCAGCTGTTGTCGCATTGAAATGTCTGGGCTAAAAGGTTCTGCCTTCTGATACGGTTGAAATTGTAGACGAGGGGAGCGTAAAAAAACGAAATAGTGAAATGGTTTATAAGTTCATAAAAATCAATTATGAGGATGTAATTTTCTTAACCCGAGATAGAATTAGTGGTTTGCTTCATTTATAAGCTTTTTTCGAATAGCATTAACAAGGTCACCAGGAAACACATTGTGATTGACCCAAAGGTGACTTGATCTGATTAAATCATGATTGTTTTTTTTATCACAAGACATCTCACTAGAACTAAAATTATGATTAAATTGAAAAAGAAAACTAAACAATAAACAAGTGTTAATCAACCAAAAATAAATAAGGATAAACAATCTATAGACAAGTGTAAATTAGATGTAGAATCCCCTTTACTTTTACTTTGATTGAAATTATCGTAATTTAATGAACAATTCTAGTTTCTAAGAATTCCTAAATTATAATTACATTCTCTTTTGATACACAACTCCTACCCTTAGAGTAGTCAATTAAAATGCCTTTATGATATAAATAGATTTTGCTATATTTTTATATGTTATTTCATTTGAATTCATTCCGCATGCATTATACATATCACATATACATATGTATATGATTGAGTATTGATGAAAATATGCAAATTAGTAAAGTGTAAATGTGCATGTATTACATGATATAGAAGAGTAATTAGAGCGACAACATCCAGACATTATCAAGACGTCGAGGCAATAGTAATCTAGAGCATATTATGAGTTGACCTAGATGGTCTCATATACATTGTTTGTTCTGTTTCAAATTTCTGTATTGAATTACTACTAATATGATTGATGTGAATGTGTTAATTCTGGATAATAAATTTTCGAGGCGTTGATGTATGTAAAAAATCATTGGAAGTTCTCCTTAAATGTGAATTTGAATAAATAAGTGATACTCAACATTATTGTTGAATGTCGGACTAAGGTTCGATGATAAATGTAAATGTGAATGTGAAACTGAAATCAAGTGACTGATTGAATATATGTGAATGTGATGAATTTCATTACATGAATGAATGACAACATAAAGGTTATTGTGATCAGAGTAGCCACCGAAAAAGAGCTTAAAGTTAAGAAATTGAAAAAGAGGTTAAAGCTTAGAAAGTGATTAAGAGCCAAAGGCTCACTATGTAAAATGAGCCCTATATTCCCAATAGATAAGAGACATTTATTAATGAGCTCGATATCCACAATAGATACGGGACAGTTATAGCCACTCGGTCACAACAATAACGATTGAAAGTGATTTTCATGAGCATTGCATATGCATTTGATATGTACGATTTACATGGTTGAAATAAATAGTTTGAAAGATTTCTGAATGTGAAATATGATTTAAGTGAATATGAAATGTATGTGACTCAACATCTTGAATTGATGAAGTGATAAGAATTTTGTGAGTATATATGAATTGATGTGTTATGTGATTGAGTGAGCCATCAAGGATGGTCCACTCATTGAGTTTGCAAAACTCAACCCAATAGTTACAACATTTTTTAGGCTTAGAGAAGATCTCTAGTTAGACAAATTGGAGTCTAGCCACTACATTCAAGTAAGAGATAGATATTGGGATCAGTTCGCATCTGCATAGATTTTCTATTATTTTTTGTATTAAAGAATGTATTCCGCAATTATTGTACCATGTGTATCTGAATAATTCTGTTTTGTAATGACTTTCGAAATTGGAAATGTTTGTAAATGAGATTGATCAATGAGTGTAATAATAACTGCGATTATGATGTTTATGAAAAAAAGGGCCCAATTTGATTAGTGGTTTTCTGTAATATGTGTGTGATATTTGAAAATTTTGTAATGAGTTCGATTGTTTGACTGTCCTAGCGCACCACCCTTGTAGAGTGTATTTCTGAATACCATCGGTATGTTCGAGGATATGCACTATAAGAGTGGGGTGTTATAGAGCTGGTATCAGAGCCTAGGATTAGTGTCTTACATGGGCATTTTTTGAAATATGTATCAAGGTACATGCATTTTAGACATGTCTTAGCATGCAGCAGCAACTGATCCCCAGTTTGAGTCCCATTTACATGAGTCACATGCATAAGCATTCGTTCAAAGTTTTAAGCTGTTAGAAGTAATAAGAAGGATGATGATCCGTCAAAATGTGAGAAAATGAAGGTTTATGGATATTTAGAAATGAGAAATAGTATCTGGATTTATATGATAGATAAAGATTCACTACATTTGTATGTGTGGTTGAATCATTGAACATGATATCAATATTGTACTGTGATAGTATACCTTTGAATATGATATATATGTTAATATATTGTCGTGGATTGATTGAGGAAAATAGAGATATGGTATAAATGACAAGATTTAAAGTGTATAAACAAAGTTGGATGAAAACAAAATTTTCTATGATATTAAGAGGCTTAAATTGGGCTTGGAATGGTTGTTTGATTATCGTGATAAGAGTTTATGATTCAGTATAAGAATAAGTCTGTGGAATTGAGATTAGAATTTCAAAATGGTTAGGCCTTTATAATTCTAAATTGATCGACGATATACATATGAAAGATGAAATAAATGACAATAGGAAGATGAGATAGAAATGAGGAGAGAATAAAAGGGGAATGAAGTATACATGAATGACTTTACATGAGATAAATGATATGTAGTAAGGAGAAAATTAGAAATGCATATAAGATAGGATTTTATGTATGAATGAGATTAAGAAAAAGATGATGAATCAAATGAGTAGAATTTTGAGAGTTAATGCAATCATTATCGTAATTATTATGAAATGATGTATCATTAGAAGAAGTAAATTTTGGAAAATTAGAGTAAAATTGATGTTAGTATGTGTGTTAATGTGAGGAAGAAATGAGGAAGAAAGTGCAGGGCACGATCGTGGCCTTACCCCACAATCATGGAATGGTAAAAATAAGTTTCTGTCACGATCATGGCAAGGATACCCTGATCGTGGGAAGGAATAAAGAGAGAAATATTATCTAGGATCAATTGAGATCAAAGTATCATTATTGTAAGATATAAATTTGTGATTTGTCGTAAATAAATCTCTAGATAGAATGGGTGACCTTGATGATACACACCTAAGCATATGTGACAATAATCATGTCTACTACTTCATCGTGTGTTGGTAAATAGAACATTATGACCTTATAAGAAACGATAGAATTTGATCTTCTTGAGGTATTGAGAATGGCTGATAAGCAATGATGAAAACAGTTGATTGATAAGGATTACATAAATAGTATAGATGATAGTAGCAAGAAATCTTCTTTTGATGAAAAATTTCACTGAATTAGGTTAAGTAGACCAGATGGTTTACTTTTAAGAATAAACGATGATGGAACAAATCAGAAGTGAATATTGGAGTCCCGCTTTTAACTAAGACTCTGGCATAAGAGGTAGAATATGCTACTGAGAGTGTATGCATTTTGTTTGATGTAAAGTATCCAACTACGTGATTGGATTCTTGAATTTGAGGTGACACTATTGCTAATGTGAGGAGAACTTAGGTCTACACTATATTCTATGTAAATATGTTCAGGAGGTATAAATTAGATTTGGTGAATGTGTTACCAACTTAGGAAGTTAAGATTGTAAATAAATTGAAATGTGTGGAGAAAATAATATGAATGAGCAGACATTAGAATTAGTCAATGAGAAATCAGAGGAAATCGAATGAATGGAGAAAAGCATTCGAGAAAGGAAGTCAATTTGGAGACTGAGAAAACGTGAGAAATCATTTCCCCAATTGAGAAATTAGTTACTTAAGGATTTCGAGGACCAAATATAGGTGCATTGAGTTTTGGTGATATCTAATTGGGTGACAAATGTCCCCATTAGTATTCAAGGTATAGTGAATAAAGTGTTCTAACCATGCTTGGATCAATTAATAACGGTGACCATAAGATGATAATTGAATATATTCAAAAAGGTGAATGGAATATTTTGAATACTTGAGGTAAATCTTACATATCATGAAGGAGAAATAATTATATCTCAAATTCAATAAGGGTGAATTTCAGCTTGATCAAGTAATATGTTGGGTCATAAAATATCTAGACAGGGCATTTAGGTAGACTCAAAAGGGAAAGTAGAGGTAATAATGAAGTGAGAAACTCCAAGGAATATATATAAGAGATCCAGAGTTTTCTAAAACTAGTTGTATATTGGATACTACCAAAGACTGTTAAGGAGTTTTTACTAATCTTAGCACTTTGACAAAAATTTATAAGGAAAAACGTGTAAATCGTATGGACTGATGAATGTAAAAAGAATTTTGAGGAATTATAACACTGATCTTAATTATATCGTTTGGATTTGGAGATTATGTAGTATATAATGATGTTTCGCACCAGAGATTAAGATGCAATCTATTGCAACATAATAAAGTGATTTTGTATAAATAGAGACAACTAAAGTCTCATGAGTTGATTATTTTATACATGATTTAGAATTTGCTGCAATAGTAATTACTTTGAGAGCTTGGAGACATTATATGTAGGAAAATCCCGGGAGGAACATCACATGTTCCAGCAGCGGAAAACAAAAATTTTGGTTCCCGGGACTTTCCCGAACCCCAGGATCCAGGTGTCGGTATGAAGAATCAAACCAGAATAGCCAATAGAGACTATCTCTAAAGGTATCCACGCAGAG
>JANKOE010000006.1:23754596-23767556 GCA_026284465.1 Erythroxylum citrifolium
AAAAAAAAATGGTAGACTCTCAAGTGTTGTATATGTAAATTCCTAAAATCTAAAGACTATTCATGGCAAGTGCATTTATCATTCTATAGTATGGGCTTAGAGTTCCAAGTATTAATATATTATGAGTAATAGTAATGACTCTTTCCTATTATCTAACCGACATTTAAGATAAATGTGATAATTCAGATTTAAAATAAAATAAAATAATCTAACAATAATTCAATATAATCGAAGAAACGAAGGTGGTTAAAATTGAAAAATCAACCAATAAAATAATAGTACTTGGATTTCAAATCTCCTCAGGATTTCTCATACAATTATGATTTCATTAACCAATTTATTAAAAAATTTATTAGACATTAGAAATTCCAAAGTCATGCTAATTTTTTTCTCTCAAGACTATTAGCACCGTATTCTAAGTTGATTAATTGAAATCTCCTTCTAAATAAAACCTATAGAATTGCATTATTCGATTTATGAATTTCACTTGATCTAGTGGATTTATGTCGACCTATATCTAGGTTTACATGTAACTCCTTTCAACTATGTTAGATATATTCATACATTGGATTTTTTAATGTCAATAAGCATGATATTACACATAAAATAATATAAAAGCAATATTAATTTAAGAATAATTAAGAATACATATTTGAATCTTAATAAAATTAAAAATTAAATTAAATTAAAAATTACCAAAAGATATATCTCGAGGTATTTACCTTATAATATTTTTTAATTTAATTTATTCTTTAATTTTATTAAGATTCAATTAAATACTCCGAGATATACCTTTTAGTAAATTTAGCTTATAATAATATTATAAGCTAAATATCCCGAGATATACCTTTCGGTAATTTTAGCTTATAGTAATAGGAAAAAAATCAAAACTAAAGAAAAAGTTGGAAATCTGGAAAAACATGGTGGGAATCCTATCATCAATACGAGTGTGTATTACTATCATCAATACGAGTGTGTATCACAATAGGAGAGGATGAGAATAAAGTTTCTTTGATCTCTTGTGAAGTTACTCCTTCCGTTAGTGTTAGCATTTGTTCACAAGACACTGAATTACTAAGGTTGTCTATCAAATCTTGGGGCAGATCATCAGTTTGGTTATTCCTTCTTAGAATATTCTTAAAATAGGAATCGGGCATTAAAGTTCTAGTTAATTACTGGTTCGATTCTCGGAGGCCGTTTTATAATTATAGAAGTAACATGGGATGAAGCGGGCAAATAAGCTTAGACCAATACTTGATGCAGAAAAGAGTCATGGAAATCAACAGAGCTGCACAAATTACGCTGAAAACAAGCCCAAATCAACGCGGTTGGTCTTGCTTTGTAAGGGAACACCTCTCCCAAGGCTCGCCTGCAGAAGCCCTCGTCGCATACAGCCAAATTCGCCAGAAAAGACCCTGCATTTTGGGCTTAATCCCCTTGATTCTCAAGGCATGCGCCGCTGTTCCCATGCTTGCATTTGGGAAGTCTTTGCATGCAGAGGCAATCAAGATAGGAGCCAGTTTGGATGTCCTCATTGGGACGTCGTTGATTGCTATGTACGCCAAATGCGGCGATGTTTTTGAGTCACGTAGAGTGTTTGATAATATGTCTCAAAAGAACGTTGTGTCGTGGAATGCCATGATTGGTGGTTATTTTGGAAACGGAGATGCAAAATCTGCTTTAAAATTATTTGAGAAGATGCCGACCAAAACTGCAGTCACTTGGAATGAGATGATTAGTGGGTTTGCAAAGTGTGGAGATTTGGTGACAGCTAGGAATATTTTCAACCAAGTACCGTCTGAATTGAAGAATGTCGTCACATGGACAGTCATGGTTGATGGATACGCGAGTAAGGGGGAGATGGCTACAGCAAGATCACTTTTTAAGGAGATGCCAGAGAGGAACTTTTTTGTGTGGTCATCAATGATTTCAGGGTACTGCAAGATAGGAGCCGTTAGGGAGGCCAGAGTTATTTTTGATCGAATTCCAGTTAGAAACTTGGTTAATTGGAATGCTTTGATTTGTGGGTATGTACAAAATGGGTTCTGCGAAGAAGGTTTGGAAGCATTTCGGAACATGCAAGCTGAGGGTTTTCAGCCTGATGAAGTTACGGTGGTGAGCGTCTTGTCTGCGTGTGCTCAGTTGGGGCTATTGGACTTTGGTACATACATTCACCAGCTGATATACAATAAAAGGATAAAGATGAACCAGTTTGTTATGAATGCATTAGTCGACATGTATGCAAAATGTGGGGATTTGAAAAATGCCAGATTGATATTTGAAATAATTCCCAATAAAAACATTTCCTGTTGGAACACAATAATTTCAGGTTTAGCTGTCCACGGGCAATGCGAAGAGGCCCTTAAGCTTTTCAGGAGAATGGAGGAGTCAAATGTAAAACCTGACGAGATAACATTTTTATCTGTTCTCTCAGCTTGTGCACATGGGGGGTTTGCAAACGAAGGCTTAGAGACTTTGTTTAAGATGGAGAAGTATGGCTTGACTGCGAGCATCAAGCATTATGGATGCGTTGTCGATCTTTTGGGACGTGCAGGAAGGCTACAAGACGCCTATAATTTAACAAAGCAAATGCCAATAAGACCAAATGATGCAGTTTGGGGTGCTTTACTTGGAGCTTGCCGAATTCACATGGACAGAGGAGACTTGGTGGAGCGAGTGAGGGAAGAAGTAAGTGCAGCTGATCTTAGTTGCTATCCACATTATGTGCTGCTGTCAAATATTTATGCCGCTGCTAATAGTTGGGTGAAGGCTGAAAGTATGAGGATGGTAATGGTCACTAAAGGGCTTCAAAAAATTCCTGGACGAAGTTCAATTATGCTTGCTGATACAGGGAAGTTATGTCTTCCACGTACTGTATGAAATCAGGATGACTGGAAGAAGACCAAGTTGCTATTAAGAGACTAGAAATTGGCAGCTACTACTAAAAGAATATAAGATCAACGCTCCATGACAGTTTTCTGTTTGCCCAGCAATGTAGTGGTAGTGCATGGTTGCCAGTAAGCAAATGTTATATAATCGTTGATTATCCATCCAACTATATAGTTGAGTGGAATCCCCCACTGCACCACAGTAGATGCATGTGGGCTAATAAACCTGCTTTAACCGATGAAAACCACACGAGATCTTTCATCAGAGTTTCAGTCCCATGTTTCAAGAAACAGGTAGCTAGCTTGCTGCGCTGAATACACTCTCTTCTGTTATAATGAAGCTTTTCTCATTTAACTTCTAAGTTATGATGTTAACAGTACATTCTTGTGGTTTAAAATCTACTCTCTGTTTCTTATTCTGGAACATTGTACAGTGCACTGTGGGAAAAAGTGCATACTTCAAGGCTGGTATGGGAAATCAAATGGTGCTGCACTACACAACACGGAAGGAGTCAGCTATCCTCTTTAAATCATTGTAGTGCCTCTTCCACTGAAGGCCTACAAAATATACCACCAAATGCAATTACATCAGCAGTTCATATGCTTATGCAACATTTGTTTGTGAGACAAATACAGTATTCATTCCTTACCATTTCCTGTTACACCGAATAAGTAGAACCGATTTCCAGCAGCAGTTGCTGTAATGAGCACATGAGGTGGTTCTAACTCATATTGATAATATGTTCTTCCAGAATGTTCGATTACATTACTGCTTAGAACCTTCCCTTCCACATTTTCTCCTATGACTTCAGGTCCAAATGCATTAATCACCTTATCTGGAGGTCCAATCTGTTGAATTGTAGCATTACTACCAAGATCTGCATGAATCAAGATAAGATTTCAATACTATTTAGGCTTGTCGCCCTTGCTATTGTAGAAGGGAAATAAAGAGATGTGGATGGTGTAAGTTTTTGAACAATCAAAACACAAGGAAAGAAAATTAGGCAGAAAGAATAAGAACCATCAGCAAATCTTAAAACAGGAGCAACAATGACAAACAGACGTCCTTCTTTGGAGCTAGCGAATCTCAAATCAATCTCTGTGCCGCCTAGATCAGCTATGGACACTGGAACCTGTTAAATAGACAGAAGAAGAAAGTGAATTGTAAAGGATACAAGACTCAAGAGTTGGAAAACAGGCATATAACAAAGTCTGAAAGCAATCATATAATCTGGACCACTGATTGAATCCAGAGATTAATCTTTGACTACTTAAATTCTGAGGCTTTTGTGCAGAAACTTCAATGCTATCTAAAAGATCTATACCTCTTCCCAATCTCCTGGCACTGAAAATACGTAAGGGATGATTGGACTCCAGCCAACACCGTGTCCTCCAGACTTCTCATCTGGCCTGCGGTATGTCCTCCAACCTGTCTGATCAAGTTGTGGCTAATGAATTTGATCATTCACTTTCATTCATTTTAGGAACAATAAAGAAAAATCGCATCTGATAGATGAGGTGCCTCTACATGAGGAACGCATTGAGATGATTTATATCTTTGTTTCTCAAGTGTTATACCAAGACAATTGTCTTGTATTGCCGTGCTATCTTTTGGTAAAGCAACCAAGCAAATTTCATCCACAAGCTGAAAAGAAGAGGAGGCGCAGAAAAGCTGATGGTAGAAACAAGAATTTTGTTTATGTCGAACTCTTTTTCGCATGAATATTTACGAAGTCTGGACTGTGATTCTACAGAAATGAATATCTTCTTTCCCTCCATCAACTAAAACATGTTGACTTGGGAATTGAGCGACTGTACTGAGAAATGGCGATTGCTTCTTTAATCCTGCCTGATTATGATTCTCCTCTACATTTTAAGGGCTACCAACAATTTTTATGGTCATTAGTAAAATATGTACATCACTTCTTCAACCTTGCACGCTGATTTTAGTAAAGAAACCAAGGAAAAAAAAAAGTGAACGGAACTCTGAAAACCAACCTTTCTCATCCGGTTCGGATAATCCAGGTACCCTGCCCGGAAGAAGGCCTTGTTTCACCACTGCCAATCCTTCCCCTGGAAATCCAAAATCTCCTGTAGAGGCTAGAGAAATCCCAGAAATCAAAATGGACCTTCTATGCAAAAACCCTGATTTCTCATCTTCACCATTAAGTACGTAGGTTTCTCTCGAGTTCGCTGCTGCTTTAGGATTAGGCGTCGATATTCTACTTTCTTTCGGAGAATGATGATAATAATGAGGAATTACTGGGTTGTGATGAGAACTCCAGGAAAAGTTGCAGATAGTAAACGAAAGGGTTCCCATCTTTCCAGAGCCTAAAGAACTTGCGGAGAAATGGCGGATCCAACTTCCCTGTTTGTTTAACGGACCAAACAACGAAAATCTAGTCGGTTTTCTGATTGAGTATTATGCTGCTGAATGCTGATGCCGCCTCAAAAGCGCAGGAAATTGACAGTATGCTTTGGTGTCAGTTGTTTGTGGACGTGGTACAATAGGTGTGCATAGGTTGGGATTCTTTTTTGGATAAAAGTCAGGACTCGGGGGATTTCTGTCTCAACACGTGTCTAGGTTTCACCTTGGACTCAGTATTTTAGAACCTAAAGAAAATGTCTTGATTCCCCTAACGAGCTTACGAGTTTTCAGTTGGAAAAACCCAGTGCAAATCGGACATCCTTAAATTTTGCACGCGTTTGTTTCTCTTTTCACCATTAACTCTGAAAGTCCACTAAACAATAACGAAACATCTCAGTACACTGTTGTATGAACATGTTATAAATTAATTTATACCAAACAGAGCCTGCAGAAAAGGTGTCATGAGGAAGAATACACATGTACAGAATAGACTCGCAAATGTATCCTTTTAAGCAGCACAAGACTCGACTAGACTCGAACTTCCAGTGTATACATGTTATAAAAGGCGATGTGGGACAACCTAAGAACTAATTCACCTCGGACCACATAGGCCACAATTTGATAAGATAATTGAGGGAATTCAGAGCATTTTGCACGAGACAAACGAAAACAATTGTGAAAACATTTAACAATGATCAGGGCAAAGACAGGGGAGGCTTCCAGCTTGAGAACTCCACAAAGTTTCTATCCACTATAGTTCGATTGTGCAGCCAGAATGTCTCGGTCGATTGATGAAAACGTCTTACTTTTCTTTGAAGCTCCCACATTATTCCTTGCATTGCAGAGCATGGCTCAGATTCTGGAGCATATACCCATAAGCATCGAATCTGTCTACCCCTAACTATCATTCTCTCTATATCTACATCTGAAAAATCAAAATCCAAAAGTGTAATTAAGTAATCCTGAAAGGTTGATTAAGTGATTAAATCGACAAAAGAATGTTATTTATAACCTGATATAGACTCCAGGTACTCCAACAGTTCAGGACCTATCCGAGTAGATGGCCATTTGATTGATATCTCAGTGTAATCAATCACATTTTGAAAAGGGAACTCCGCTTGATCCGATAATATAATAGGTACGCACTCCTATTAAGAAAAAATTTTTAACAACATTTCAACATGCTAATGTTTGTGCATATGGTTTGCGCACACCCACACACACCCGCACAGAGAGAGAGAGAGAGAGAGAGAGACCACAAAAAAGGACTCGTAGAAGCGAAGTGTCCAAGAAGATTCTCCTCGTGGAGCAAGGCAAAACTTAGCATTGCCGAGATGTTGAAAATATTCCAGCCTTCCAAGTTTATCAGGCCCGCTGAACTTCAAGTCTGGAGATTCCAGCTGTTTATAACGTTAGAATGCATCTTCTAGGTACTTTCACAACACTAAATTACAGCATTTTGTGGTTGTAATGTTCTCAATTTGATACAACAACAATAAGAGCCATAGCCTTATGGCTCCCCGTTTTGCGATATCGGAGGTGAGACATCAATTATACGCAATCTTCTTTTTGTATTTTACAAAGAGGCTGTTTTCGTGATTCAAGCTCGTGACCTTTGGTCACAAAGAAGTAACCTTACCAGTTGTTCCAAGGCTCACCTTCAATGTTCTCAATTTGATAAGGAATGACAAATTTCAAGTTACAGTTTCAACAGTAAATGCATAAAGTACATAATTTAGGAATGGCAACTTTGTAGCCTCTCATCATGTATATAATATGTCAAACATGAGAACATTTCCAAGTTATTCCACATCACTCATAGTCAAGTCAGTTCTAATGACATCATAATGAATAGATTCAAATTAAGCTTCCTAAGAAAAAAACATATTCAGAAGAAAATATAAAGTTACATATTTTCACATGCCAGTAAAGTAATGCTTATCATTTGTCCTTGTATACGATCTAATGAAGATAATTATCTAACAGCCAGGTCTCACATCAAAATAATAAACTGAATTACATCTTTTATGACATGCACTTCTTGAGCAAAAAAAAAAAGATGCACATAGCATGGCAATTACATTACATTTTTGCTTTAACATATGTTCATATCAAGATCAAGAACAGTAGTTCATCAACAATTAAGTATTGTAGATATCAAAAAGCGAAATTCAAATAATAGAAAAGAAAATATACCTTATCTGGATATTGCTTTGAGAGCTCTATTAACTTGAGACGACCAACTTTTCCCTGTGCACGGCCTAAATAATTAGCCAAATACTTCCTCTTTGACAAGGGCAACGGGCGGACAGTGGTATCACCACCTCTGGTCATTCCATCTTCAACATTCCCAGGAATGATGATATCTTTCCAAGTATTAAAGGCACTTGTGTCTTTTTTATCAGTTCGACCCCCCTATTAACACCAAATTTCACATTCTATATTGGGAAGTGTGTGATAAAAGCAGAACAGATATCCTAGTCCAAGATTTGGAGAAGTGTGTGAGAGGAGCTGAATCATATACTTAAGTTAGTGACATTGAGAAGCAAGAGGGTTAGGCACCTCAGGAGTAAGAATAATGGAACGGTTTATGAATGTTGACCAAGATCTAAACAAGTGAGCTCCGGCGCCACTGTAAAACGAGCAAAGAATGCATTGAATGCATCAAAGGAAAGGAAAGGTTATTGTTTTTTGCACTTTCCTCCGAAAGTATTGCAAGAAATCAACTAAATGTCAAATCAAACATGAATGATCATGCACCTGGGGAAAACAAATATGTGGTCGCGGCCTCCAGATCGCCTAAAGTATGGCATTTGGCTTAAGACCTGGGAAACTTTTCAAAATTAAATCAAAGAAACATAAATAACAATGGATTCAGAATTAGAAGCTTACCTTGACATAAGTGTGGTTAATCTCTTTATCACTAAGACCTCCCATCATCCTTACACATTTGACATAGGCCGGAACAAAGAACAGATCAGCATCCTTTTTGTCTTTGGTTCTATATCTTGATTCCAGAAGCAGTTTGTGTATTTTAACCTACCAATTGTTAAAATTATCAAGCCTAAAGCCTCCAACTGATTGGTGAATAAACAAACAAACAAAACTTATTACCTGAGTGCCCCACTGACCTTTGAGGCAATGAGTGGGAGAGATTTTGCGGTCTCTACCGCTCATGAGCTCTTTCAATCCATCAATCTCCTTCTCATCGTAGACGTAGATCTTGAGGGAAGAGAGGCCTGGGTAGGTGGCGTAGGGAGATCCTGTGTCGTGCCTTAGATGATGGTAAGGAGTACAAAATGAGTGGTGGAAAGTGGTGGTGAGGAAGAAGGTGGCGGCGACTAAGAGGAGAGATCCGATCTGGTGGGTGCGGGTACAAGTCGGAGAATGGTGGTGGTGAGAAGAAGTGAAGAAGCTTCTGGGTTTGTTCATTGGTATTCTTCGTCAAGTTGCTTGTTCGTGGAAAAATAATAACCAAAATTTAAAGCAACACAAAAGCCCAGGACCAGGAGCCTGTGCAAGCGGAAGAGTTTGATACAAAGTTACCACTTTCTAGTCTACTTTAGAGTTGTACCAGCAGACGGTTACTGCACATTGCTGATGATCCAATAAATATAATTGCCCAGTTAATTTAATTCTAGGACTGTTTATAAAGATGTTATATTATGTAATGTGTAAACAGATATTGTGTGATTAAAATTTTGTAAGAAAATTAAAAATATATAAATTTGAAAATGTATATTAAGAAAGAAATAAAAAAGGTTAAAGTTCGTGAATTTGATAGAATCATTAAGAGAAAATAAGTACAAATATAAGGGTTAAAATATTAAAAATAAATTAGTAAAATTAGTTACTAAAAATATAAAATGAATTTTTTTTAAAAAAATAGAAATGCATTGTGGAATGTATTTGTTATAAATGAATAAAACCTATTTTTATAAAATAGTTACTATACTTTTATGGGTTATCACGGGAGTTTCTAAAAAAATCAACATGCTTGTGTAAAAAGAATTACAAATTGTTCGCAATTTTTGCGCATAGTTGATATGGCAACTTCCAAAGTAAACGCAACGAAGCGTGAGAATCTACAAAAAATCAAAGCAAAAAATAATCTACAAAAATCAAAGCAAAAGATAGAATTTTGATATGATTAATAATCAACTAAGAAGGATAAAAATTGAAGAAGATATACAAAAAAAAATTATACATAGTCACTTAAGGTTTTCTTAATTGAAACTTCCGATAATCTGTTTACAACAAAACATCTTCAAGCAAGAACAGTAAAGGAAGAATAAAACTTTGTAACGAGTTTAGAAGTAACAAATGTCAAAATAAAATTTAGAAGGGTATATGTAAACAACATTGTTAATAAATTCCATCAGTTTTGAAAAATAAAAAAAGAATTAGACATAATTGATAGAGTTTAAAAATTATCAAAACAGGCTTAGAACTTTCATCATGACCTGCTAAATAAGCAAGCCCTTCTGTGAGTTGAGCGGAAAATTTATCTACTGTTAATTTCTCTACATTTAAAAAAAACCAACAATAGAAGCAAAAAAAAATGTTGGGTAGAGTCACAAGCAATATTTGTTATTATTTATTTTGGATAAATCAACATTTATTTATAATGGAAGAAAAAGAAAGAGGATTGATTTTTTTTTAAAAAAATAGAAGAGTAAGAAGAAAGTGTACAAAAAATATTATAGCAATACTGATAACTATGCTTTCTCTCCAAAAACAGGCAAGCATTCAAATTTTTTGCAGCCAACTTAACGTTGTCACCGTTAGCTCTTAGGAACTGTTGAATACAATTCTTAGTTCAAAATTTCTTCTGTTATCAGGTAGAAAATAATGTTAACTGAAGCAGTTATTTTGTGCAATATTGATATAACATTGCTTCTTCCTACTTAAAAAAACGAAATAGTAGAGAAAGAGAAATATCTTACCTGGTTTTGTGATAGATGATTTTCCTTCATTAGATACTGAATAACAACTTTATTTTTCTAAGTCAATTGGGCAAAATCTTTAACCTTATATACAGTTTCTTCGTTACTCATTTTAGACAAGTAAAACAAGACGAAGGGAACATAGTTAGAATGGAATGGAATTGTTGAGGAACAAAATTCAAAATAGAAGGAAGGCATTTGTTAGAAAAATTCAAAACAAATTAAATGTTTATTAAAGTAAAATTAATTATTTGTAGATTTCATTTGTAACAACCGAATAAATTTCATTTATAATACTGTGTGTTTAAATAGCCAATGTATTATTTTTTGGAACATTATGTGAGTAGACGTGCCATATTTTTGCGAAAAATTAGCAGGTTAATGTTGCTGATAAAAAAATTGAAATATGTCATAAGTGTGACATGTTAAATCACAACCTTGAGACCCTTTTGGAGGGACTTAACATATCACGCTGTGAAGTATTTAAAAAGTGTTTTTTTAAATCTTTTCCTATCAAATTTGTTGTAATAAAGATTGAACCTATATTCTTATTAAGATGGGTAAGAGAAACTTGGGTAGCTTGATTTACTAAACACATTGTTAACAACAAAAATGAAGGAAAATAATTTAAGAATATTGTATGTCACTGGTGTGACATGTTAAGTCACACATGTGACACCTTTTCACGGGAGTGACTTAACAGGTCACGCTCGTGAAGCATATAATTTGCTTAAGCCTTTCTTTCCTAACAAATTTATTGTAATAGCGAGTTAATCTATATTCTTATCTAAACGATGGAAAGGACAAACCTACATTACTTGATTTATTAAATGGATTGCCTCTTGCATATGTATTAGATGCTATATTAGAAGCAAATTAAAGAGTTTTATTTATGTTTCACTTTAAGTTTCACTTTAATGCACGGTTGTGAGCTGTGCATCTAAATCACGATTGTGACTTAATAGTCACAGGTGTGACAATCAATATGGGTTTTAGCTAACTCACTAATTAATAATTAATATTAATAAAAAATAACACAATTAATTTATATAGTCATTTATATAAACTTATATTATTATATAATACTTCATAATAATTAGCAATTAATAATGCAGGGTTGTCGCTAGCATATATACTTAATATTAATATATAATATTAAAACAAAATCTTAATTAACAATTAGTAACAAAGGGTTGTGATTAAGATTTAAATTTAATATTAGTATATAAAATTTAATTAGAATGAACAATTAATAATGCACGGTTATTAATAGCGTTTAAAATTAATATTAACATATGGTACCTAATAATATAATAACAATAATGAGTAATAATAATTAATAATGGATGAAAAAATTGTAAGCTCACGGTTGACAGGCAATTAATAATAATCATTTATGAATAGCAACACAATTATAACTAAATTAAAAATAAAATTATATTATGAAAGAATTAATAAGAAGATGCCTATTTATTAATCAACATTAACGAAAAATAACAAAACATAAGTAATATCAATCAATTATAATTTTTTAATAAAGCGTGAATCTTAATTCGTAACTTATTCCGAAGCTTGATAATATTCTTATAATATTCCTTTAACTATTTCTAAAAATGATCTATCTTAACCATTAAAAATTATTTAACATGCACATGGACAAGTTATATATATACATATATGTCCTGAATGTTAGTATATAATAATGAATAATAATTAACAATTAATATTAATAGGTACTATTTAATTAAATATTTATATTTTAATTAATTAATCAATTAATTATTATTAATTATAACTAAACAAAAGTTAATGATAAATAATTAATTTAGAAGGAAATCATATTTTAATAAATCAATTAATTTATTATATTTTAATAATCATTAGTGGCATTAAAATTAATTAATTATTTTTAATTAATTAATTTCATTTTTAAATATGTTAAATATATTATAATTAATTAATTATGTAATAATTAATCAGTTAATTAATAATATTACAATAAATCAATTAATAAAATAATATATGTGTCAATTGCTGGTCGGAGAATCACGCCTGAGACTTAACAGTTACAGGCGTGACTACTTAGTTATATATATATAAAATAGCAATATATAAACTAAATATGTACTAATTAATCAATTAATTATATATTAATTATAATTAATAATAACTGAATAAACTTAATAATTAAATTACAAACAAAGTATATTTTAATAAATCAATCAATTTATTATATTCTAATTACTAGTAATTATATCAAAATTATTTTTTAAACTATGATTTAAGTATATTTAAATTATAAAATGAAAAAATAATCACTCTATACTTATTTAAGTAATCAATCTATTAATTATAATTTAATTAGCAAATTAATTATATATAAATTACACTTAATTAAAAATGACAAAAAAATATGGGCTAATTAGTGGGTTATGAGTAACATATATACTAAATATTAATACGTACTAATTAATCAATTAATTATATTTTATTTAATACATCAATTAATTAATTATTATTAATTATAACTGAATAAATAGATCAGTTAACGATCAATAATTAATTTATAAATTAATAATATTTTAATAAATCAATAAATTTATTATATTTAAATAATTATTATTTATATCAAAATTAATTAATTAGTTAGTTAATTATTTATTTATTTTTATATATGTTAAGTATATTATAATTAATTAATCTATTAATTATGATATATATAATTAATAAATTAATTAATAATAGTTTAATTTTATTA
>JANKOE010000006.1:23796186-23809268 GCA_026284465.1 Erythroxylum citrifolium
TTTTTATTTCTATTTTTTGCTTTTAGTTTCTTCCTGTTTTTTAAAATTATGAAAACCATAAAAAGTGATTTTTTTTCACAATCTAATTTTCCATCAACTAAATATATATTATTTAATTATTCAATACATTAATTTTTATTAAGAGTTATGAATAATTTAATTTAATATTATATATTTATTTAGTTAAAATTAGTTATTAATAATAATTAATAATAATTTATTTATCTTGTTTAATTTTATAATTAAATTAAGTAAGTTAAATTAATTAATTATTAATAAATATAATTAAAATTAAGATTTCTTCAAAATATATAAATTTAAATAAAATTTGATTCAATAACTAAAATATTTTTAAAATAAATATTAATTTTTTTAAAAAAGTCAAAATTTAAAATACTTTGTTTTAATAAAATAAAATAATTTTATTAATAATTTGTTAATAATATTATCTATGAGATTAAAATAAATTATTTAATTTAAAATAATGTATGTTTAATTTTTACCTCATATTTAATTATTATTAGTGATAAAATAAAACTACATTGACATTGACAATCAAATAGGTTTTTTTTATTTAAAAAGAAATTTAAAATAGAAAATAAAAACTATAATCTACGGTAGAAAAACAAAATTAAAACCAAACAACCCCTTAGTTTCCTAGCATTCAAAAAGTCAAAACTTGTGGACAATTACTTAATAATATTATTCATCTAATTTTTAAATCAATCTTAACTAGAATTATGCATAAACTTATGTCATCAACCTAAAGCTAGTAATAAAATCCTAAAATATATAACCTAAAAACAAACTAAACATATAAAAATTTTGAAAAAATTTCATGCAATTAGATCAATCTCTAAACTGCCCTTATACTTAAAACAATATTGTCCATACATCAAGAGAAAGGAAATAAAAAGAAATAGAAATCTCCCTTAAATCCTACACAATTGAAAAGGAAATTCCTACCATGAAGTACTCAACCAAATTCAAAATATGCGTAAACGAGAATAAAACTATAGAGGTTCATAAATAACAAAATCTAACTTGTATTAAACTTCCAATATTCTTAATTCAACAAAATAACAAAATCAAAAAATAAATTTAAACAATATCTAAAAAATGCGAAAATTTCCAAACAATACTATACATATGCATGATTGGAGGAAAGACAAAGTCTTTATGGTAGAGGCAATGGGGAAAATTGCTGCAAATAAGCCCACATAAATGATATTCACACCTACAATATCTCTATGTAATTTATCGATAGGTGATGCCAACTATTGTATTATAACCCTCGATGGCCTATTAGTTATCCTTATGTTCCCTCATTGACCATCAGCATATTGGTCATCGTCATTCCTTCTTTTTTCTTGCCCCAGGTTATTCGAGTATCCTTTGTCTAGGCTATATGGATTGACCAACTTATTATTCTCCCCAGTGTACCTAAATAACCTCGTCTGACCATCATTAATATAACTGGCCCCCCCTAATCTTCACATCCTCAAACCCAAAGGGTCTACCCTCGGCTTTACCAGTAATTGACAAACAAGGACCAAAAACATAAAGTTTTTGTCTGATGACCCATGTCGAACCGTATTGCTGATGGATTGTAGCATCATGGATAACAATCAAAATGGTGGAGCCTTGCCTAAATCAGTAAGAGAAGGTCCATGAGGTACAAGTCAATAATTCAAATTTGGTTTAACCTATTGAACTAATATTGGAAATTATGGCTTAACATGCAAATCATTAACTAGGGTTAGATGGCTAGGTGCTTACATAAAAAGTGTATCTACTCTGTAGAGTGCATGATCCCTAATCCAAACATGTGTAACGCATTCTTATGGCTCTGCTCATAGTGCCCGGGTATTCTGCTATTGTAAAAGCTCAACCATCTCCCTCCAATGATAGTTCTAGGTACTCTTCAATTGTCTCCTTTGAAATGATAACCTTAGTGCCTCATGCATAAGAGAAAGGGCTCAGGTATTTAGTTTGACTTTCTCCCCAACCCCAATGTTGATGTAAAATTCCTTTAACGGAATTTTTTGGTACATTTCTTTTGTTTGTTTTCCTTTTTTGTTTATATAGACAAAAAAGTTAATCAATCTCTTGAATTGAAGATGTGACATTCATCTCCTCTCTTTTGTGATTATGGGCTTTCTAGTATATGTCTATACATAATATGATCACACACTAATTAATGTGTGCAAGTTTTGTGAATCTTTATAATCGAAGAAAATTTTATGCTTCATTTTTATTTTTGCTTTTAGAATTTGGAATTATAGTTTCTAATTTTAGGAATTAGTGTTTTTAATTAAATTTATGATTATTGGAATTAAGTAAGATTATTTATGTTAACTTATATTTATTAATTTTAATTATAGATTAAAATAATCATAATTTTTAAAAAGGATTTTAAATTAATCTAATATTATTTAAAAAAGTAAGTGTCATTGTAGTATATTTATGCCACATGACATAGTAACATTTGAATGTCTATTCAAAATGTGAAATTTGTGCTATGTTATTATTGACTTGACATGTAAATTTACGTCCAATCAAATTTTATTTTGAACGTTTTATAAATATTGTAGTTAATTTTGAACGCTTTGAAATATTAAGACTTATTTTAAATTTTCAAAAAATTAAGATCTAACTTGTATCTTGGTAAAAATTTTAATGTAAAAAGTACGTGTAATTTTAAACCTTTGATAAGGCAAAGTATGCCACCAAGCAAGAGTCTATTGCGGTATTAAATTAAAACTAATTTGTTGCATTACATACCCTCCTAATCTCTCCATCTGAACCTGTTTTAACGCCAATGTTCCCCATCTTCACCATAGCTTTACCAAAGTCTGCTTTGAAGGACGAGCTGTTGTTGGAGGCGATATAAAAGTCCAGCACTCCCCTGGTGATAGTATCATCGTTAAGCCTGGCATCGGATGATAGTACAGCAAACCCATTACGGATGTTACGTAGGGTTTGATCGTCGAATGTGGTCTGGGTCGACCAATCTAGAGGCACTCGGGCATCGATATTCCCCCCTTGTGGACACTTGGATTGGAGTTGTGGCAGCAGCTGAGGATCGATGGTCGGATCGGAGCCGCCATTTTCAGTGAAATTATACACTCTCCTTTGCACAAAGAAGCATGCAACTGTCCCAATTGAATGTCCACCTGAAATCAAATTTATGAAATTCCCAACTACTGAATATATGTATATAGTGTAGTAATCTTGAACATAAAATTAATCCAGTTCATTTATTCTGATGAATTAAGTTAAAAACATTTAAATTTAAAATTATGATAACCTTAGAAAAATCCAATCGGACTTAATTATTATAAAATTTATAATTACCTTAATATACACTTGTCGTCTAATATTTATTACTAACGAAAATGTTGTATCTATAGATTTTATGAAAATTTCATAATTATTTATCTAATATTATATTTTTATTAATTATCTATGTTATTTTACGTATATTATTATGTGAAATTCTATTTTATTTAAAATAATTTTGAAAATGTGATATTTTATAAATGAGTCAATAATTTATTTATACTTATATCAATATTAAAGTATTTAAAAAATATATACTTACACTCTGCGTTTACTGAACTTTTTTATAAGAAGTTAAAAAAGACATCAATTTTATGAATTAAATTGCAATATTGTCACTTTTACGTTCTAATTAATAAGGAAGGTAAGTTCACGTACCAGCAGTGAGAAGAACAAAATCCTCCTCTGAAAGACCCTTACTTTTGAACTTGGACTTTAAAAGCTCAATTGAGTCTTCAACAGCTGGGATGTTCTTAGCAAGTGAAGTCTCTGAAATTCGACCGTCTCTCCTCCCAGTAGGAACCTCATAGTTTGGACCACCAGTCTGGGAAACACCTCATTTTCATGTTCAAAATTCAAATTAATTTTTACCAAAATCCTGTCATATTTGATGATTATTTATTCGCAGACAACAAAATATTGAGGTATGTAATTAGAATAATATGGCACGGCCGAATTTAATTTAAGGAATTAGAAGTTTCACCGTAAAGTGAAATTCGTCTTTTCGCTTCCTTAAAGAAAAGCTAATTAAAATCATCACTTACCAAGGCAATTGCATCACGGGCTGCTAACGACACGATGTCTGCACAAGACACCACGCCTGGGCAAGCTGCTTCCAACTGTTCTTTAGCCTTGTTTATCACATCAAATCCATTAAGGCCTAGATTTGGTAATGCACCTCTCTCCCCAACGGGAAACTGGCCCAGCAAAATCGACCCATCACAACCCTAGTTCAAGGACCGGCATCAAAGCAATATATTAATTAAGACGCAATAACATTTGTACGTGTGCGTGAGAGAGAGAGAGGGTCAGAGTCAGAGACCTCCACAAAGCAGTCGTGGAAAAACAGCCTTAGCAACCTAGGAGCTTGTTGGGGATTGGTTGAGAACTCGTTTTGAACAACACGTTGGACGATGGATTCAGCAGTGGGGCATGTTTCAGAGTAGAAACCAACCCGCAGTTGCCCATTTGAAACACCAAACATAATACTACAAATTATAACCAACGTGAAGGCATCTAAATGGTAACGGAATAGCATTTTCTTTCTTTCTTTTTTCACAAGAAAGAATGCTCGCGAGAAGCTGAGAATGCCCCTTGCCTGGGGGCTGGTGCTTCTGCGATGGAAGTTTGACGAGGCCTTTAAATAGAGCTATACATTTTAGAAACCTGCATTGTGAGCATAATTGCATTCATTTCGGTTCCAGTTGTTTGCCACCCTCCCGTGATTCCTCCTGTCCTATAATAATAAAGTCCAAAACGCTTGTTTTCTTTTCTTTACCTTCTTACAATTAGCTAATAATAATGAAAGAATGTCACTAGCTATTACAGACAAACATTCCACTGTTTCTGTCTCTTTCTTTAGCCGGTTAATTTTGTAAGATGCTTATACCTATTTTTGAGTATGTAGTTCAAAAGTCACTCGACTATTTAATCCATTTGCCTGTTTATACGTTTACTCATCCTCATATTTGTTTTCTACGAAAGAAGTGTTCATATCGGTTTAAATGTCATATTTTCATGCAATCATTTTCTGCTCAATTGGTTGCTTAGTCAATTTATACATTTTTTAGTTTGTAAGCTTTTTTATTATATCAAAGCTTTTTTCCTGGAAAACGGAAGAAACTTGATATGGAATCACAAGTGCAAAAGTAAAAATGAAAAGGGTTTTAAACGACACAAGCTACTAAGATTTACAAAAATACATGTCTACCACGGAAAGCTTGCAAACTATAATGCAGAAAGAGCAGGACAACAACAATAACTTAGACCTTTATAACTTTTCTATCTTTAGTTCATAACTCAACCCGAGCATACGAAGCTATCCAAACAAGTTGTATAGCATAATTTCTTATAACCAGTTATAGGTAAATTCCACCTAACTTTATAATTTGCTCCTTTCATTGAATTTAATATAGATTTCTTTGGTCATAATTAACTCCCTATTTTAGTTGTAAATGGATCTAAGAAGTGAATGTGAGTAACTTGTCATATGTTCAAAAACTCTACTGTTCCTTTCTCTCCATATACCATAAGCATTGATTCTTAGTTTGAAGATACGTTAACCACTTGATCCCACGTTTCTTGTTGACACTGGAAGTTGCACTAGCTTAATATATGCCTTAGAATTGGTGTAGGAGCGTTGAAAAAATAGGTGATCCAAACTTTTAGGCAAGAAGTTTCAAAAAATACGTTGTGAGTTCGCTATCCCATTTATTTTTTTCAAAGGTTTTGAGCCTTGTTTAACGGTCATCCAGAATATAAATGAAGCCGTAGGAAGTTGCTTTTTTTCACCAAGGAACACTTATTGCAAATGATCTAAATAAAGATATGTACGAGATGTTAGTAAATTTTCTTGAGTTATGCCTTAACTAGATAGTTTTGTCCTCCTTATTTAAGTTAGGCCCATAGTTTAGCCTTAGGCGGGTACCTTAAACCATGATTACAAAGAAACCATGGTGCTCACATTACCATCTTTCCTTTATAATTATCTCTTTAAGTTTATCTCCTATTGGTATAGTTAGCTAGAGTGAGGTGAATTTTGGAATCAAGTGAAGAGGTCCTAAATTGCTCCAATCGCATATCAAAATTTGGTTTTCTCCCCATTTCCAATTAAAAATTCATCTCCTTAACCATGATATCTATCAAATTCAAAAGTTGATTGACAGTCCAAAAAATATAAAGTCTGTACTGGATGTTCCAAAAACTGTTGCCTTTTAAATACTCTTATTGCATCCATTTAGCCCATAAAGATAAATGGTCATTATAATGTCTCCATATTCTCCCGCTAAGGGTAACTTTGTTAGTAATTCTTATGGGCCTAATACCAAGGCCTCCCTACTCCTTTGGCAAGCATAACTCCTTCTAACTAACCTTAGTTTTTCCATTATTGAATGATTTACTAGTCGAAAGAAAATTCTTTGATATCTTTTCAATTACTTCAAGGAGATTTTGGGGCAAGAAGAGATGTGAACTCCAATAAATATGAAGATTATTAAGGATGGAAGTAATAAGTAGGCAAATCCTTGCAAAACATAAAGCCTTATTTTTCCAACTTTTAATTCTTCTAGAAACTGAATCAATAACAGGGTACAATCTCTATAAGTTAGTTTGAAATTAGTGATAGGAATGCCCATATACATGAAAGTAGGTATATAAATTTGAAGTCTTGGACATTTTGAGAGCTCTTGAGCAATAAGTAGATACATATAAGTGGCTTTTGGAGTTATTAAGTTTGAGGCTTAAGAGCTTTGAGTATTGGTTGAGACTAAAGTAAGATTAAATCATCTGTAAAAGATAAATTAAAAAACTTCATAGTCTTGCATTTATAGTAAATTAAAGGCATATCTTGCATAATGTTATAAGAGATAAGTTTAGTTAAAATATCAACAAGAATTGGATGCAAAGTGAGATAGGGTTACCTTGCCTAATCCCTTTAGCTCCTTTAAACATTCTAATAGGCTCACCATTCATATATAAAAACATTATATGTTGGAGTAGAGATACACAACTTTTTATCCATTAGATGGAGATGGTGGGGTAACCAAAGTCTTATAAAGTCTTTAGAATAAACTTCCAGCTAATTGTATCAAAAATTTTATATAGAAATCAATCTTCAAGAAGCAAATTCTAATTGATTTTTTTTATAATCATAGTAGGATTTGAATAGCTCATGTTCTATTAGAATGTTATCTCCAATATTCCTACCACGTATGAAAGTCCTTTGTGATAGATTGATCAAACTTCTCATCACATTTTCTAATCTTAAAGCTAAGATCTTTAGGATGATCTTGTAAATAGTGTTGTAAATTTATAATCTGGAAAGAAGTAGTATTAGGAACTTTAGAGATAAGACAAAGAACTTGATTACTTACCAAGCTTTATTACATTAATAACCTGATTACTTACGAAGCTTTAAGTTTTCTGGAAAATGAGGCATTAAAATCTAGCGTGGGTGCCTTATTGGGATGCATGTTGAAGAGGGCTTTTTCAATATCCAAAGAAATAATAGGCGAGGAGAGCAAAGTTATTGATCTTGAGATAAGTAAGGAGAGATGAAAGCATTTGGGGCCAGCACTGATGAGGAAGTATCGACTCCGATTCCTTTAAAGTAATTATAGGCTAATTCTTTTAGCCTTTCTTGGTTCTAACAAGGATCACCATTTATATTTTCTATCCCTCCAATTTTACTACAATTTCTTCTCGCTTATATGGCTTTGAAGAAGTAAGTAGATTTGTTATACCCTCTTTTCTTCCAAAGCACTATAGACTTTTGTTTTAATAGAAAATTGTGAGCTTCTAGAGTTAGTAGGTATTTATTGAGTACTACTTTCTCTTGATGCTTAAGGAATGTGATCAGGATACCTATTAATTTAACATATAGTATTGCAAACTTACCCATAACTACTGTCATTATGTTTTTATTCACTCAAATCATATGACCTAAGTTATTCCTAAATGTAGATTAATATTTCAATGTCATACAATTGGGAGACCTAATAGTCTAACCTATGCTTACGATGTCTATAAAGGAGTAATATCTTGTACAAACCATGACAATGATACAATATTATCCAATCATCTATGGACCATCATGTAAAACAAATTAAAATCTTTAATATTTGTGAAGTGTAATACGTAGAAGCCATTATACATATTAACTATATTTAGCTTAAACTGAAGGTTCCATATTAAAAAGGTGCATTTGGATAGCAAGGTAAACCCTACATTACATTTACAATTACTATAAATCTTTGCGTTTTTCTGGTTCTTTGTTTTATCACCTTGAAAGAAGAAAAACCTTTGGGCCATTCACTTAAGTCATTAATAGGATTTGTAACTTTCTCTTATGAGGACCTCATTTAGTCCTTTTCCATACTATATACTAATGTTCTACTTTTGTTAAAGGATTTGGGATTAATTAGTGAAGCTTGATATTGTGTAGGTGGGTTGGCTATGAGAGCGCTAACGCTGAGATTAGAATAAAACAACGCATGAAAGCACAATAGAGAAAGCAGTGCATGATAACAAGATTTTTTATATGCTTGTCTAAAGTTATAACAGAGACACAAGTTGATCTCAAATTGAACCACATTCAATCATTTTATCTTGATCCTTCTAATTCAACTTTATAAAAGGAGGAAGCAGATATCCTTGCTTATTCTTAGACTATTAAGGTTAATTACTTTATGATCAAACAAAGATTAAGAGTGTAATGGATCATAGATGATTATGAGAACTCTTCATTCTTCCATAAATTTGTTCTTTCAGGGAAAAACCATAACAAAATCATTTGCTTAAATAAAAATTATGGTTTTTTGGCACATACTCAGGATGAATTGTTTCTAGTTACTGAAAAATACTTCTTTATGACCCAGGTTCGACTAATGATATCTCATCTTCTTTAAATCTACTTTGTTCATTCATCGTAGATAAGATTTTAGTTGTTAATGCTAAGCACTTATTAGTGTTTTCACTCCCTTAAATATGGGAAAGGCTGCATTTAGTCTTAAACCAATAAAATCTCTAAGGCCTAATGGTCTTAATTCACTATTCTTTCAGAAATCTTACCTCCATATCAAGAATATGGTAACTAATATGATTTTGGATTTCTTTAATAGGGGTTGATTATTGATAGAGTTTGATAAGACCTTTATAAATCTTATGCATGCATAGTCCCACTAATTTGAAATGTTGGACCCCATTTTCAGAGCCCAACTATCCGGAGTCATAAAGCGTGAGTGGAATACCCCGTAGGGTTCTTTCAATGAACCCTCACTTTCTTTCATTCCAACTTTTTGAAATCAAATGAAAATGCTACCAATTTTTATGTAGAGATAGAAAAATTTGTTAGGAATCTATTGCTTCAAGAATCACTTCATTTGGAGGTCGGATGGAGAAGTTGGCTAATAGCATCAACCATGATTCTATCCTCAATCATATTGTACCTATCTTGGGACAATTGACATAACTTTTATTAAAGATGTAGGATTAAGGTAATTCTTCTACAGTTAGAAAGAGAATTTCTATATCTACAACTTTCATGAAAGCCTCAAAGCGAGATTTTTCCATTAAACAGACATACATGTCCGCCTAACGGACATATATGAGGTTGGGGGGCCATTCCAGACCTAAGAAGGTCCATTTAATGTCCATTAAATGGACATGAGCGATGTTGAGGGTCCTCACAGACCTGAGAAGGTCCGTTAAACGGATCTAAAGTTCGTCTAACGGACATAAGGGAAGCCCAAACCCCTCCAATGCCTCTCCAATGATTCCTACATCCTTTTGAACATTACTTTCACTCATAATCTTCTCAAATTCACCTTTCCTAGTGTAATATCACTTCATATCTGTTTAACCTCCAATCTTGTTTCATTAAAACCCCTAATCTCTACTCATTTGATTCATCAAAACTACTAATTCTCCTCATTTTCCATAGATGTCCTGTGTATACATCCCATGCTGCATCACCATTTATAATGCTCATATCTCTCAACTCCGATGTCCACAATTTACATACTTTATACCGTCGGAAAGCTAAAAGGATAATCTACAACTTACAAGATGACAACTTTGTCTAATTCAGCCTAGATTAATCCAATTTTTCCCTATAGTTAGTACACAAATTTACCCCTATGGAAGACTTGAAATATGAAATGTAAAACTAAATCATCATTAAGTTGTTCATTGAAAGATTGTTCTATAGGATTTAGAAAGAAAGGAATCTTAGAATTTTCTAAGGTTAGCATAAACATAAGCGACAAGTGATAGTGGAATTGTTAACACATTTAAGAGAACAACTTGTAATCCTCAAATTAAATGTTGTCTCAATATGAAGCCTGTAATGAAGTAAAAGCTAGAAGAACCAGGATGGTAATGATAGAGAAGCAAATGGTGGTAAAAGACTCTTCTTAGTAATTAATATACTAGAGCTCCATTGAAATTGTGCAAAACTCAAGATATAGCCTTGCAAATTCAATTGTGCTATCGCATTAAGTTAATTGTTTCTACATCCTAATGTATTGACTTGGTTTTAATTGCTAAGTCAAGCTAACCCCTTAGCTTGCTTATCTTTTGTACTAAACTGTCCCTTATTATTCTAATGTATTATTAATTTTAAAAATAGTTTTACACACAGGTTTTAATTAAGAGTAAGAAAAAAATAGAAAAGATAGAAAACCAAATAAATTCTATTAAGAAATAGAAGTATAGTGTTATAACAAAATTTTAGTTGAACATAAGCTTTTTCAAAATTTACCTTGTTCATATTTCCAGTAACGTATATATACTCTAAATTTTAGTAAATTATAATTTATGTAAAAGTTATAATTTTTAAATTAAATTTCAAATTTAAATTGATAAACAATTAACATATATAATTATTATCATCTTATAAAGTGATACTCCGAAAACTGATTCAGTTGAACACCTATAAATTTAACAGCTTGTTCTTAATTGTCCAATGTGATTAATTAATCAATCATAAAAATATTTTCAATTAATATGCTGATGCAATGATTATAATTAACTAGCTTCATTTATCTAATTTGGTGAACATAAAATGTTGAATATTATTAAAATAAAAGATACAATACTAAATCAAAGTTGGTAAAAGTTATATTAAGATTTGTAAAATGAAATTCGGCGTGATCTAAATTAAAAAAAATCAAATCGTCTTTTTCTCTCTATTTGTAAATAGGGTGAAAATATGATAAATATAATAAAGGAGTTTAATTTTCTTTTTTATCGACTTCTTTGTGAAATTGATTTTAAAATGCTATATCTAGGCAAATATTATATTTGGTCCATAATACTACACGAATAATGTGAGATAACTCCACAAATAATATAGGAGGGTATGCTAGAAGTGCTAGTTTGTATAGAGCTTATATTTATTTATATTAAAATTTAGATATTTTAATAATGTAATTAAAATTTTAAATAATTTAAATAAATATTAATTAAGTCCAATAAGGTCCGATATTCTTCCATAATTTTTAAATATCTAATACTTGACTATAAATTTTGTTAAACTTTACGATCAAGTTCAATTTGATTGTAATAATTGGGTTTGTATTATACAATTACAGTGACTGCTAATTTGAATAGGATAAATCATAAATACTATCGAAACCTTAATAAGGGAACACTTCTAAAATTGTTATAATGAGAGTCTTGTTAGACATGAAGGGATGTATTATACGTAATTCTTGTTTTTTAGCAACCACAAGTTTATTTATCTCCATGCTGTAGTCCATGACATCCATCATTTCTTTAATAAAAAATAAACATAACCTTTGTTAGGCTTTTATTTTATTAATATTTAATTTTAATAGAGTAAACATTATAAACAATTTAAAGAAGATAAATAAACAATATAAATTTTGTAATTATAATCTGACTATAATTTTATTTTTAAAAATATAATTATCTCATAAATTTTATCTTATAAATAAATAAATTAAATATACAAAATATAAAATATTTTTTAATGATTTATAACAAATATAAAATCAATTAGTTTTATCTTATATTATAAAAATGTAGTCAATCTTAAGGATATAGTTGATTAAAGCATAATTAAACTCGAGAGATACCGCTCTATCTCAGGTTTGAATTCACTTAAGCCATTCAAAATGATATTTAGAGCCCTTGATTATTTATTAATTTCAACTTTAAAAAGATTAGTTGAGTAAGAAATAAAGCCAGAGATGCAACCGCTAATTTAGGAAGCAACCAAAAGAACCGAGCGATAAGAAGTCTCTAGTGGTGAGCTCAGGATTGGAAGGACTCGCTTGTGTTTTGTTGTTGTATTAGTTTAATGAAAAAGATTTCACCGAATAATCAATTGTCAAAAAGAGCAAAACCAGTTGGCTTTTCCTGCAAAACTGCTGGCGCTAGCGGTATAACCCCAAAGCAACACAGGAAAGCAGAGACCGACACAGTCGCAAGCACAAAACCTGGGTGCGCTGACCACGAATGATTAACCGCATGCCACGAAACTGGTTTTCTACACGGCGTGGCTGTTTTGTATGCTCTCACAGATTACACCTGTACACTTATAAATAGTATGCACCACTGCCCACCTCCATGTCAAGTTTAAACGACTAAAAAAGTGCTTCAGAAGCCACACCTTTTCATCTATAAACAATCACAATCATTATCTTTGGACAAGAAAAATAAGCCATGTCTAGCACCGCTGGTCAGGTCATTCGCTGCAAAGGTACTGTCTTTCATCTTTTTTTGTTAGTTTTATTACAAAACATTTGATTTAGCTTAATAGGACCCTTATTCTTCCAAAATTTTAAACCCTTTTTCTTCATCTTTTTGCCGCTATTCTTGTTATAGTTATATTGTATTTCGTGTATCTTGTCTTGGGTTCATCTCGTTTTCTCTCCTTGATGATCAGTGATAAGTATGTTGAATCCGATCATGAATTAAGTTTGATGATTAGCTGATCGTCTTCTAGTTCTTGCTTATGACTATGTTCAAGATTATAAATTAAGGACGCAAAGTTTTCC
>JANKOE010000006.1:23991217-24010277 GCA_026284465.1 Erythroxylum citrifolium
GATCCAAGATCCTGTCTTGGCATCGCGTGGTTCCAACATCTTGTGTTGGCAACCTTGTCGAACGATTGGTCGATGTCTAGCGATCCAAGATCCTGTCTTAGCATCGCGTGGTTCCAACATCTTGTGTTGGCAACCTTATCGAATGATGTCGATTGCTCTGCCTTTAATCCCATTTAATTAAACTATTTCTGCCAAGAAATCTAAAACTTTTTATTGATGACGACGAAAGTGTGGGTCGTTAAAAAACCTAACTGGCACCATCAGGAAAAAGATTCCCATGAATTACATGCACAAGTGCGTGAGCAACAATAAAATGCTCAACAAAGAAATAAAGCAAGCTTATCTATGGATAGAAAAATGTCGTTCGGCCCAAATTTGTGGGTTTGGTTTGGCCTTCTTCGTCTCGTGCGCTCTTTAGCGTTTATTCTGCCGTGGTCATCCTCTCAGCTTCTTCCTCGGCTTTTTCATCGCGAGAGCTCGTTAGAACGACCGCTCCGTCAAGCGCCCTTGTTTCCGCTAGGTAGCACTCCTTGGCGATTTTCTGCTGGCTTCTGACAACACCGGTTCCATGTGGGGTAGGAAACTTCAATGCTTGGTAGTAGGTGGAGACGACTGCTCTAAGTGCATTTTGAGTGGCTCTTCCTAGTATAGCATTGTATGCTCTCGCGAACTTGAAGACAAAAAATTCAACGCTCTTCTCCACCTGGCATAGCTTCTGCCTGAATTTTACATTCAATAATACCCGAGCGAATGGATAAGTCGATGCTCCAGTTACCCCTTTGATGGGCCCCTCTATTGGTAACAGTCGCTCTTCCAGAATTTCCATTTACTTGAAAGCGTCGTAATATAACAGATCGACCGAGTTGCCCGTATCGATCATTACCCGCTTTACCTCACTACCGTCCATATTCAGGGTGACCACTAATGCGTCATCATGGGAGCAGCTTACACCATCTAGATCAGATTCGTCAAACGAGGTCACCCCATCGTTCGGCTTCTGTATCTTTGCTAGCAAGTTGTCACCGACCTTCCTGGCATATCTCTTTCTTCCTTTAGCGGTCAACCCTCTTGCTGCGTTTCCCCCAAAAATCATGTTTATGATCCTGACCGGTCGGTCATCTTGTCGCTCGGCATTTCTATCATCTCTTGCTCTAGATTATGCCCTTGTGTCATGTCGGTCGTCCGAATTCCTATTTTGCCTCCCTTCATCATTTCTGCCATTTTTCCTTTGAGGCCTTCGCCAAGTGTCGGACCGGTCGGTCCTACCCTCGTTATCCCGACCGGTATTTTGCCCGTACCTCAAAAATCTACTCAGCCTTCCCCTTTGGATAAGGAGCTCGATCTCCTTCTTGAAGTTCCAGTAATTCTTCATATCATGACCGACATCCCTATGGAAGCGGCAGTATAAAGAGGGATCCATATGCTTTAGGGGAGTTCTCATCGCATTAGGTTCTGGGAGCGGTTCCCCTTCAGCTCTCATGACCTCTAATTCCTCCGCATATCGCCTATTGAGCGTGGTGAAGGTTTCGCGTCGCGGATCGTGTCGATCGATCGGCTTCCGCCAACTTGACTGACCTCTCTGCCTTTTATGCACATCATCGGATCTTCCACTCGACCCGCGGTCGTCTGCTCTGCACTTTATGTTTTTTAACACTTCTTCAAGCTGGATGTACTTGTCTGCCCGGCTTCTTATCTCCTGAATTATACGGGGCTGATCTAGGGCCAACGATTTTTTGAATTCTTCGTCCCTTGTGTTGCTCATGAGCACCGCCAACATGGACGAGCAGGTGAAGTCAGGAACTTCCACAGCTTCATTGTTAAACCAGGTGATGAACTCCCGTAAACTCTCATCCCTTCCCTGAATCAGCTGCATCACCTCCAAAGTAGTCTTCTGTGGTCGTTTGCTTGTCGCAAATTGGTTAAGGAACAGTCGCTTAAAATCCTCAAAGCAAGTGATGCAACCTAGGGGTAGATTATTGAACCATCGCCGAGCTCCTTCTTAAAAGGTAGTATAGAACGCCTTACATTGAATTGTATCAGGGACGCAATGTAGGTTCATCATTGACTGGAAGTGTTGCAGATAATCTAGGGGATCGATTTTCTCATTATACTTTTCAGGTGTCGGTATTTTGGTACCGACCGCTGGAAGGCTATCCAGGATCTCTGGAATGAGGGGGGAGTTGTATTATACGGGCGCTCGGCCCGCATAGGAATTCTTGGCCAGATTGATTCGATCGTCTACGATTTTTTCTAGGGTTTCCATAGGATGGCGATCGGCCATCGCACCTAGCTGCCGAGCGGGAGTTTGCTGTCGCCCCGGGTGAGACTGCAGGATTTGACGAATCACTAGATTAGCCGCTTTCTCTATCTGCCTTTGTGTGAGAGGGGTTTGTTGCGGTGCAGGAGGATTGGCATCCAGAGGATGCTGAGAGTGGAGATGGGAATTAGTTTCAGCGTTATCCTCCAGGGCCACGCTCTGCTCTTCTTGGTTTTGGTTTTGAGGCTGGGGGTTATCGTTCGGGTGTGAAGATTGCGTGTGGGAATCGGTATGTGTTGGTGGGAGAACAGCAGGCAACTGCAAAGCCATCCGTTGCAGTGCAAGTGCCGTAACGGTGGCTACATCAGGATTGGCTGCTGCCGCCTGACTGATCTGTGTGGTTCTGGACGTGGTGCCCTGACATCGGGCCCCACGGTGGGCGCCAAATGGTTCATTCTGATCTTGCTGGGGTTGAACATCGTTGTTTGGATCCATGATAGGTGAGACTCTGGCTATGGAATACCTGCAAAACAAATAACGACGGGCCGGGAGTTGATTTCCGGGAGGCCCCTCCGACGCTCAAGTCAATCTTTCTGTGAGGGTTTCGGTTGTAACAAGTAGGAGAGCTAGGGTTGAGATGTCATATCTAAATCAGGGAGGAATAGTACCTTATATACCTGAGGTTGCCGATAGGTTTAGGTCTTTACGTTTACATAGGAGATTATCTCTTGTGACCGGGCCGTCCACATCTGGGCCTAGGATTGGGCCTTATAAGGCCGGCTCAGCCGACTCAACCACATAGAAATCTGAGATCACCTGAAAGCTCCTGTGAAGGTAGTGCCAGGTAAGCTCAAGGGAAAAGACATCAGCCCTTGCATGAAGCTTGCAATTGTTTCACACAAATGTGTGCTAGATTTTTCAAGATCATAACTGAATTGAAGCTTTTAAGTATAATTCAATATCATCTGAAAAATTGTAAGACTACCGATCAGTAATTAATTTGACGTAAAATACGGATATCTAAACCAAAAATTAATATCAAGAACACATGTTGTTTCTACGCAAATCCCGTCCAGTTTATAAAAACCACGTAATAGTGATGCGAAGGTTTTTATGTGATTGATTCAAATGAAATATATGAAGAAAGACAGAGATAACGAAATGTTGAACAAGCATGTTTAACTTCCACGGATTTCTGAGTCGTCCAAGCATCAAGGGCGTGATTCACTACGTCTTCCAATTTAGGGAGGAGAATTCCTTTGAGCCTTTCATTATACAAACCCTGCAACAATACCTTCTCTAAATACACCATTTTGGCCTATAAGCTCTGCAAAGGAATCCATATACCAGAACTCCACCAATTTTCCTTCTTGTTGGGGTATAAAATAGTCGAAATCTGCGTCCGATGAGAGGACAACAGGCCGACAGGCTAAGCTTGTTTTGAAGAGTGCACCATATCTGCAATTATATGTAAGGTTAAAGGTCATCGCGGCTGTTTACTGAAGCAACAACTGTGCATAGTGAAACACATTTGTTGTTGAGTTCTTACATAACAGTGTTCATGGAAGTCCGAAAGAAACAATAAAAAAGAAGATTTCCTAGGCATTCCTAACCATACAACTGTGATAAAGAATGTAACGCTATTGCCCTTGTCATAGCAGAAATAAGAAAGAGAGAACAGTTATAAGTTTCTGATTACTTTCTGCGAAAGGGTCACTTAACACTTTCTCATTCTGCTTTTGAAAAATGAAGGCATATCAAGATGAAGCGTAAGGATTTTTTAATGAAACATGTAGATTTATACGTGTATAATTGTATATAAAAGTTATCGTAGTTGAGCTCAATTAATTAAAGTGGTCTTATATATTTATGATATTTTGAATTTTATGTTGAGTTTTAAACAATTAAAACCCAATATGAAGAACTGAACTGTCTCTCCAATAAGAGGCAGGCCCATGGAACCTGGAGCTGGAGGAAGCTTCCCATTACATTTTGGATTGATCCATTTGAATACCCAATAGTGAGTTACAGTTGCCAGAAGCAAAAGGCTGATGCACCTCATTTTGGATCCTCCACGGTGTGACAGAAGACTAGGATAACCAGAACTTTGCGATTCGCAATGAAGAGTGGGAAAGCTTCTTATATAGACTTTGTTCAGTCCAATAGGCGAACGTCTTTCACATGCTTAATAAAAAATCGCTCAAACGGGTCTCTCGGTTATTCATAACTTGTTTATTGTCTAAACCTTTTTGAAATGTTAAGGTTTATGTGAACTCTACCGAACGAAGAAAACAAAATTCACTAACTTCACCTCAATTATATTTCATGTTAAATTGTTTATTTTGGTGCAACTTAACTTGGCTCTGCTAACATATATATATATTGACATTAAGGAAATCAGACTTTATATTAGTTTAAGTGTTCATCAATGATTTAACTACACTTTTATATGTCTCTTTCATAGCAACTTACTAAAGTTGCCAGAAACATTTGAAAATTTTAAAACTTGCTCCTTTTTTGGATCAAAATGTTCAAAAACTAACTTTAATGATTGTATAAATTGATCTAATAATTTCTCCGAACATCATATTTAAATGAATTTCGAAGGTGCTACCTCTCATTCATTTTAAATTCTGTCGGCTGAAGTTTTTTCCATTGAACATTCCTACCTCATTGACCAAGAAAAATTAGTCTTTACTATTAAATTAATCTTTGAATGGGTGTTCACCTAGAAACTTAGTTTTCTATAGCGTATTTAATATTGCCACCTAGAATTCAATAAATAGTTGTTTCACTTCATTATCTTTGTGTATTTTACAATTGAAAATATAATAATTCCTTTATGATATGTATATTTGAAATCTCAAATTCAATTTCGTGAGCATATAACTATATCTTCTACGAAATCCCAAAGTTATGTTATTTCAGTTAAATAGAATCCACACATTTGTTTAACTCTAAAATCAATTAGTTCATTGACATGTGAGAAAATGTACATTTTTGACAAACTGTCAATTAAAAATAATATTAGATTTAGATGTAACATTTTTATTCTATGAGATTTATGTTGTGAGTTATTCAATCAAATAAATTTTCTTTAAATAAATATTACTTAACCGATTATTTTCTCCGCGGTTAGGTTGATATTAATGAATAAGTCGCAATACCGAAGTTGGTAGGCAGGCAGGCATCATATGCTTCTTTCATGCATTAAGTTTGTTTGATTATATATCACATTCCTTACTATTTCGTGCAGTCGAAACTTTTGACTTCTCAACATCCAAATATAATGCACGATTTCGCGTAGTCAAAACTTTGCACTTATCAATCGGGCCCAAATATGGTGCTGGTCTTACAGTTTATTGTGATGGGTGCGTTAATGAGATTCACCATCCCATATGCGTAATTTAAAGGGATCCGGTCCGGTCCGGTGTGATGTTTTTAATTATTATGATTTTTTAAAATTTTATTCACTGTAAATTTTATATAAATATACGAATAATAAAAACAGAAAATTTAATGTGTAATTTAAAATTTACAGTGGATCCGTACCAAAACTTCTCATTGGCAATCAATATTGGCAGTGCCGGGCCTTACTTTTACTCCCAGTTAGTAATTAGCAGCGTTTACTTATCAGAGGATATTAACTGCTATTTAATAGTTGGATGTTGAAAAGTCGAATATTAAACGGTCAAGGCATGTTGAATAGTTGAATATTAAATGCTAGTTGCAGACAGCCTGTGACTTTTCAACAATCCTCCCTCCGCAAATAATACGCTATGTCGTTTAGTCAAATCTTTGCACTTAACAATCAATATACTAGTCGTACAGTTTGTTGTCAGGAGTATGCGCCGGGTGCGTTGACATAGCGTCTAAGTGGCTGTGACTCTATCAACTTTGATTCACCATCACTTTCGTAATCTTAGCAGTGCCGGGCCTACTTTTACGCAGCATTGCATTGCCACGTTTACTCGTAGGATATTAAATGCTATTTAATAGGAAAGAAGAAATTTCAACCTTTAAGACTAACGTTCAATTTCGTTTCAAGTTAAAACTTTGCTTGTTATAATTATAATTTTATTTGAATGATTTTTTTACATCGGTCAAGTATGAATCTAAGATACATTAATTTAAAATTTGCATAATTTTTTTTTACGATCTAACTTTTGAGTTTTGAGTGATTAAAACATTAATAAATATTAATTTTTTATCACTCAAAACTTCTGAGTATTTACTTTTTATTTTTAGATTATTTATTATTTATAAAATGTAATTAATCATTAATAAATAGTTTAATTTTTGTAATTGTAATTTTCATTATACTTATGACTGTAGCATCAACTGAGAGAAGTTTTTCAAAGTTAAAATTATTGAAAACCTATTTGAGGCTACCAATATCATAAGAAAGCTTGAATAATTTAGCTATTTTATGTATCAAGAAAGAAATATTAGACAATATTGATCTTGTTAATATTATTAATGATTTTGCATTTAGAAATATGTGAAGAAATATTTTTCATAAATCATAATCATTTGTGTGTTTGTTAGTGCAATTCTCTTAGTGTTTTGCGGTCTAATATTCGATTGATATTATTGCTATTTTGTTGTTACTTCTACTATTTTTAGTGATTTTATTGTTACTGAAATTTGTAAGATATTATTAACTGATGTTATGATTATTTAATACTTTGTTGAGTATGTAGACTTATAAATTGAGTCACTTATGTATGTATATTAAATTTTAATAAATAAAAATATGCTTTTAAAGTTTACATGCCTGTATATTATCAATTTATTGAAACCTTTTTTTTACTTCATCTAGGGCTTATAAAACGTTAACGTTAAGAACGACCATCAGAACATCAATCCATTATAAATTATAATCAAAACCTTCAAATTTTCATATTAAAATTTTGAATGAGGGAGAATGTTATGTTTCATTAAAAAATTGATGAATATTTGAAAATACTTAATATATTAATATCTAGATATATAATCGAACTCGTACAAAAATATTAAGCAATTTTTTGTAAAGGATAACTAAAAGTAGGAATCTCTAATTACTACAATGTTTGATGTTAGGCCATTCAATTACTTAAAAGTTAAAATGAGAGTGATCCATTTGTTTTAATTGTCCAAAAGGTATGGATAAATAAGCCATGTGTCCTTATTTGTTAATTGACAGAGATGTATCTCACCACAATTGTTCTAAAGGAGATGAAAATGAATTGATCTAATTACCAACAAGACCTCTAAGCATTAAATTGTGACTGTTGCTGGAAAACTGTAGCTCCTCCCTTCTTGACAATAGATAAGCACTGAAATCCATAGCCTATCACCCAGAGAAGCATGGTAAGGATGCGTGCTTTAAAAAATAGCATGGACCTTGGCCCTTAGATTTACTACGAGGGCACTCTTCTCAGATGGTACGGAGCTAAGTGTAAGGAAATAGGGACAAGATCTAATTTCCACTGTAGCGGAATAATTATAAAACTTTTTCGTATTTTGATTTCTTAAAAATCAAGATTATTTTAATTCTATGAAATGATTAACACATAAATCATAATAAAAAAGTAAATTTTAATTCGTACCTTATTTTAAAACTTGATCATTTTCTTGTCGTATCTCTCAAACTGTTTCTGAAACTAGCTCATCTCAACTATCATAACTGTACAGATGTCCAACCTCTAATAATATCCACATAATAAGTTAAGAGAACTCTATAACTCTTATAAAGAAGGTTAAGCAAGAAGTGCTAGCCCCATTAAAGTTTAAGCATATTTATAATAAGTTTTGAATATATCAATAATTTAATTGAAATTAAATTATAATTTTAATTAGAATTACAAATAATTCTAATTAAATATCAATTATGCCCAAATAAGATCTAATATCTCATATTAATTATTATTTGTTAAATATTTCATATTTAATCATAAAGTTTCTCAAACTATAAAATCAAGTCCAACTTAATTAAAAATATCTTTACTTTCTTCAACCTGTTATTTATATGAAACTCATTTAGTTTCTAAATATGTTGGCAATGGATGTAAATTATAACCCTAACTCATATTTAGGATTAGATAAATTAAACTCCTTTAATTTATATTTAATTCTTTAATTAAACAATTTATATCCATAAATCAAGATGTTGTTTAGCAACATATCATGACTACCCAAAGATTTAAGAATGACAAAGTGATTTTGATTAACCTTTCTATGCATAATTTATTTCTTTCATCATACAATGTTTTGAGTAGACATTAAGCATGGAATTAATGTCTAATTTATTTTAAATCCAATCATATTAGTTCTCCGTCATTAGCTATTGATTCAATTAATAAAAATTGTAAACTATTTACAAAATGTCATTACACTTTAGTCAAGGATTTTTTGAATCAATACTAAATGAGAACAACGGAACATTATCCCTAATTGCTTTAGGGTGATGAATCATATCTTTATCACTCAACTATCTCCATATAGTTAATGCTACATCCAATGTCTATAGATTGAGCTGTCCTTAATTAGAACATATCTTAAATAGTATCAAAATATTAAAATCCATATATAAAATCACTTTGGGGATCGCAAGTAAAAAGATCGCTTATATAATCATCAAAATGAAAATTTTCATAGACATACAAGTAATTTTCTAAATGAATTTCTCATATAGGGTCTATTTAGTGAACTTATTCGTTAACAAACACTCACACGTTTGTCTAAGTATCTTCGTACCTTAGCCTATGATATTAACTAGACACCAATTCTTAATATTGATTGTTTTCCAAGTGATTAGTTTTTTCTTTATTTCATTTTCTTTATTTTTGTTTTATTTATTTTATCTTGTTGTAATTTTGGTTTATTCATTTAATTATCTTTTAAAATTATCTACATTAACAATGTATTTGTGGTTTATTTCAGTGATTAAGGTTTAACGTCATCGTCATAACTCACAATGGAAGGATGGAGCAGATGGAGCTACGATGTGTCTTCTAATACGTAACATCACCATATAGGAGAGAGAGGCTTCCTCACATGTTTCTAGAGGCTCAGCTGATATCTATGATGTGTTGCAACATTTTTGGGAGTATTTATTACAATCATGAATTTCAAACACCGACCTATATGTGGGAGTCACTGAGCATATACAACTGACCTCATGGTGCATCATACGAGAATAGTTATAGTTATAATTCAAAATGGAGCAATTCTTATGTTTGTGGATGGAACGATTACACTCTAGCTGAATATTTATAGCACCAAGTACCTCAAGCTCAGGAGCCAACTCTGGAAGATATGATGGCCAATTTTATTCAAGAATCAATCACGAGGCATTAGGAAATAGAGGCTCGTATATAAAATATGGTGAATTGGATCCACTAGTTATCAAAGATAATATCTAACAAGATGCAAAGGAGTTTACCTAGTCCTACTAAAATAGATCCTAAAGAATATGGAATTTCAATCACCCTTAGGAGCAAAAAAGAGGTTTTGGAAGAAGAAAAAAGTACTACAGATGAATTAATAGAACTCCTTACTGAAATGAAAGCTAACTGATGCGAGTTCAAAAGTGAAGAAAAGACAAGGGTTGGCTTCATAAATGTAGTGACATTTTAGGGAGATCTTTCAGAAGAAGAAGTCTTCATCCAAGAAGAAGAAGAAGAAAAGTGACAAAAGGTAATTTAAGAAGATGAACCAAAAACCTGTGTCCGGGAAGAAGAAGAAGAAGAAGAAGAAGAAGAAGAAGAAGAAGAGAGGAAGAAGGTGGTTGAGGAAGAATTGGGAAGGAACCAAAAAAGGAAATATGAAGCATTAGTAGTACGTTAAGTATGGAGGGTTCCCAGTTTTTTAAAGACCAATTGTTTGAGCCAACTGATGATTTAGGGAGTTTCAATAGCCCTTATTTTATTAACAGTTTGCCATTGAAAAGAGCATTAATGCAGTCGTCAAGATTTATTAATTCGAGTAATTATGCTCTTATTACTATCTTGCAATAGGTGGCTTACTTATAAGCCACAAAACCCTTATGTGAAAAGACAATTGGAAGCAAGTTACTGTTTATAAACCTAAGATGAGGGTAAAAGTGAAAAGAGCTAACGATGTCAACAAGCACTGCTTGGGAGGCAACCCATGAATTAGGATTGGTTTGAGTTTTATTTAGTTTTTTTTCATGTGCTTATATAGGATTTTATTTCACATTATTTTATGTTATGTTATTTCCATGTTCTTATTACCCCTTCTCTTTATATCTTACAAGGATGTTAGTCTAATATTGGATAGATAGTCTTAAAATCAGAAAATCGTCCTATTCAGAAAAGTATTAACTAAATCTTCTCATTTTTCATATATGCTTATATTTTGTACGTTGGGGACAATGTATAACTTTAAATGTGTGGAAGAGGTTAATGATTTTCTTAAGCTTAATATATTGTGGTTATTAAATTTTATTAACCGATATTTATAATTAATTGAAATATGTGAACCAATACTTTACTTCATTATTGAATATTGATTTGGATTAGTATGCAAAAGGATGATATTCATAATAAAATTGCTTTTATAGGTCATATTGTTAGTAATCATTGAAATTATCAAGTTGAATGAAAATTGCAAATTGTTTACACACATATACCCAATCTTTTTTGTGAGCTCTTGAGCTTAAAAGAAATTTTTCAAAATTTTAAAGCTCTTTTCATTCTTTTATGTGTGTTATCATGCATAGTTGAATGATTTTAGAACTTGTTTTTTTATTATGCATATTGAGATCATATTTGTTAAATTAGAAACATTGAAGAGATGAAGGCACTTAGATTCAATATTTTTTTAAGCCTATTTCTTTGATAATTATCTTACTGATATGTGTTTAAATGTTGATTCATTTCATGTACTATACTTAGTGATTAATGCCTTAGAAATTCTTAGGATACTCACTTTATCTCATATTTGATCTTAGGTACTTTTCGAAAGTAAAGATACTAAAGTGACTCGAAAGCATACCATTTAAGCCTTCTTCTCAATTTCCATATTCTATTGATTTATAGAGCATGACGAAGAAGAGGATTGAAAGAAGAAGAGGCAAGAGAGAATGTTAAATGAAGAACAAAGAAAGGAGATCTCTTATAGCCGTGAGAGGGCTATGCACATGCACAGCCATGAGAGGCTTGCACAGCCGTCCAATGACCTTTCACGGCTATGATTGCAATGACCTTGCATGATTGTGAATGTGAATTCTCACACCGTGAGAATTAACTTGAGAAAGCTAGGTTTCCTTAATTGCTAGGTGTCACTCGGTTTAAACCTAAATTTTACTACATAAAGGAAAAGGGAGTGACGACAGAAAGGACATTCGGGGAAAGACCTAGCTAAAAACTCCCTTCTCCTATATTGTCTTCATTATTATTCATTCTTCCACACCGATAGCGGCGATATAAAGGATGGTGATGGTGAGAGCTTAAAGATGGAGATAGAAGGATAACTTTCCTAACATCGGTTCAGAGGTGCAATCGAGGCCGAGGAGCACATTAAGCAGATTATTGTTATGTATTGTTGTCTGTAATCTTTTCGGTTTTTTATGTTATCTTGTATGGATTGATTGGGTATTGTATGAGAATGATTTTAATACTCTATTGAATCGTTTTTAATGAAAACCCATAGCTAAAACTTGAATGCAATACGTAACAGTCAAGTTAAAGTTCATATGTGGCAACTAACGGTATTAATCGTTAGAGATAATGTAGTATAAGTTTAATAATCCGATCTTATGTGAGTCTTACTTAGATTGATCTATTTTTCTCACTTGTAATGCGGTTGTCTGGATAAACTTAGAGAGCTTGTTCTAGGTTTACCAATAGTTAAGGTTAATTAATGAGCTCTTCTTGATTAACTATAATCTAAGGAAAAACCAAAATCAATAGAGCTTATTGTTAGTTCGCAATCAATAGTCTTAAATAAGGTGTAAAGACAATAATTCAACGACATCTACGAAATTGTGCTTAGGCTGAAATTAAACCAAAGAACAGTATTTCAACTCATTCATCAACTTTATCCCTTTGCTTCTGTTTAATTTGATTTATTTTTATAAATTCAATTTTACTTTATCTTCTATTTTGCTTCAAACCAAAACCTCATGTTTTGCTTATACAGAAAATTTAGCAAAGTAATTGGAATTAATCTATTTGGGATCAACCTAAACTTACCACTAGCTATAGCCTTAGTCTAGTTATTTTGGTAGTGTTATGACACACAACTAATTTTGGCACCATTGTCAGGGATTAATGTCCTTTTCTTTTATGAATTTATTTGTTTTATTTTATTTTTATTTGTGGTTAATTTCTTTTCTTGTTTGGTTAGTTTCAGTGCATGACACAATCTTCTCACACTGGTGAATTGAAAATTGATCTAGAACTTGAAAGAATGTTACGCAAAGCGAGAAGACAAGTTGTTCAAAGTTCCGAGGATCCATCATCATCTGACAAAAAACTTGACTCCTCACTAGGAATTCAAATAGCTATAGATTTACTTTCAAATTCTTATAGTGCTTCCAAGTCTGATACTGCTTTTAACATGGTTGAGCAAAATAATGATCGTACTCTTAAACAATTGGTTGCCCCTGATTTTAATCATCAACCGTTATGCATTGATTTTCCTACTATTGATGTTGCTTTTGAGCTTAACTTTGGTTTAATTCATCTTTTGCCTACTTTTCGTGGTATGTCAGGTGAAGATCCTCACAAGCATCTTAAGGAGTTCTATATGGTCTATTCTACCATAACGCCAACTAGGTGCAATAGCACATTAAGTTGAGAGCATTCCTATTCTCTTTGGGAGACACTGCTAAGGATTGACTTTATTACTTGCCCTCCAGATCAATTACCACTTGTAATGAGATGCAGAGACTTTTTCATGAGAAATACTTTCCTACGTCTTGAGCTACAAATATTCTAAAGGAGATATGTGAAATTCAGCAATATCATAGGGAACTATTATATGAGTAGTAGGAGCATTTTAAGAGGTTGTGTGCTAGCTGCCCGTATCATTAAATTAGTTAGCAACACTTGATATAATATTTCTATGAGGGGCTTCTTCTATAAGAAAAAAAATAGGTAGATGTAGCAAATAGAGGAGCACTGGTGGACAAGACACCTATTGAAGTCAAAAATCTCATTTCCAACAGAGCTATTAACTCCCAACAATTTAGTATTCGAGAGGACGCCCAACCATTAAAGGTCAATGAAGTTAATACTACTACATTGGAGCAACAGATAGCTGGGTTGACATCTTTGGTTAGGCAAATGGCTGCAAGTAGTGCTCAACAAGTCAAGGTATATGGAATTTGTATAATGGCAGGACATCCCACTAATATGTGTCCAACTTTGCAAGATACATCTATAGAACAAGTGAATGCTTTTGGAAGCTTTCCGAGTAAACCACAAAGGAATCCTTGTTACCTATATGCACATAACTTAGGATGGAAGAATCCTCCATTCAACACCTATGGGCAACAAGGACAATGACAAGGTTCCTATCAACAACCATATCAAAGACAAGGTCAACCATCAAGTTCGGGACCTTAACTAGAAGAAATGTTGAAAACGTTAACTCAAAATACCACTCAGCTCTAAAATAATGCCATACAATTGTAATAACAAACAAGAGCTAACATCCAGAATCTGGAGAATCAATTGAGTCATATAGCTATTGCAGTGAGCTGATTGGAGATTTAGAATTTAGGTAAACTTCCTTCTCAAAAAGTTGTAAACCCAAAAGAGAATGTAAGTGTTATTACCTTGAGAAGTATTAAGGAAATAGAGGCATCACGCAAGACTACTTTTCTTGGCGATGAGGAAGAAGCTGAAAAAGAACTTGAAGTGCCTCCAAAAAAATTGGAAACAGGACTCAGGTAAATTCCAAATCTTTTGTGATTAAAAGTTTTACTAATACTTTGCCTCCTTTTCCTTGTAGGCATGCTAAATCAAAGAACGAAGAGCAAGATAGGGGGATTTTGGAGTTGTTCAAAAAGGTAGTGGTGAACATACCTCTAATTGATGCCATTAAGCAAGTTCCTCAATATGCCAAATTTCTCAAGGAGTTATATACGTTTAAGAGGAAATTAAGGGGAGATGAGAAAGTAAGTATCGGGGAGAGTGTGTCCGCAGTCATTCAAACAAAGCTTCCTCCAAAGTGTAAGGATCCAGGAACGTTCCCCCAAAGTGTAAGGATTTAGGTACGTTTACAGTTCCCTACAAAATTGGTGATACCTAATTTCAAGCAATGTTAGATATAGGAGTTTCAATTAATGTTATGCCATATTCCATTTATACTTCATTGAATTTGGGATCATTGAAAGAAACACATGTTATAATTCAATTGGCTGATAGATTTAATGCTTATTTGGAAGGGGTTGTAGAGGACGTTTTAGTTCATGTTAACGAATTGGTTTTCCTAACTGACTTTTATGTATTGAACATGGAGAGAGAACCTTCGTCTAATTCCACACTTATGCTTCTGGGTCGACCATTTTTGAAGACATCAAAGGCAAAGATTGACGTGGATGCAAGAACATTGACTGTAGAGTTTGGCGGTGAAATTGTCTGCTTTAATATAAGGTACCCTAGTGATGTTCATTCTATTTTGTCAATTGATGTCATTGATTCTTTGTCTCAAGAAATTTTTGATATGGATAGTAAAGATGAGTTAGAAGTCATTCTTTGCATAAGTTTAACAGAAAACATGTTGCAAAGTTCTAACTTGTTCATTGTAGATGAAATGGAAGAAATTGTGCTAGCACTGTAATCACTAAAAACAATTCAAAAAAATATGTATTTCAAAATATTGAATAGCCAATATCTAATACAAAATCTTTACCTTCGGTTGTGCAGGCACCTACAATTAAATTGAAGCAATTACCGAAGCAATTGAAATAATTGTTTTTAGGAGGAGAAATACTTATGGTAATCATATCTAAGAACTTAACTAGGCCTCAAGAGGAAAAGCTCATTCGAGTGCTTAAGGACCACATCACAGCTATAGGGTGGACTATAGCCAACATTAAAGGTATTAGCCCTTCGACGTGTATGCATCAAATTTTGTTGGAAGAAGGATATAAACCATCAAGAGAATCACAAAGAAGGTTGAATCCTCTGATGATGGAAGTGGTAAAGACATAGATTTTAAATTTGCTTGATGTTGGTATAATTTATCAAATTTTGGATAGTAAATGGGTGAGTCTAGTCCAAGTAGTATCGAAGAAAATTGGGATTATTGTGGTGAAGAATGAGAATAATGAGTTTGTGCCTACAAGAATTCAAAATAGATGGCGAGTGTGCATCAATTATAGAAAGTTGAATGCTGCTACATGCAAGGATTACTTTCCACTCCCATTCATCAATGAGATGCTTGAGCGACTTGTGGGACGATCTCATTACTATTTTCTGGATGGATATTTGAGATATAATCAAATCATGATAGCTCCGGAGGATCAGGAGAAAACAACTTTTACATGCTTATTTGGTACATGTGCCTACAGAAGGATGCCGTTTGGACTCTGCAATGCCCCAACCACCTTTAAAAGATACATGGTAAGTATTTTCTTTGAGTATGTTGAACATATTATTGAGGTCTTTATGGATAATTTTCCTGTCTATACGGAGTCATTTAATGCATGCTTAGATAATCTAAATTGTGTACTTGAACGTTGCATCGAAACTAATCTTGTTCTCAATTCTAAAAACTATCATTTTATGGTTGAACAAGGAATAATTTTAGGATATGTAATTTAGCTAAAGGAATTGAAGTCAATATAGCTAAGATAGAAATTGTGCAAAACTTACCTTATCCCATAAATGTGCGAGAAGTTCAATATTTTCTTGTCCTTGCTGGTTTTATCGTAGTTTTATCAAAGATTTTAGTAAGATTTCAACAAAACTCTATCATTTGTTACAAAAGGATGCACACTTTGAGTTTGATAAGGAATTCAAGGAAGCATTTGACAAGTTGAAATAACTTTTGACTTTGGCATCAACCATTTGACCACATAACTAGAGTCAACCATTTGAGATTATATGTGATGCGAGCAATTTTGTTATGGGTGTCGTCCTTGGAAAAAAATGTGGAAAGATGACTCATGTTACTTACTACACTTCTCGAACACTCAATTCAGCTCAATACAACTATTCCACCACTAAAAAGAAGCTTTTAGCTATTGTGTTGTCTTTGGATAAATATAGACCTTATTTGTTTGGTTCTAAAGTGATTTTGTATTTTGATCATGCATTATTAAGGTACCTTTTTATCAAAGAAAGAAGTGAAACCAAGGCCAGTTAGATGGATTCTCTTACTCTAGGAGTTTGATTTAAAGATCAAAGACAAGAAAGGTGTAGAGAAATCAGTCGTGAATCACTTGAGTCGAGTGGTGAAGAAGGAGGATTTAGTACCATTGCAAGAATTGTTTCCAAATGAGCAATTGCTAACACTTCAAGATAAGGTTCCATGATATGCTGATATTGTGAACTATCTAGTGAACCATGAGATAACTAATGATTTGAGTAAAGATAAATGAAACAAGATAAAGAGTGAGTCGAAATATTTTACTTGGGATGATCCTTAATTATGGAAGTGTTGTTCTGACCAAGTGATTAGGAGATGTGTGCCTCAATATGAATATGAATCAATTTTGAAAATTTGCCATTAGTATGTTTGTGGTGGTCATTTTGGGCCTAATAGAACTGCTAGGAAAATTCTTGAATGTGATTTTTATTGGAAAAATATTTTTCGAGAATCCTATATGTTATGTAAAGCATGTGAACAATGCCAAAAACAGGGTAATTTGTCCCATAAAGATCAAATGCCTTTATCTCCAATACTTGCATGTGAAATTTTTGATGTATGGGGCATTGATTTTATGGGACCATTTCCTTCTTCTTTTGGTTTTGTTTACATTTTGTTGGCTGTGGATTATGTTTCTAAATGGGGTGGAAGCTAAAGTCACTGGGACTGATGATTATAATATTGTTGCAGAATTTGTCAAGTCTAACATTTTTTATAGGTTTTGAACATCGAGAGCATTGATTAGTGAAAGCATACTCATTTTTGCAACCAATTAGTAAAAAACCTTTTAAAGAAGTACCATGCCACTCATAAGGTGTCTATGACCTATCATCCACGAACAATCAAATAGAGAAATCAAGTCCATTCTTGAGAAAATGGTGAACCCAAATCGTAAAGATTGGAGTCAGCAACTTGATGATGCTTTTTGGGCATATAAGACTATATACAAGACACCGATTGGCATGTCTTCATACTAACTGATCTACAAAAATTCATGTCATCTTCTAATAGAAATTGAGCACAAAGCCTTTTGGACTATTAAGCAATGCAATATGAAGATGGATTTGGTGGGTGAATAGAGGAAACTACAACTATAACAATTAAAAGAGCTTAGACTTGAATCTTATGAGAATACAAAAATTTACAAGGGAAAGACAAAACGGTTTCATGATAAGATGATTGTTAGGAAGAATTTGATGGTTGGACAAAAAGCTTTTCTCTGCTATTCACGACTTAAGCTTTTTCTAGGTAAACTATGTTCCTGTTGGATTGGACCTTTTGTTGTTACTAATGTGTTTCCACATGGTGTTGTTGAAATTGAAAGCTTACATATAAATAAAAAATTCAAAGTCAATGACCATCAACTAAAACCCTTCTATGAAGGATTCCAAGTGGAGGATGTGGAAGTGATATAAAACCCTCGTTATGAAGATTGAGCAATGTGGAGTCGAGCCAACAATGGTAAACAAAGGCACTGTTTAGGAGGCAACCTAAGGGAAGTTGATTTCTGTCTCTTTACATTTTTGCAATTGCTATTTCCCTTAAATGCCCCATTTCTTGCATTTGATGTTACATTGAGGACAATGTATGGTTTAAGTGTGGGGGTCGGGATCTTAGTTTGATATTAGCTTTTATGCATGTTTTGAGCTTCATTGTTGCTTATGTGACTTCTTAGGTAGTTTTAAAATTAAACGAACAAAATAAAAAATTTCTTGTTTTCTATTACTTTTAAGATTATTTAGTCATAATTAGGGTGTGAATTAACTAGAAAAATCCATGACAACCTTAATATGTACTTTTACTCTTATGATTGGTTAATGTGCTTTATTATTGAGAAGAGCGGTGACTAGTGGTTGACAAAAACTAGTAAGGTTTTAAGCCATATTAGACTGACACATTCATATCAATCTCACTGTCTTTGTTTTGTGTGATCTTCAAGACATGTACATCCTAACTTTGCTTTGATTTTTTATTCAAGACCACATTTTTATCATATGTATTAACATGGAAATGATTAGGCATTCTTTGCTTTTTCGAACTACATTAGCCAAATAGCCTACCCATTATATGATTTTCCTTTTTGATAAGCCCCCTTAAGCTTTATTAGCCTTTCTTTTGTATTAACCACATTACATGCTTTAAACCTAACTAAATATCTCACCTAAGCCTTAAAGCTAGTGAAGCATTTGTTGATTGTTGAGTTTGTAGATTTAAAAAAGTATAAGTGTGGGAGTGTACATATGTGTAGGTTGGTTATAATGTTGGGATGTTATTTTATGTCTTATTATTGAAATTTGTAAACGATCTAGAAGGGGGGTTGAATAGATCTTTAAACCTTTTCGTAAAGTTCTACAAAATACACGGAATTAATACACACGAAACAATCAAATAAATTAAGTAAAGAGTATAGGGAAGAAAGGCAAACACTGTTTTTATAGAGGTTCGGTGCTAAGACCTACGTCCTCTACCTAAGCT